>JAUJYZ010000149.1:7500-520819 GCA_033675265.1 Actinostola sp. cb2023
CTCCGAATCGTCCGTCTGCAGTACGTACTTGGAACGTCCAGTTGAGGTTGCATATTCATGGTCAGATGGTTCTGATAACATTTTTTGTTTGTTCGTTGCAATGAAGGCGTGTTTCCAAATGGTCTCGAAAGGTCTGGTCTTGAATGCACGTTTATTTGTTTTTGTTAATGAAACGACATCTTTCAGAATGGGCCCACATGAATCGGCGTAATGCATTTGTATGTGAAATGAGCGTGTTTAAAAGGAAGTGATCGATGGCTTGCCTTCGATACAACATCATTTCTCTTCTGCATATTATTAAACACAACTGCTTCTCTCTCGATACAGCACGAGCTTCTACACAGCACCTCTAGTCGGTAGTCGGAAACTATTTGACCCGTTTGAGCATATAATTACTTCATTAGGCGTTCGGATATCATTGCCCCCGTTTTCAGCCAATCGAAACCCTAAAGTTACAGACATTCCTGACCGATACGATCACATACTTCGCATTCTGTGGCCAACGAAGAAATAAAATAAAAAAGAAAGCGCATTTTATAACTCGGTCACTTCCTCCAGAAGTGTCCGAGAAACAATATGAACAGTCTGACTTTATAGTACAGTACATGGACAGTCCAGTCCAAGTATATAGATGTACATCGTTTCTCGCTCCCAGAAGAAATACCCCTGGGAACAAAGTATGTTGGAACTTGTTCCGGAAGTCAAAATTCAAGCTGTCCAACAAAGAAGAATATACTTGATACTGTTTGATCAGAAATGAGATCCATTTTGACTTCCGGAACAAGTTCCAATAGACTTTGTTCCCAGGGGTATTTCTTCTGGGAACAAGAAACAAGCGACAGAATATACCCCTGGGTTCCCAAGGATGATGTATATATCAAAATAGCTTACTGTAATGTAGTTCCATTGTTGCTTCAACAGTTTCAGACGATTTTCTAATTCCTTCCTATTATTTGAAAACAATACATCTTTAATCTTTAATCATAATAATTGCCAAATAGCAAGCTAATCTATAGGCAATGGATGGTCATACAGATATTGTAAACTTAGGCAGTAGATCTTATATTATTTACAGTTGACTTAAACAATGACAATGATCAGGCATTTACAGCCTTGTAAGGAAGACTGTTCCATAAAGGTATGGTTACATGTACAACCATAGTTCAGTCCAACATAATTAATAATAACAAGATGCTCTATAAGCATTCACTCGGTGGTCTTCAGCAATGAGTAATATGAGCCTTCAGTTTCCTCAGCGGCAGAGCGCACATGCATCTACATGTATGGTCTATAAAGTAACCCCTAACAAGTCCACTCTTTCCTTGGCAAAAATGCATTACCCCAAAAATGTCCTCAAAGAATCCGGCCCCCCAAAATAATCTAGGTTCCCAAAACGGCTTCGCATATCCCTGTCACTCTAATACCTGAGTACCCGCTTAAGAGTGATCGCCTTTTCAAAGGAGTGATCACACTCATCGCAACTTGTGATTGATGTGTCACATTACACATCCTTCTGCAAGTTATTATTATTATAATTTCAGGCCATATAAATGTCATACCTTTGTTGTTGGTCTGTACATTGTGTCAAGTCGTTCACACAAGACTTATACATTCTAGTGATCTTCCTCTTTTCTGGAACAAAAAGTGAGAGTATGACAGTAATGACTATGACATTTTAACTATATTCATCAACTTATAAGAAACATTGTTGCTTATTTGATGGTAGTAACTTCCCGGGGGGGGGGGGGGTACTCCCATATATGGACTATACAGGGATGTGCCAGTCTCAACAGGGTATGGTTTTTGTCTCTCTGACTCTGGAACAGGGTATACAAATCACTGTTTCTGTCTGGAACAGGGGTGTATTTTACGTTCAGTTTGGCTCTGGAAATAATACTTTGGAACAGAGTATATTTTTATTGCTTCTAGTCTGGAACAGGGTACCTATTTTGGCCATTTTGTCTGGAACAGGGTCACAAAATTATCTTTTTTTTGTCTGGAACAGGTCCAGAGACTCAGCGGCACACCCCCGTCCTAAATTTAAGGGAGTACCCCTCCCGGGAGTAACTTAGCTTATATGTACACTGATGTACAAATGTAGCTTGGATTTTCAACCTTACCAAAGAATTTCACCATCTTGTATTTCTTGAGTATCTTCCTTTCCTTCTGCTCCCTTGCGCTTTCTTTGAGGTTGTCTTTTAGCATACTAAGCATTCGTTCTTGCGCGACACGAACTGTAGCGGGGATATCGTCCTGCATGTACGAGAATATAAATGACATGTCACGCAACGCCATTTCTAAATCACGCAATAGTCACAGTGAACTCTCACTCGATTCAGCGAAATCGAGAGAGTTTGAGCTGACTGGATGATATATGCAGTTCAATTCAGCGTTGTTTTAGATTCAGGATTTTCGCAAATGAACTCGTACAATAACAATAAGTTGAAATGGCTCTTGCACGTGTTTTTGTACTTTTACCTGACGAAGCATTCGTTTCACATCTCGCAACTGGTTTTTAAACGACTTCTTGCGCTTTTTTGCTTGCTTCTGACTTTCAGTACTTTTGTTAGAAAGGTTACGGTGTCTTTGATGCTGAAATGGCGCCATGGATGTGACTTTTGTCGTTCCTTCACATCATCATCGACGACCGTTCTGTTCTGTGAAGACTTTATTTGAGCCTGCAATAGCATACGCTGACCATGCACGTCATGTCAGTCTCACTTTCATACGTAGTTGTTGCGGAAAACACTAGATCCCAGGAACTATTGTTACATGTACATATGCCTCGTTCTACAAAGGACATGTCTTTGTAGAACGAGGCATCTATTGTTATTCAAATCTGGTGCGTTAAAAGACATACAGATCCATTTTCCTGTCTCAGATTTCTTGCCTTGAGGTTTCCAATGAAAAATGTAATCGCGAGAATTCATTCAAATGATTTCACGAGTTCGTTCGTTCGTTCATTCATCCGTCCGTCCATTCTTTTGAGGCGAGAGCGTGACTAGAGCACAAGTCTCATCTTCACAAGATTTCTTGCCGACATATAAAAGTCTAATAAGATATTATGCGCACATCTTGATGATGTCTTCCCATGCATGGCGAACTTTTAAAGGAATCAAATCTCCAGTGAAATTAAACTTAACAATTAGCCACCCACCCCTATAGGGAGCAGAGATACTCCCTAGCTCGGAAATCCATGAAAATCATATCCGATTTATAATCAAATGTAAAACGAAACGAAGCGTTTTTCTAGTACAGTCAACTCTCTCGTAAGCGGACACCCTCGGGAATTGAAAAAAGTGTCCGTTAGTGGAGCTGTCCGCTTATGAGAACTATTCCCGTAAGCGGACACCAAAGAAAAATAGGGTGGATGTCCGCTTACGGGAGAGATAATTACGTTTTAATCGGTAGAGAAAAATAGCAACTGAACCGTACACCTTGCTTCCCCGCGGACAAATGGAGATTTGACAAAACCGATCCCCACTGTTCTGTTGCTCTGTAAAAGGTCATATTTTTGTTGATTTATTGCAAATTAAAGACAAATTCCATTGTCGAAAGTCCATTATTACATGGTGTGTCCGCTTACGAGAGAGCGTAAACAAAAGAAAAATCAAATTTTCATTTTCAAAAGTGTCCGCGTCCGCTTACGAGAGAGTGTCCGCTTACGGGAATGTGTAAATACAGAGTTTGACTGGAAGGTAAAACGGGGATTTGAAAAGGTGTCCGTAAGTAGAGCTGTCCGCTTACGAGAGTGTCCGTTAGCGGAGAGTTGACTGTAGTTTTATTCAACATGCCATTTTTACATCTCATTACAGTAAATGATTAGAATTATTATATGATCTGTATATCATTCAAATGTTTTATTAACGATAGTTTATTACTTATCAGCCTTCAAAGTATTCGATAATTATACTGCTGATATACAGATATACTAATTTATGTAACATTTTTGTTGTAAATTCAATTTTTCTAGGCCGCCTCAAGGTCAGGACTTACAAGTTGAGTACTTATAGTACTTATCATATTTACAGTGCGGCAAAAGGGTCTCCCAACTGGGTCCAGTGTCATTTAAAAAAGCCTCTATTATATCTATATATTTTTCCAACATTTCTGAATATCAATTCAAGCTAAGGTATAACGTGTAAACGTGAAACAACATGCAAGTTCTTGCAGAGAGAGGGACCACTGCTTCCCTCATCGTGTCCAATCCCATGGCACATTGGGCGCACAAGCAGTTTCGTAGACTGCGCGCTACGAAAATCGAAATTGGTTTGAACCATCAGGCTTGACCAACAAACAATACGGTATTCTATTCAAAGTCTAACATCAAAACATTGTCGCAAGGCATCATGGAATCGTGTACAGCGTCTTTCTCGCAAATTTTACAACTAATTCATGTCAGTTCTCACAGACTAGGAAGTGTGACAATTCAGCGCCAGCCTCGAGATTTCTTGTAGTACAAGAACATCAAGATATTCGGAATTCCAAAACCCACTGCAACCATGCATACGGCTTGGTAGTTGAACCAGGGCGTCTGCAAGACGACCTTGAGAAAGGTGATAAGGAACCCAGAAAATAATAAAAGTCCGTGAGCTACCTGGCGCCTGTAGGTCGTCGGAATCTTGGACTCTGGGAGAAGCAGTTTAAGTGTTTCGTTGTTATCAGGTCGGAAGAGAACCGCAGCCACGATGGAACAGAAGGCTGCAATTACAGTTGCCAAAGATTGATAAAGCTGAACTGCACAGCAAAATCGAAGTCCAGCGCACACTAGGATCACATAGACTGGACCACAAACAATTCTTGGTTCTCTGAGCCATTCCTTGAGCTTGTCTGGCTTTCTCAGGAACTGGGGTTGTGGCAAACGCCAAGGCTAAGCAAGCGAACGTGTTTTCGTCGAAGTCAGCGTAAACTGCAGCATATACACTTGCCCAGAGGAATAAGGTTTTCGGCATCTCATCGTTCCTGTGCCTGAAATTGCTATACAGCAATGCCACCACGGCAAGTACGGGACCAAGTGCACCAAAGGCAAATCGATCAACCAACAAAGTTAGAAAGACGGCGGGCAGAACATCGAGCACATCTTTTCTCGTGTGCACCTTGAACGAAAATTTTCTCTTGAAAAATATCGTCAAGATTCTTCCGGTCATGTACGACATTGAAGCTTGGTGCGCCAAGGTTGCAAAGTAACTCATATTGCCCGACATCGTTCCACTACTAGGAGAACAAGAAAACAGATCTGTTCTTGGTTTTATCCTTTGCTGAACTGAACAGCTGTCGAATGTTGTGGAAGCTTAAAAGGCCCAATGTCGACGGTATTCTCCGGCAGGGGAATACCCGTTTCCAGCCGGCGCGGGGAATACCCACGTCGGTCTCACGTTCAATGCAGACCAGTTCATTGAATACATTCAGTGTCAGTAATTTTCCCCTGACATTGTATAAAATCTAACATAAATGCCCAATTTCATTTATGCAGTGATAAGTAGTAGAATTCATCGAGATACGAATTTTCCAACCAGCTCGATTCCGAGAAATGGAAGTGCATGATGTCATCAATCATTAATTAACACAAAAAAATTCCAAGTAACTCGATTCCAAGAAACCGACTCAGGTGATGTCATCGAACAACAAAGTATTTTTAAAATAACTGGTTCAGATCCTGTTAAACCGGCCGATTCAGTTACACTCAGTGCTACAGACACAGCACAAGGGCAGGGGGGGGGGGGGGGGGGAGGGGGGGGCAGTTGTCCCCCCTAGCAAGGCGAAAAAGATACCAAAAAGTACTGAGAACTGATCTATTTACTCGTGCCCAGGCCGTAGGCCGCACGAGTTATAAAACCCAACGCGTATTTTTTTTTTTTGGGGCGTCAGTTGCACAATATCCGGTCACATGCTATCGAGACCAAATATAAATAGGGGAGAGGGTTGGGGATCAGCGAATGGGGAGGGCAAGGGGAGAAGACCGGGGCCTACTATTCTTCCCAGTAAACTGCGACACAATCGATTTTTTTACCGCGTTCGTAGCGTCTGTGTTTGTAACCACGTGATGTGAATTTTGTACCACGTGAACAAGTTTTTGGCACCACGTGATGCGTTTGCAACGAGGTTTATAAGCAAGCTAGAGTTTGATTTGGTCGGAAACGTTGGGCAAGAATTCATTAAATAACCACAGTAAAATTACTACACCAGTTTGTTGCACATGTATTTTCTATAGTGGAAAAACTCAAGTTTATAGAAAGGTCGCATTAGTAACACTACTAATTAATTAGGCTTGTTTTCTTCATCAACCAATCAAAACGGATGGCTCCCACGCCTGAAATTGACAAGATATTTTGCGATCTTAATATTGGCACGATGACTGATCATTTGATCTTTGACGAGGATCGGGGCCCGGGAGAAAGCAATTTTCAGTGTGCCTTGCATGTCGCCGTAGATGTTTTTCTAAGGCTAAAGAGCTTGCTTGATATATGTGGGGGGATTTAGCTTTTCTTGTTTTCAACTTCGTCCTTTTCTAGATATACAATCATGACCAGGGCGAGAGGAGAGATATGACGGACCGAAGTACGTCCACAAGTGATCACGAGGTACAAAAAAGTACATCACGTGACTACATTCCAATTGGCACGAGCGGCGTTTCAAAATCGATAGTGTCGCAGTTTACTGGGAAGAATAGTAGTATCATCAAGTATATTATGGTATTGAACCATTTATATACAAACATTTATCTCTCTATCAATCGATGTGGGACATTATCAAATCCAAAACCGTCACTAAAAATAAAGTCAAAATCAAATCAATTCAGATTATAGGGCAAATGGAATGTATTTACACAATGATATTGTCAAAGCTGGTGTGTGTCTAGCTAGCGGCGTCAGAGCGAAAGCATGGAGTCTTGTACTACTGAATTGTCTCGCACATGCGCAATGTGTTAAATAGGTGTCGTGATTCCCGATCTAAAAAGTGGCTAAATTAAATGTGTTGGCCAAATGAAGGATAAAAAGACGAGGTATAAAGCAACAAGTCAGAGCCCAGGCATCCACCACGACTTAGAAATTGCACACAAATCCTAACTTCGGCGTTCATCGATCGCTGTTCAGCGCTCGTCAACAAATCAAAATTCACAACACAACTCGGACCAACATCGAATAAATACAACTCAAAACCTCAAGAAAACTACACAGGGGACTTCAACAACTATTATTCTTTATTTCTAGTATTTCTTAGGGAACAATATAGAAAAATAATGCTTTTGAGAAACAAACAAACTCATACTCAAAACTACCCGGAGTACCCAATCGATGAAAATCGATCATCGGAAAGGCAATCGATAAATCGATATCAATCAATATAATTAGCTAATTGATATCGATTGACATCGGTCAATCGATAAAAATCGATAGTCACACAAAAAGGTGCCAATCGATTAAAATCAATTAATCGATTAATATCGATTGGAGCGGAATCTGCTGGCCGGTCATAAGATCATATGACATCGACAGTAGTGTTACCTAATCGGTATAACTTGTCGGCTTTTGAGCCATATACTTTTGACAGGTCGTAATTAAACGCCTTTGTTTTCCTCGACTGTAAACTTAGTGCTAAACTAACGTCTGTCATCAAGCCATGGCCAATAAGCCAGCTAAACTGTCGGAACTATCCATACATTGCACAGTTAAAGGCTACCAGTGTCTTTCAATGCTATACCGCTTCACACTTAAGATCGAACTCCTTACCGTTACTCATGTAGATTGTAAGAAAAGTTATTCTATACCGTTACTGTTAGATTGTAAGAAAAGTTATTCTATATACCGTTACTGTTAGATTGTAAGAAAAGTTATTCTATACCGTTACTGTTAGATTGTAAGACTGAAAAGTTATTCTATACCGTTACTGTTAGATTGTAAGAAAAGTTATTCTATACCGTTACTGTTAGATTGTAAGAAAAGTTATTCTATACCGTTACTGTTAGATTGTAAGAAAAGTTATTCTATACCGTTACTGTTAGATTGTAAGAAAAGTTATTCTATACCGTTACTGTTAGATTGTAAGAAAAGTTATTCTATACCGTTACTGTTAGATTGTAAGAAAAGTTATTCTATACCGTTACTGTTAGCTAGATTGTAAGAAAAGTTAATCTATACCGTTACTGTTAGATTGTAAGAACTTATTCAACCATGCAATACTGTTAAAATTAAAGACGTTCATTAAACATGTTTTAATAATCGTTGTGTACATACATATACAACATTATTTATTTAAGACACGGAAATATTTTGAATTAATTATCGATGAAATTACGTTATCGATTTTTATTGGTCACAGAAAACCTCCCCATCGATTTTCATCGATTACCAATATCAATCGATTAATTGATATCGACTGTCATCGATTGTCATCGATTGATATCGGCTATCGATTTTATCGATTGGGTACTCCGGGAAAACTATAAAATGACCGGTTGAACCAAGATTTTCGAATCGCTCAAAACCACAATTTCTTGCTCAGATTTCTACACCAACGTGTTCTTTAATTTTCAGACTACTGTTGTGAATACATTTTTGAGAATCTCATACCCTTTGAAGGCTTTATCAGAGCTCATTCCTGATCCAACCGAACCGGCGAAAATCCAAAGACGTCACGATCCACTGATTTCTACGTTTGGGCTACCTGTGACCACAGGAAGCCCAATTATACAACTGACACACACGAACATTCAGTGAAAATCCTTATCGTCCAAGAAGATAAGCACACGAATAGCTGGACGTCTATGTATGGGGGCCCGTTCTGGTCAAAATTATGTTACTTATTTTTTCAATACCAGAATTAATATAACTAATGTTAGAATTATTTTTTGGTCTTTTATAAATAACAAGACGCTCAATGAGCGTTCACTCGGGCATTGTGAAAAGGAAAATGTCAGTTGTTCGAGGAAGTACTTGAAAATGAATGCCAGTTGGTTGAAGAACAAGGACAATGTCAGCTGCGCGAGGAGAGACCTGACAATGACTGACAGTTGCGTGACGAGGGAGACTATGTATATACATGTATGTGTCGAGTTCATTTGATTTGCCTTTGAGTTCATTTGATTACCTTTTGACTTTGAGTTCAATTGATTTGATTTTGATGAGTTTGTGTAAAGGCCCCCTCTCTAGCTTCAGATCCCGAAACGTCGAGTTTGGAATCGAGTTCGGGTTCGAGTTACGGTTCGAACGTCGAATAAAACAAGGACATCTTCTTCAATACAATATAATTTCTCTGACGTCATGACAATCAGTGACAGTTGAGTGACGAGGGAGACTATTAGTCCGGTGAGTACGAACATGATACGTCTTGAGGTTGCATAGGTCAGATGGTTCCGATAACGGCCTCGCGTTTGTTTAAGAAAAAATGTATTTTAAGCGAGCTTCTAGTCCTTTTACCACTTCTAGTCATTGAACGATGAACTAGAATCCTGACCTTTTAATAGCTTGAAGATCTACAGCTGCTTTCAAAACTAAGATTCATAATCTACTTGAGTCCTGTGTTTCCTTTATCTTTTCAAATCTGCGGAGTAATCTTGAAACTCCGGATACGATTAAATACGTCGCATACTCGTCATTTTGAAGCCGAACAAAACTACTACTACTACTACTACTACCGAAATCCGCATTTTCTAACTCGGGCGGCCTGCGGCCTGGGCCCGAGTAATAACATGTACTCTACGAATTAATTTTACGTGGTGCTACAATTAATTATACCTTTTTTTCGTGCATGATTTTTGTTCTTCTACTTTAATTAATTTTTCCTATGCACGAATTAATTTTTCCTGTGCACGAATTAATTTTTCCCATGCACGAATTAATTTTTCCTATGCACGAATTAATTTTTCCTACGCACGAATTAATTTTTCCTATGTACGAATTATTAAGCAAATCCCATATGGCATTGCGCGCCATTGAGCCACAGGTAGCCCAAACGTAGAATCAGTGGATTCGAAAATTTCACCCGTTTCGAGCATACTTATAGTTAGGAAAGGTTTGTAACTCCGGCCACCAAATTCGCACGACCACTGTCGCTAAAAAAAAATGATATCTCCAAAACTACGCAAGCAACAAATATCGCTTTCCTACCAGACATTCTCAAATAAATGATCTTTATAATGAGCTTTTGTGCAAATTTATGGGTACACCATATGCCGAGAAATAATTTTTTGAAGTTGGGGAAGTCTACGACTGAAAAGTTCGCCTTGGCCATCGATCCGCAGTCATCAGGAAGGGAGGGCCGGGACCGATAGATTTGTTACCAAAAACTAAAAGCAAAAGACTCATCGAAAATCAGAAAGATGAAATATACCTCTGCTAAAACATATACCGTACGCGTAGTAAATTCAAATTATATAGCATTTTCCCCAACTTCAAAAAATTATTTCTCGGCATATGGTGTACCCATAAATTTGCACAAAAGCTCATTATAAAGATCATTTATTTGAGAATGTCTGGTAGGAAAGCGATATTTGTTGCTTGCGTAGTTTTGGAGATATCATTTTTTTAGCGACAGTGGTCGTGCGAATTTGGTGGCCGGAGTTACAAACCTTTCCTAACTATAAGTATGCTCGAAACGGGTGAAATTTTCGAATCGCTCAAAACCACTCAAAAACACAATTTCTTGCTCAGATTTCGATACCAAAGTGTTCTTTAATTATCAGACTACTGATATGAAGACATTTTTGAGAATCTCATATCCTTTGAAGTCTTTCTAAGAGCTCATTCCTGAGACCATTCGAAAATCCAACGGAATATTCAATGACGTCAAGGTCCACTGATTCTACGTTTGGGCTACCTGTGGCTCAATGGCGCGCAAATAATTCGTGCATAGGAAAAATTAATTCGTGCGTAGGAAAAATTAATTCGTACATGGGAAAAATTAATTCGTGCATAGGAAAAATTAATTCGTACATGGGAAAAATTAATTCGTGCACAGGAAAAATTAATTCGAGCATAGGAAAAATTAATTCGAACATAGGAAAAATTAATTCGTGCATGGGAAAAATTAATTCGTGCACAGGAAAAATTAATTCGTGCACAGGAAAAATTAATTAAAGTAGAAGAACAAAAATCATGCACGAAAAAAAGGTATAAATAATTGTAGCACCACGTAAAATTAATTGTAGCACCACGTAAAATTAATTCGTATAGTACATATTATTATTTATAAAAGACCAAAAAATAATTCTAACATTAGTTATATTAATTCTGGTATTGAAAAAATAAGTAACATAATTTTGACCAGAACGGGCCCCCATATCTATGTGTTCTACTAGAAAGGAAACCACAAGCTTATATTTATGGTATTTTATATTTCGAAGTCTAAATGAAAAATCGACCGACAACAACTATCAATCATTGAACCCCGTCTCTTGATTTTACTTTTAAAATGTTCAAATATTTTCATTCTAAGAGCGAAATATAAAACATACCGCATTGATCACGAAAGATAACTGCGACATGTGCTGGTTCCAGGTAGAAAAGGGAAGCTTCAAGCAAAAACCAAACTCGTAACTTTGGGCTCTTTCTCAGTATATCACTATCCTGAAAAACCTTTGTTATTCAAATCAAGAACTCTTTGTAGAACGAGGCATACAACAATATGAACTATTGTTATTCAAATTTTCAGGAATTCAGGACGATGATATACTGAAAAAGCCCCCACACTGACACTTCCACAGGGATCCCAATTCTACTCTGGTCCTTAGCATGTAGGCCTTTCTCGATTATGCTAGCATTTTTTTCGGCATTTTTTGGGAAAACGAGCATTTTTTTTCGTTTTTTCTTGAAAAAGAATTGCTAGCATTTTCTGTCATTTTTCATGACTGTGATCCAGATTTCAGCACTCAGAAGGATAAATAATCCTAAAGTTTCACAATTTTGATTACTTAATTTGATTGTTTTCTGTCTGTTTCGACTGTTTGTGCGTTGTGTACTTGTGTTGTGTATTTGTGTTACTTGTGTGTGTACACCAACGGAAAAAAGGTCTGGGTGGTCAGCGGTTAAAGTGCCTATGACGCTTATTTTTTTATTTTAAAAATCGATTACATATGAAGTGAATAGTGGGATGGTTCAGTATTTTGTGATTTGAGCTTCGCATTTGCGAGTTATAAAGGTTTGAAATCGTGATATGCTAATTTGGTGACGTCAATGTAGGCATTTGCCGTTACTTATTACTCGGGCCCAGGCCGCAGGCCGCCCGAGTTAGAAAATGCGGATTTCGGTAGTAGTAGTAGGCTCAGTATCCAGCCGCTGGGGTTTCGTGCGCCCGCGATACTCTCCCCCTCACGGCTGGGCGCACAGGCTCGAAAGCGTGTCCGTGACGTATTTAAGTAATTAGCATAAATAAATTTAAAAACGGAAACGGAAGTGAAATTCTATTCGGTTGAATCTTTCTCAGTATATCACTATCCTGAAAAACCTTTGTTATTCAAATCAAGAACTCTTTGTAGAACGAGGCATACAACAATATGAACTATTGTTATTGAAATGTTCACACCGAATTCCAAACGCTCACACCGAATTCCAAAACCTCACACCGAATTCCAAAACCTCACACCGAATTCCAAAACCTCACAACGAATTACAAAACCTCACAACGAATTCCAAAATCTCACACCGAATTCCAAAACCTCACACCGAATTCCAAAACCTCACACCGAATTACAAAACCTCACAACGAATTACAAAACCTCACAACGAATTCCAAAATCTCACACCGAATTCCAAAACCTCACACCGAATTTCAAAACCTCACAACGAGTGGGCTTCCTGTGGCAAGTAGGAGAGACTGGGAAGGAAACATCCCCATTCCTCCCTCTTCCCAGCTCGGATTTCACAACAATGGCGTCCAGTTCGGTTCTGTTGTGCAACAGTTGTAACAAAAATGTATCGTTGGACGACAACTTCTGCACTTTTTGTGGGGTAAAACTAAACGCTGAGGAAATTGCCATTAAATACTATTTTACGGAGGGATATCAATACAGTGTTATTTTGGAAATGCTATGCAAATACCACGGTATACAAATGTGTATGCGAACTCTAAAGAGCAGGCTTAGTATACTTGGGCTTTGCCGAAGGTCAGTTGACTTTGATGAAGGAGAAATAAGAGCGAGAATACAGGAAGAGCTAGATGGACCTGGCTGTATGGCTGGTTACAGGAGTGTATGGCATACCTTACGTCTAGAGGGCTTCCAGGTACCAAGACAAACAGTTGAACAGTATTTACGAGAAATGGATCCCGAAGGTTGTGAAGCCAGAACCAGACGCCGACTGAAGAGGAGAGTGTATGTCAATCAGGGACCAAACTGCTGTTGGCACATGGATGGGTATGACAAACTGAAACCATATGGATTTCCGATACATGGTTGTATCGATGGTTTTAGCCGAAAAATGTTGTGGTTGAGACTATCAAGATCAAACAACAGCCCTTCAGTGGTGGCCAACTGGTACCTGGAAACTGTCAAAGAGCTGGGAGGTTGTCCTGTAAAGATACGAACTGACTGTGGAACTGAAAATGGAATTGTAGCAGCCGCACAGTGTTATTTTATGAATGATCATAAAGCCCATATATATGGAACATCTCCACATAACCAGCGCATTGAAGGATGGTGGTCTTATTTGAGACGAAGTAGAACGAGCTGGTGGATTAATTTTTTTAAAGACTTGATGGAACAAGGCGTCTTTACTCCAGGAAATCCTCTTCAAATGGAGGGTTTGTGGTTTTGCTTTTCTAGTGTCATCCAGCAAGATTTGAACATGGTAATGGACCACTGGAATACACATTACATTAGAAGATCAAGATATGACACTGTAAGTGGAAGGCCAGATGAGCTATTTTACTTACCTGAATTGCATTCTGGGAAAGATTGTCTTAATCAGGTTACAGCACAGGAAACCCAGGCTGTGTATCTGTCTGGGTCTTTACGTAAATTATAGTAAAATACAGTAAATGAATGATAGCTTCTAAATAAAGTGTATTTCACATATACATACCGTCTTGTCTTCATTTTGCCTCGTTTCGGACGATTTTGACGTGTTTTGGCTCCTCTAACTCTCCCCTCCATATATAATGAGAAGGACGGAAACATCGAGTCTCAAATCACTACAGGTCACGATCGATCCTCCTCGATTTCTCTCCTAAAAATGTATTCCCCATCAATTCAAACAACCTCAGGTGAAAGAATGATAAATATGGATTCCTCGAAAGTGAGTCACGACAAGAAAAAGCATCAGATTCATTCTGGAATCCTTCGAAGAATCCATAACATACAGCCATTTTCATCCGGAGTTCCCGTTTGCTGTCCACGGAAGTAAACGTTACACCACACGAAATCCCAGTGGGCTTTGGCGCTCGGACCTGATTGGACTAAAATTTCACTCGTGGGGACTATCGAGAGTAAGAAATGGATAGACAAATTATACACATCTAGGGGTGGGTACAATATGAACAACCAATCCGAAATCGACAACAACATGACGACCCGTGCATGGAAAACCCCGCAAAATTCCAGCGTTTATAGCGAGATTCAAAACGTTACCTTATCGCATTTATAATGATAATTATTCGATATTGTCAAATACAAAATGCTGTCTTTCCGAAGAAGAAGAGTAAAGGCGAAAAAGTTTTACTTCCTTTTTATGTATCTTTGAAAGCCTGGTAAGTTTGAAGTTACGACCGTTCGATTCAATAATATTTTACATCAATAGTTTGTTCGATAAATGACTTCTTTTATTTCAGGGTTTTGCGTAATTGGATGCAACTCAGGGACAATCCCTGAACGTTTGTTACGACGTGCCAATCGCACTCTGAAGCTACCGCCATAATGCCTGTTGAAAACTGTTGCCATTCTTGGTCTATTGCTGGCTTTCAATCAGCTGTTAAAACTCCTTGAATCTCATTATTTGCTTCAAATGACGGGCAAACATGCACTGCCCTCCATGTGCTATCAAGCAGAGAGTATTCTATTGAAAAGGTGCAATTCAGCTGATGAAAATTCCTCACGAGACCGGAAATAACGTCTAATGAAATCAAGCAATTGTCAGTCTTTCACTTGTACTTGCGTTGTCAGATTTCCTTTTGAGGTTAAGGTAACCCCATGCTCGTTGTCGTTTCTGTGAGGCCGGATCAGTTCTGTATCTGCGTTTTGCTATCACCTTATCGCAAACCTCATTTACTGCTCGACATAATATGCTTTTTGTTATATTGTCGTGATCATTCTGGACAATGATATTATGTTTTTCTTCCAGTGTATGAGTTAAAATATCATCACGGAATGAAAAGCATCCTGCAGTTTGCTCATAATTACGCAAAACCCTGAAATAAAAGAAGTCATTTATCGAACAAACTATTGATGTAAAATATTATTGAATCGAACGGTCGTAACTTCAAACTTACCAGGCTTTCAAAGATACATAAAAAGGATGTAAAACTTTTTCGCCTTCACTCTTCTTCTTCGGAACAATTCCATGGCATTCTTCATCTTTCCGCTTCAGCGTAGACAGCATTTTGTATTTGACAATATCGAATAATTATCATTATAAATGCGATAAGGTAACGTTTTGAATCTCGCTATAAACGCTGGAATTTTGCGGGGGTTTTCCATGCACGGGTCGTCATGTTGTTGTCGATTTCGGATTGGTTGTTCATATTGTACCCACCCCTAGATGTGTATAATTTGTCTATCCATTTCTTACTCTCGATAGTCCCCACGAGTGAAATTTTTGTCCAATCAGGTCCGAGCGCCAAAGCCCGCTGGGATTTCGTGTGGTGTAACGCTTACTTCCGTGGACAGCAAACGGGAACTCCGGATGAAAATGGCTGTATGTTATGGATTCTTCGAAGGATTCCAGAATGAATCTGATGCTTTTTCTTGTCGTGACTCACTTTCGAGGAATCCATATTTATCATTCTTTCACCTGAGGTCGTTTGAATTGATGGGGAATACATTTTTAGGAGAGAAATCGAGGAGGATCGATCGTGACCTGTAGTGATTTGAGACTCGATGTTTCCGTCCTTCTCATTATATATGGAGGGAAAAGTTAGAGGAGCCAAAACACGTCAAAATCGTCCGAAACGAGGCAAAATGAAGACAAGACGGTATGTATATGTGAAATACACTTTATTTAGAAGCTATCATTCATTTACTGTATTTTACTATAATTTACGTAAAGACCCAGACAGATACACAGCCTGGGTTTCCTGTGGTTACAGAGCAGGAGTGTCATTTTGTCAGGGAAAATTATTTAACCCCAAGGGAATCAAGAAATGAATATCAAGAATACTTTGCATATGTAATGCAAACTGCAGGATTACTTCAACCTAAGAGCTGGAGAGAAGCCTTAGCCCTTTATCAGCAACTACAGCAGTATGCAACTGACTAAACGGGTGCAAATGACTTTAATCGTGTATGTCACTAACAAATTTTTGATTAAAAACTAAGGAAACTCAAAAGGCTGTAGTGGTCATCCTTGTGTACATAAACACTTGTTTTTATTTCAACAACTGATTTAATATTCCTTTCTATACTCAATTCATTCTTTTGTAATTTTATACCTCCTAGCAGTTGATTTAATAAAAAAATCAAAATGTAACAGTAACATGGTCCCATAGAAAATGGGTATGACGTTTCACAAGAAAATCTAAACAGTAAGAATATATCATTTATTTATTTAACTCCCATTTGACTAGCTATGCCTTTGCAAATGAGTTTCCCTTGCAAAGAGCAAGAAGAAAAACCTTTTTAAACTCTTCTGGAGTACCCATGTGTGCGACTGGAAATGTTACATCTTTGCTGCATGCACCAACACGAGGAAAACAAATAGTATGCTTTGGGTTATTCATCAAGCATTCATGGTCAAAGTGGACAGAGATGTAAAGATGGTCTCCATTGACAGGGTGATGCCTTTGACCAGTCAACCATCCCAGAACACCTGCTGGAGTAACATCCACAGTCTCACAACTCTTGGCACCATCATCACCATCATCATCATTAAGGCCGTCATTTTCGCTCCAAGCCAAGGCCTCAGAATAACCACTGACATTTTCATCTTCCAAGGCCATCACAAAGTCTTGAAAGTTATCCATGATGTTTTCCTCGACTTTCCTTCTACTTGATCCCTCTGTAGAGTAAGTTGGCCTGACCAGTGAAAAGAGATAATTTGCATCTACTTCTTCCCTAGATCCTGTCACAAAAGGGGCTTGCACAAATCTGAATGCTTCTGGATGACGTCATATGCATTAAATAGTTGAAGTCCTTCTGAAAATTGCTGTAAGTAGACCAATCTTTTGGTGATTATATTGATTTTCATTGTTCCAACAATATCTTCTTTGTGGAAATCATCTATTTTGCCAGTATAGCCATTTTCCAGAATGGCATCTGTTAAAGCACTATCAAATGTTTCACTTTCCAACACTGATTTCAACAAAGTTTTGTCTTTAGCTGTGAAGTGTGTATCGACATCAAGGCTATTCATGTCGATGTCTGGGTTCACCAATAGTTGGTATACACTATCATCCATAACAGTTGGTGGTGGACCTCCTTGTGCTAAGGACACAGCTACAATTTGTCCACAAACTTGGAAGTTTTTGTTATGGACATTGTACATGGAGTCCATTGGTGCTCCATCAGGAAACATGACTTTACCCATTTCAAGAATTGCATTGGCCAGGAATTCTTGAGACATGGCTCCTGTGTCTATACCCCTCTCACCACAATACTGCACTCTAAGGACTTTTTCTGGAGAGAACCTTTTACTTTGTCTTTGCCAAAGGGACATCGTTCTTTCAAATGATGCTCCCCTACGAACAGTAACAAAGAACTGGCCACTTTGGTCCACTTTTGTTCCAATTGATCTTAACACACTTTCAGAGTCTTTCATGACATTCTCTGTTTTTGTTGTGCTTGATCGAGCAGTCTCATTTTCTTTGTCATTGTTGTCATTGTCATTTATTGTGTCCACATCATGCATATCCATGTCAAATTGATCTTGAAGCTCCCTAGCAAGTTTTTCATCGCTTTCTGTCAGAGTTAAGTCAACACAGTTGGTGTCCTTATCTTCCTTCATTCTTTTAGTGGGTGCTGACATCTCATCACTTTCATCACTTTCAGTGTGGGCTTCACAGTTATAGTCACTTTCAGCACATAAATATAGAACAATTTTGTTAAAATCCCGTCCAACTTCCTCTTTATAACGCTGCAGTGTAAATGGTTCATTCCTTGAACCAGGTAGGAATTGAGCAAGATTGCCACTCTCAAGGAGTAGGACATAATCTTCTCTCTCATCATAAATATCACTGTTAAAAGATTTCCACTTATCTATAGCCTTTTCAAGAATAGCACGGTAAGAAGCTTTAGAAGAAATATTTAGGGCAATCCTTTTCCCTCTTTTAGGTTTTAGACGCATTTCCTTTGTGTTCACTTGCATCATGCCAATCATAATTTGAACTGTGACATCCTTTTCGGGTTTCTTTGATGTGGAGGACTTCCACTCCTGTGACTTCAATTTTTTATAGTAAGAGAAGGACTTTACTTTCTTTTTCTCTTGTTGGGGTAATGTAGGTGTTGAGGATAATCCTATAATGAACAATTATCTGTAAGTTTGGGATGCAACTAAAGTGAATTTGATGTAATACATGTATGAGATAAGTAGATATCCACAGTACTTAATTTTGCAAGATTTTGCAAGCGAGCCATATATACTGTAGATGTATAACACCACTGTGTGTGTATGTATTGAAGCATTGAGTAAATAACGACAAATAATCACATATAAACTACCATATATATTATATGTTGTGGTTTAATTGTTCCCACTGCTTAATTTTTTTCTGAGGGTTGTTCTAAGGTTAGGTTTAATCAAACATAATCACGTGATTTCTGTCTGGATATTACAGTAAGTTATGTGTTTATGTTAGTTGTAAAGGAAGTGAATTAAGAAACCAAAATAATGGACTAAAACATTTGAACCAGTGGAGAATTTCAAACCACAACCGGCATATACAAGTGTAGTATTTTACTTTAATACATGTACAAAATGTAGCAGTTATAACATAAGGAGGTCATGCTACTGTTGTCTAATAAAGGGAAAACTAGATCATCATTGCATAATTTTAATGGAGGACATCAACTGAGAGAATAGTCATATACTAGAAGATGCTCGCTAAATTAAAGAGTTGAATCAACTCTTTAATTTAGCAAGCATCTTCTAGTACATGACTATACTCTCAGACATGATTACCAGCCGGGTTTATACTAGTACTAGTAGCCTCACAGGTTGAGGATATTTTGAATATATTCATAATAGGCATAATCGGTTAGTATAAAGCTTATATGCTAGGTACAAAACTGCTAGGTACCATGATATTGCTAATTAAAAATATAGTGCGTACTGTCTAGTTTCAGAATATCACCTGATGTTGATGGTCCTATGGCAATTGTGTCACCTTCTTTAACTCTATCATCTGTTAAGCCTAATAGGAGTTATTACAAGTTATATAAGTATATAAAAATTAAAGCTTATAACTTTTACAGCAATATTGAACTTCAACCTCTACATATAGTAAGCTTTATTATATCCCAACAGTAATTTCACTTTCCGTTGGGTCAAAACACACTGTCACATTAGATTTTATTGAACACTTTGGACTACATGTGCCTGCTCTAATACATAACTTGTAGTATAGAGTCAGAGACGATGAGAGACGTGTGTATGTTGAACCTCTTGAATAGTGAACAACAACATCTATCTATATCTACATTGTATGTTCTTACCTGATCCGCAATTAGAACAGTAATTTTGATCAGGAGTCAATCTGGGCCTTCCACAATGTCGACAGAACATTATTTACGAGATAAATCACAATCAAGAAGCGATAAAAGTGAATAGCACGTGCAGAATCGAGCTGTCAAACATGCAAGATCAACTTCCCCGCTTTCTCCTTCGATTCATTGGGTATCCTGTGGTAAGTCCTTCCCAGTCTCTCCTACTTGCCACAGGAAGCCCACTCGTTGTGAGGTTTTGTAATTCGGTGTGAGGTTTTGTAATTCGGTGTGAGGTTTTGGAATTCGGTGTGAGGTTTTGGAATTCGGTGTGAGATTTTGTAATTCGGTGTGAGGTTTTGGAATTCGGTGTGAGGTTTTGGAATTCGGTGTGAGCGTTTGGAATTCGGTGTGAACATTTCAATTCGGTGTGAACATTTCAATTCGGTGTGCACTTATGGGCCACCGTAGATTGCGAAGTTCGTTCGCAATTCCCAACTTTGCTAACGAACTTCGGAACTTCAAAGTGAAATTGACCAGAGTCAGCTGCCAGAGTAGATATTTGAAGCTGATAACACGATGGTTTCAAAAACTCATCAAAACTATAGTTGAAAGTCGATTTTGAGGATGAACGACATCGCAATAAAAGAACTTTATCTCCATAATGCAGTTTGAAATACACTTTTTGAAACATTTCGTTTGAGATGCAATTCTAGCAAATATTTGAATTCGAGACATAAACATTACTCACGGTTCACTGAACCAAGCCAGTTCACAGTGAAGTCGGCAAAGATCGTTATTGAACTTCGCAATCGGAGCGGCCAAAGTTGTGTGAAATCAACTGTATTGCCTTTTGATGAATGGAAGTTAACTTGGTATTTCATGAGAGACACTAGCGGCGATATCACGAGGTCAAATACGAGTGGAGCAGCTTGAAATATTAGAGATTTTCCAGAGCCAGTAGGAAGAACAACGAAGACATCCTTTCCCAGAACAATTTATTTCAAAGCTAAACGCTGTTTTTCTTTAAAACTCTCTAAATGAAACTTCTCAAGCCAAGGGCATATTCACAAGCATCAAAACTCTCCATCACGCCATTTTTAATTTATGCCCCCTAAAAACTGGGGGGCAGATTTCTGATTGGTTGACAAAAACAAAGGACAAGCTCATGCGCCCAGCCGTGAGGGGGAGAGTATCGCGGGCGCACGAAACCCCAGCGGCTGGATACTGAGCCTAGAAGCCCAAGTAATCAGGCATTATTTTAGCATTTTTTTGGCTTTATGCGAGAATTTCTAGTAGCATTAAATGCCAGTTTTACTAGCATAATCGAGAAAGGCCTATTAGCATGTACTGGTTCAATCCGGCACCAGGGCACGAGTGAACCCTGCTAACAGGGTCTAGTTTTATTTATTTTTTGCTGTTAAATACGTACTGCCCCCCCTTGAATTTTGGGTTGTGTACGGCCCTGATTCAGTATGATGGGATTTTACATCAGCGGCTTGCCATTTAATACCGGCCATACAAATCGGGCACACAAAAAATCATGTTTTACTATAATTTCCTAGCCTACGTAGCACGGCGTTTTGTGTTTTAGATAGGGGAGAAACCCCAATTCTCCCAATTGAACCCAAAAAAAAAAAAAAAAACACCCAGTAGCCGGTTTGGCCGAGACTGATCAAAGCAAAAGTTTATGCAAATGAAGATGATTTTTATCCGAATTTCAAGCTCTATTTAATACTGAACGGCAATATGAGTTCTATTGCTTTTTTGTTTTTTCATATTTTTTTTAATTTCACAGATTTTTCTTAAAAGTTGAAACAAGTTGGATATAAAATATACATATATACCTATAACTATTACTTTTACATGCATTCTTTAACAATCTTTTCCTTTTGAAGTGGTTCTAAACACTGTTATTGTTATTACTGTTATTATTATGAGTTCTATTGTCTTCCTCATAACTGAACCTATAGAAATATCAAATTAAAATGCCGACAGCCGCATCTACTTTGGTGATCAGTGGATGTCATCAAGTTTATATAGGCTTTATAGAGTTTTATGGTAAGTTATTAAAGTAATATATTTAGGCTAGAATAGTTTTACCAAAACGCAAACCATTTTATGCGATATCAGTCTTTTTCACCAAAAGCACAAACGGCTTTTGAAAAGGCTCTCCAGGCTGGAGAAAACGGTGACCATTACTCGTTCTTCCTGACTTATTTTTATTTACAGTTGGACACACAAATACATTTTAGTTGATCTGCAACTGAACTGCAAACTTTTATTTACAAATTGTAAAACTGCTACAACAGTTCAATTCAGGGATTTACAAAATACAGTTACTACATGTATTGCTGGAACTGACAAGAGTTTAGTATATGTAAGTGAGAAGAAGAGAAAAGAAAGGAAGGAAGGAAGGAAGGAAGGGAAAAAGGAAGGAAGGAAAGAAACAAGGATGAAGGAAGAAAAGAAGGAAGAACTGAAGACGCATTAGACATTTGAATCTACCATAAACAACAATACTTCAGATAACGCGTACACTTTCAAACATCCCATACATGCATGTATAGAGGGCTTCACCCATATGAATAATTCATAAAGTGTCGTCTAAATCTTTGCAAATCAATAGTAGTTGTTTCCTGGCCTATACGACCTATACTGATTCTGCCAGCCTCTATATCCACCTCGACCTCCACCTCGACCTCCACCTCGACCTCCACCTCCACCTCTTCTTGTATCGTTCTTGCAGTAATCACAGGTCTCGTGAAAATACCACGAGGGCACCTCATCCTCCTTCCATCCTCTCTCATAAGCTGCACATACCAGACATTTTCTAGCTCCTGTACCATACGTCCCTAAAAGATGCAGACACGTGCGTTTGCAAACTCGACAGAAGTGGTGTAGATGTGCTTGGCCACCAGTTATATGGCCTGCGATACGTGGATTCAGATAGTAATAACACCATTTCACATACGTAGCATCGCCATTCGCGTCCTTCTCTTTGCTGATGACATGATGATCTTCGGTGTAAAGTAAATCTCTGATTTCCTTCAATAAACTGGCGGAGATTTTAGGCTTTTTCTCCTTACGGAAGGGTACGTCTTCGTCGGGTTGTTTTCTCTTTGGAATTGTAAATCCCTTCTTGTTTGAACCGCTCAACGCTTTGCTTGAACCGTCTATGGCATCTTCTTTTGTAGTGCTCGAAGAGCGTTCGCGCTCAGTGGATTTCCTGGCGTCTTTGTCGTCGTAGCGGCTTTCTCTATCGTAAGAACCGCTGCTTCTGTCCTTATCCCTTGAACTGTGGCTTCTAATTTTCCTAGACGAACTACTGATATTGAGATCTTCTCTGTCCGAGCGTCTAGAATCTGAGTGCTTGCCACTGTCGTGGTGTCCTTCGCGACTATGACTCCTCCTTTTGTGCTTATGTCGCTTGTGGCTTGAAGACGGTGAACTGGGACGTTTTTCAGATCTTCTCTCCAATGAAATCGGACTTCGAGACCTGCTTCTCTTTCGGCTTAGAGATTTAGTGGACGTTTCTTTGTATGCATCTGCTTCCTCGTTGTCATGTTTTGGCTGTTTAGATCCAACGTGATCAGATGAAGTTGGACTTGGAGAGTCGCTTTTCTCTCTTTTGACAAGGTAGTCTACTTCCTCGTTGCTTGCAGGCCGTGAACTAGATCGTCTATCCGATGAAGGTGAACTTCGGGAGTCACTTCGCTTTCGTTTTAGAGACTTTGTAGGCAATTCTTTGTGATCGCGTTTCGCTTCATCAACGATTTCTCGATTACTACTCACGTCGACTTCAGCCTCTGTGTAGGAAGTCATAGTAAATTTGCTACAAAAAGCAGAAGCAAATCACATCCCAACTGAATAGCACAACTATCTTCTACACGAGTTATTTGATCGGTTGTTTTCGGGTAAATTTCTTTAGAGAAGACGCGATGGATTCCAAGAATTCGGGTATTTCCCTTTTTGTTATGCTCACCAGTCTCTCGCCTCGTCTTCGGAAGCACAGGGAACCCAAGGTTATGTAAAAGAGAATAAAAATATAAATTACACAGAATCTTTCATTTATTCAATATTGTAACTTTGAAACCGTAACTTTAATATTTGGAAATTACAATAAATTACCCTGATTTATGAGCCTTAAAATTAAAATTAAGATTTTTAAATAAAAATGATAAAATTTGTGACAAATAAATAAGCAAAGTTAGTAATATCATTTTACACAAAAGTAAAGATACACCTGTTTTCAAAAACGTTGTCCATTTACAAAATACAAAATAGTATAAAGGAATTAATTAGAGAAACAAAAGAAATTAAATCATGCGGAACTGTGGCTCATTGTTTCTCTAATCAATTACTTTTAACTATTTTGTATTTTGTAAATGGACAACGTTTTTGAAAACAAGTATGTTATAGAAAGTGAAATTTTAAAATAACGTTGTTCCAGTAACTCAGAGGCTGTGAGTAGGAAAGTGTTTTAACACCATAAAATGTTAAAATGTTTTATTCTATTACTTCATAAGTTCTCGACGGTTCAAATGAAGTTTCGATTTCTTCCAGAGATTGTCCTCTTGTTTCGGGTACAAGAAAGTAGACAAAAATAAAGGACAGAATACAGCAACCACCATAGAACCAATAAAGTCCTGCAACTGTAAATGCCTTCTCCATGTAAACATAACACCACAGTAAAAAGAAGGCTGACACAAATGCAGATATTGTTGCAATGCTCCCAGCAATGCCTCGGGCACGAAGGGGAAAGACCTCCGACATAACTATCCATGGCACTGGTCCCCAAGAGAGACTAAATGATATGTAGAACACTACAATACAAGTTATTGCCAGCCACGATATATCACAAGATGGAATAGAGTGACTTGTTCCACTGTGGGAAATGGTAGAATTACAAGCATCGTCATTCGACAGTTGAAAGAAAGTCCCAAGACCAAAATGACATAAAGCCATGACAACAGCCATAGATAGCAGTAATGTTCGGCGTCCAACTTTGTCTACGATACCACATGCTATGAGGTTGACAAGAAGTTGAACACCAGCAACACCGATGGATACAAGCTTTGCATCTGTGAATCCAGCACGTGTAAAGATGCTTGCAAGGTTCATGACAATTACAATTGCTCCACACATCTGCTGGAATGTCATTAAACCAACGCCGATACATAAAGGCCTGGTAATGGATGGCTTGCAGAATTCTTGACATGACATCTTAGTATGCATATCTGAAAGAAACACAAGATTAGAAATGGGACTCTATGCAACTACATGTTTAGAGCCCGGAGGGGTAGGGGGGGTGGGGTGGAAGGGGGGGGGGGGGGGGGGGGGGGGGATAGGTTTTTTGGTGGAGGGGCGAAAGGGTCAGGGACAATCGTTACTTCTTTTAGGGGTGTAAATTACAGGATTTGGTATCACTTAGGGTGTTCACAAAGGAACACCAATAGTTTTAGCCATCAAGGTATCATTTAGGTTTGCTAGCAAAGAAATAAAAGACGACCTCATATTGTGTTGGTGATCTAGACGGATCAGGTATCAAATTTGTAATATTTCTGGTTTAGAATGGTCTCTTTTTGGGGGGCCAAATAAAGCTTGAGCCACGCCCAGATTGGTCTCCTTTAGGGTTTTACAGTGTGACGACTTCAACCGGGGCCACTTAGATAACGAGAATGCTCTCTCCTGATTGGCTGAAGTACACAAATTTTGAAATTGGCTTTGTTTTCGTCTGAATTGTGATTGGTTCTTGTTGTCTAAGTGGCCCCGGTTACAGTAGTCGCACTGTAATTCAAATTTCCCGACGATCATCCCCGCCCCTTTCACATGGAAGCCCCCAGCCTCCCCCCTCCGGGTATATAGTCATAGCTACACTCACCAATGGATCTTTCCGTCTCAAAGCATTCATTGTAGATGTCGGCATGGCCCCCTCGCAACCACCTGAGAGACTTCAAGGCAGCACTGCGCCTGTTATGTGCTAGATACCATCTTGGAGTCTCCTTCATAAAAATCATTATTGCAACTATGAAGACAGGCATAATGACACCTCCAATGGCAATATCTCGCCAGTTGTAAAACACTCCAACAACATATGAAAGAAGAATCCCAGTGGTGAGTGCTATTTGATGGACAGCCCCTAGAGCACCCCGTAGTTTAGATGATGAAATTTCTGCAACATATACCTATGGAATAAAAATGATCATTTCGTAAAAATTAAAATTTCTTTATTATTTTAATTACAACATTGATACCAGTAGTACATTCTTTGGAAAAATATATGCATGCACTTACAGGATAAGAGACAGCAATGATACCACATCCAATACCAGTTACCAGTCTTCCAGCGTCAAGCATTGCAGGACTGACAGCAAACCTTATCATCAACCAGCCAGCTTCAAAAGGAATTGCGCTAAACATTATTGTCAGTTTTCTACCAAAAAAATCTGCAATGACTCCTCCTAGAGGGCAGCCTATAATAGCTCCCAGTGTGACCAGAGACTGTGGAAAAATACATGTAGCATGGTTTAATTATTGTAAGTATATAGTCAACTCAACTTTTTATATGAGATAATACATGTATATAGCCTTTGTAGTTGTTAAAGACACTCTTTATAGATTTAGTATTTCGTATTGCTGGTTTGCAACCAATCCCTGGAAAGCCATAGTGGCCATGTTGGCTGTGTGTTGGTGGTAGAAACAAGAGAAGCTATTGAGGAATGTTTTGTTATTGTAAGCTACATGTAGCTCCAACATGGCCGCCATGACATCACGTGCAAATAAGCAATACACAAGTCATGCAATGGCAGCCTTTCACTATTACTTCAAAGAGATGTTATCTTACAGCAAAGAATGATCCCTGAGCTTGATCCAGATGTACACTGCTGTTTTTATTTTTCAAATCTAGAAGAGCTGGGGAGGAATATCCGATGCAATACCCAAAACACAGAGACCCAACGGCGGCAAACAGAGTCGCTACAACGGCCTTGAATTCGCTCGTCTTTAGCTCTGTCTCGACACTAGAAGGGTCCTCAGCACCATAGTGTTGATGTACGTCAGGGAAAAGTGTTGGTTCTTCCTTCTCGTCAGAGCTCGATCTTGGAAAGTAGTTTTGCTGCTGAACGCTTGCCATTCAAAATGTCTACAAGTATACAACCTCTACGAGATTTTGAATGGTTTGAATGTAAATTGGACGTTTTAAAACTTCTTGGCTTACGTTAACGTTCAAATTGTTTCTAAATGTCTTCTATAGCATGATCACAGCAAGAAATCGTAGTATAAATGGCGTGCAAGGAACAAGAACTTCAACTGACAGGAGAGGAAATCTACGTATACGCATGTCAACCTCGCATGTCATGTAAAAGTCAAGATGAGTCACATGGATTGGTTCCGTCACGCAAGCTTGTCACACAACACAATACGACTTTTTTCAACTGCAGAAAACAAAAACTCCGAATCCAGCAAGAGACCATAATACTAAGTTAGTATTATGGTCTCTTGATCCAGTTATTAATAATATCAAGAAAAAAAAACAGATTATACTTTTATTGAGCTATAATCTTTCAAAAGTTTTAATATCTGTGCTAAGAAAATGAGACAGAACTACGCTGTAGTGGTCACAGCCCATCCACACACCTCCAAACACACCGGGTACAAAGGTCAAACCGGAAGTGTATTGTGACGATCGTAAGCATTCTTTGAATTCTCCAGTAATAATCATTATTTCATTCCTCTAACCCTCCCACGGGAAAATCAACACAAGTACCTACTTTTGAAACCTTCTGAACTTCAAAGAACCTTTATCTTTTAGGCTTTTATAAATGTCCTGTTGTACCGGAAATAGCAAAACACAAGTTCCTCTTCAGCCATGCCTCAATCGGTTTTGCTATTCAGAACACGTGACCATTGCATTACTCGGGCTTCCTGTGGAATTTGCGTCATTTACTCCACAAACCCGCTCCACAAATATGAACGCTCCTTGTATTCGTAATGAAGCCGATGTGCACTTTGCTAGTGAGAACCAGGAGTCAATTCAATAAAACGTTTACAACTGTAATTTACAAGTGTGCAGATGATGATGATGATGATGTAGCTATTGTTCTTGGCAGCTAACAGTAGCTACACTTGTAAATTGCAGTCGTAAAGGTTTTATTGAATTGACCCCAGGTCTCAAGAGTCGGGGTTGTAATACGTATTCCATAGAGCAGATTTCGAATGACTGTGAAAAACTTACGGCGTGGACGTGCCGTGCCGTGACCGTGATGATTTAGGATTTCGAATGAATCCGTGCCGTGACCGTGCCGTGCCGTGCGCCGTGGTTTTTCACAGTCATACGAAATCCGCTCTATATGGTACGAGCGTATAGCGGCCCCTAACAAGCGAATAGAAGCACTTTTAAAACAAGCGAATGTCGGACCCTTTTTTTATTTCCTAGGATTGGACTTAGAATTTTTTTTCATCCGATTATTAAAAACTTCTTATCCTTTTAAAACTTTATATCAAATCTGAAACTCGAATCATCAAATTAATCACTTTATAGTCTGCCCCATCCCTAACCCTAAACGGCTAACCTTCCGCTTTAACGCACTTGACCACGAGGGATTACGCTGCCAAACTCTGCATTTTTTTCTAGCTTTTGAAAATATTTTGCATTGCAAACTGACCTATTAACCAAATTGGGGCCGCTATTCGCTTGTTAGCGGCCGCTATACGCTTGTTAGGGGCCGCTATACGCTTGTTAGGGGCCGCTATTCGCTTGCACGCTTTTGCCATATATGGAATACGTATTACAACCCCATCTGGGTCTCAAAGCTAAGGCAAGGATAAGTGAAAGTAACATTGAATATGCTACATTGAATTTGTACTGCATTAAATACGCGGGCGCGCCTTACGGGGCGCGCAGAGAGAACAAGCCCATATATTGCGCGCGCACTCTATACCACAGGAAACCCATCAAAAAAGACGCGCGCATACAAATATCGTTGTTATAAATTATAAGTAGCCTCAGAAGAAATGGTTGGGCTGCCCGTAGCGACATACGCAGACTCGGTAGGCATTGCTCCTCGACAGCGATGGGCTTTACCAGTTGCATAAATGGTTCACCGAGACTGCGTACGTTGCTTGCGTTTACGTGACTAATGTAAACCAGGCTAACAATCAAATCAAATAAGAGTTTAATATACATGCACGTAAATAACTTAGAGAGCTCTCCGAGTAAATACTACTACTAAGTGTAATTAGCCGCTAATGTAATGCAGTGGGACCCCAATATAACGATTGGGAAAATACGTTTGTTACGTAAACGTACGAGTGGTTCGTTACGCACGGTTATCACTTCATGTTACGCGTACTTTGTGCTGGTTAGTGTTACGTTAGATGATTATGGTTATAAGTGTTATCGTACGCGTATCACGAGCTGGTAACATTACTAGTAACGTATGCCAGAGTACCCCTTAAACATGGGACACGGGTACAGCCGAAAGATGTTACAGAAAGAGTCCACTGCATGTTCTGGAAACTTTATTTGCCATGTTTCAATTCAAGAGGAATAGAGGACAATGGAGTGGATTGATGAATAGCCCGCGACTTATTAGAGTATTCTAGTAGCTTCTCTCTCTGTACAGTCTATAGTCATCTGTTTATGATATTCGAGTATTGCACATATCGAGGAAGAGCTACTACCCGGGGGGGGGGGGTACTCAGGGGTATCAGTGACGGGGAGGTGCGAAGGCTTTTTTTGGGTTTGAAATTCGCGGCTTGCGACTTTTTTTGGGTTTCCATTTTTCTGGTGGACTTTTTTTGATATAAAGATTTTGTCAAGGACTTTTTTGGGGGGTTGATAAAAATGATATCCTACCATTCTCGATTTTATGCGGAGAAAAATTGGACTTTTTTGGGGTTACGATTTTGGGCCGTTGGACTTTTTTTGGGTCTTGTTTTCGCGTAATGGACTTTTTTGGGGTTAAAATGTTTGGCCTCATTCGCACCTCCCCGTCACTGATACCCCTGAGTACCCCCCCCCCCCCCCCCCTGGGAGCTACTATCACGATGTATTCACCAATCACTCCATTGCTCCTTCTAGGCTTTTAAAACTATGAAGACTAAAATAATCCAGTAATGATCCATGTTCTATTCCGTGAGCAGACAACACTTCAGAAACAGCTAGAAACGTTGTAAACACCTGAAATGTATAAGAGAAGCAGCTTTTCATTAGAAGACCTGAGAAAAACAAAGTTAGTACCACTAGGGGTAACGCCGCCTGTTCATCAGACTAAACATACGTCGTTCCACAGGCCAACCCTTTCACAGTGTTCTTTGATTGCAGTTTTTGTATGCTTCACATAATGCGTATCAAACATATGGGTTTGAAACTAGTTACTATGGGGAGAATTAATCAAGTATTATTATATTATTATTATTACTGCGTAATACTATTGTTTGTACTCTAAGTTCTCTGACCAATTGTTCCTAATTATATTAAATATTGTGTACTTAGCCTGTAATGTTGCTGCCGAGGGTCCAGTGTCGAGTTACAGTAGATCAGTGATGCCACATCTCAGTTCAAAGTGACCAAGTACCAGGGGGAAGGGCGATGCAACGGACTGCAGATATGGGCGTTGCTCGGACAACCGTCTAGCCGGTACACTGGGATGTTCTACTGGCGCCCATGCTGGATGAGTGGAAGGGGTCAGTCTCTGCTGGTTCTACCAGGGGGAAGGGCGATGCAATGGACTGCAGATATGGGCGTTGCTCGGACAACCGTCTAGCCGGTACACTGGGATGTTCTACTGGCGCACATGCTGGATGAGTGGAAGGGGTCAGTCTCTGCTGGTTCTACCAGGTGGAAGGGCGATGCAATGGACTGCAGATATGGGCGTTGCTCGGACAACCGTCTAGCCGGTACACTGGGATGTTCTACTGGCGCACATGCTGGATGAGTGGAAGGGGTCAGTCTCTGCTGGTTCTACCAGGGGGAAGGGCGATGCAACGGACTGCAGATATGGGCGTTGCTGACAACCGTCTAGCCGGTACACTGGGATGTTCTACTGGCGCCCATGCTGGATGAGTGGAAGGGGTCAGTCTCTGCTGGTTCTACCAGGGGGAAGGGCGATGCAACGGACTGCAGATATGGGCGTTGCTGACAACCGTCTAGCCGGTACACTGGGATGTTCTACTGGCGCACATGCTGGATGAGTGGAAGGGGTCAGTCTCTGCTGGTTCTACCAGGTGGAAGGGCGATGCAATGGACTGCAGATATGGGCGTTGCTCGGACAACCGTCTAGCCGGTACACTGGGATGTTCTACTGGCGCCCATGCTGGATGAGTGGAAGGGGTCAGTCTCTGCTGGTTCTACCAGGGGGAAGGGCGATGCAATGGACTGCAGATATGGGCGTTGCTCGGACAACCGTCTAGCCGGTACACTGGGATGTTCTACTGGCGCACATGCTGGATGAGTGGAAGGGGTCAGTCTCTGCTGGTTCTACCAGGTGGAAGGGCGATGCAATGGACTGCAGATATGGGCGTTGCTCGGACAACCGTCTAGCCGGTACACTGGGATGTTCTACTGGCGCACATGCTGGATGAGTGGAAGGGGTCAGTCTCTGCTGGTTCTACCAGGGGGAAGGGCGATGCAACGGACTGCAGATATGGGCGTTGCTGACAACCGTCTAGCCGGTACACTGGGATGTTCTACTGGCGCCCATGCTGGATGAGTGGAAGGGGTCAGTCTCTGCTGGTTCTACCAGGGGGAAGGGCGATGCAACGGACTGCAGATATGGGCGTTGCTGACAACCGTCTAGCCGGTACACTGGGATGTTCTACTGGCGCACATGCTGGATGAGTGGAAGGGGTCAGTCTCTGCTGGTTCTACCAGGTGGAAGGGCGATCCAATGGACTGCAGATATGGGCGTTGCTCGGACAACCGTCTAGCCGGTACACTGGGATGTTCTACTGGCGCACATGCTGGATGAGTGGAAGGGGTCAGTCTCTGCTGGTTCTACCAGGGGGAAGGGCGATGCAATGGACTGCAGATATGGGCGTTGCTGACAACCGTCTATATAGGGCACACTGGATTATTCAGTTTATCTCGGATGTAGTAGCGTCTCGTTTTATATAAATATTTAGAAGGTAGACTTTCGAAATAGTCTTGGCTTGCGTCTCTCAGGGGATGAAGTGTTGTTGATTCTTGGTTAGTCAATGAAAAGGGTTGCAAACACCTGAAACGACAAATAATACTTAGTAAGAGCTGTAGGAGTGAAAACACAGAGCCAGTAAGAAAGATCGATGTCGACGTTGAAAACATCTGAAAAGAGACTTCGTTAGTAGACCTGAAAAAGAAGGTGATTAGCATGACAACGCGTTGACAGCAACTACTGAAAAGAGAAAAGAGACTTCGTCAGTAGACCTGAAAAAGAAGGTGATTAGCATGACAACTCGTTGACAGCAACTACTGAAAAGAGAAAAGAGACTTCGTTAGTAGACCTGAAAAAGAAGGTGATTAGCATGACAACGCGTTGACAGCAACTACTGAAAAGAGAAAAGAGACTTCGTTAGTAGACCTGAAAAAGAAGGTGATTAGCATGACAACGCGTTGACAGCAACTACTAAAAAGAGAAAAGAGACTTCGTTAGTAGACCTGAAAAAGAAGGTGATTAGCATGACAACGTTGCCAACATCTGAAAAGATAATTTATATTAATATATGCCCTGAAAGAAAATGTAGAGTGCAAATACTGAACCCATAAAACTTTATTTACCGACATAATAATATTCATAAAAATTAATGATTCTGATTGGCTAAGAGCAGTTCAAAAATTGGTAATTTGCACTGCGAACGAACTTTCAGAGCAAATTACAAATTAATTACACTGCTCTTAGCCAATCAGAATCGAAATTCTTTACCATGAATATTATTATGGTAATCATATGGTTTCTCGTGCAATTTGGGAACAATTCGATCTAGTGTTTTTCAGAAAGTCCAATTTTGAACTTTTTGAAAAACACTTGTTCAAACTAATCCAAGATTGCAAGAGAAAACCACATGATTACCTATAACGTATATACACAAACGAGGCCCCGATTGTTCAAAGAGTGGTTAGCGCTATCTGTACGTTGCGGCGGATAAATCCTTATCCAGTGAATAAATTAAATGGACAACAGCATCAACTCATCACTTGATAAAGATTTATTCGACAGATAGCGCTGCACTCTTTGAACAATCGAGACTTGAAATATATACGTTAACTACAGCAGATGTTTCATAGGTACAGTGTTTGGACTCTACAACGTTAGTACTTCATGACAAACATGATGTAATCAGTGCTGAACGTAAAAAATCGGATCAAAAAATTCGCGAAACAGCCAGCGAAAGCCGAAAGTACAAGAAAAATCTATGGTGCACACGCATTCACGCACTTTGCCGGATACAAAATTCCCATTTACACTATAGTTTTTTGGTGCGGTTTGGGTAAAATAGGTACACGTACCACTTTTACCGTAGCCGTACCAAAAGCATGGTGTAAATGGTGCTAAAGTAACTACATTATAGATCTACATGCATACATATCTACGTGTCTAATAATGATCCCAGGAAAACTACTACTGTAGCTACAGCTGGTCTCGATGGACCAGGTGTCGGAAACACATGCCTAGTTTGCCCTTGGTTAAAAATGAAATATAAAAATAAAAGAAATTAAAGTCTACAATGATCTAAAGAAAACCAACTCATCCAAACAGAAATAACAAGAGTACTAGTCAACAATGCGTCGCAGTCAGTCAAATGTCAGGGGACTGGGAACGAGAAGGGGCAGATCGTGAGTTCCACCCCACCCCTCCTCCCAAATAAATTAAGTTAACAAGGTTTATAATTAACATCAATCAGATCATTAATTGCCAATTAGCCAAAATTCAATCCTAAATCAATTTCAGTTCTAATCTAAAGCTACCACTTGAAAAAAGAATAATCTATCGAAGGTGACTTTTCTCGTCGTCGCAACCGAGTATGGTTGTTCTTGGTAGACTTGGCTGCAAGAGAGTTTAAATGCCATGGGATTGAATATCCAGGGTCACCATGGCATTTACAAGGTTGTGTTAGTATATCTAATCCAAGCCGGGCCAAAATGAATCGGAATGTACACTAAATTTGGGTTGAGCTAATCTAGAGTAAGACCATTACCGTCGGTACGCACACAACCAGGATTAGACCAAACATGAGGGGGGAGGGGAGGGGAACCAGTCATGCACATCATAGATTCATAGTCACCAATCACAAAGATGAACCATGCACTTTGACGATGCAAATGGTGTGGACGTCGGTCATGTCGGTTGCTGATCTACGACTTTAAAAATCCCGATTGTGCGTAATAACGTGAATGTCGTTGCAGCCTGGCCAGCGCTAACCTAAGACCTAAGAACGCGGAAGAAATCTAGTAGTTTAGGTGAATTATATGTGTGCAGACCGCTGACCAGAACCGCGCAAATAATGGTCAAACTCTAGATCTCAGTAAAGACGCAGACTCAGACTACAACTACGCGGTCTCTCGATTTGAGAGCGTGATTTATTGCATCCAGGTCCATTGTCTCCAGCGTTGGTTCAGCGTTGGTCCAGCGTTGCCATCTCGTAGGTCTAAGATATTGGAAAGCTAATCTAATTGATTGGCCGATTGACCCTGGCCGATTGACCAGTCAAAGCTAATGAACCCATCTAATTTAAAGTGGTAGCTTTTCTAATAAACATCCCCGGGCCCGTATACTTGATGCACGGATGCCCTCCTAGTCCTAACTAATGCTAATCAGAGCGTTTTAGTAATTTTTGGATTACTGAATCCTTTTTACTTGTGACTACAAGCCAAAAATACGGAAAGACGAAAACGTTTTCAGCGGCAACATTCACAAACATGGTACAAAATACCTCCAACACAGTAGCCTGTAGCAAACAGGCGCCCCACATGACGAGCTCATTTCCCCTCCCCCCCTCCCCCCTCCCTAGTGGAGAAAAGGAAGACAAACAAGCACGCCACGAGGGGCGTCTGTAAGTCACAGGCACAAACGAACACCGATACAATTAACAAACACTACTCAGTACACGAGAACAAGCAAGCGACGATGACAATTTGGTTCATCACAAGTAAAAAGAATTCATTTGTACTCAGTCTACGGGTCGTTCCTATTCGAATTAGGAACGCTGTTTCCGCCCAGGTTAAAAACACAACTAGTCCTCAAGGAAGTTAACAAACACAGCCAAATACATGGACACGTTAGAAAATGCGATAAATTTGGTTTACTCGAGGTCTGTTGTGTGCTACTAACTTGTTTTCTTCATCTGTCGATGCCTGGAGTCTAGAAACAAAATATGAAAACTGAACGTTAGTTATTTAGTGCAATGCAACAATTTTCGTACGCGTACAAAGCGCGCGAAAAACAATGGCGGCGCGCACGAGTTCACAATTGCAGCGAGGAATTCAAAAAGTCAGTAAAAATGTTTATTATTGAAACCTTCAACGACAATGTCGTAAAAAACTCTATTTTAACAGAATTGAGTAAATTTGGACCTTGCTTGCTTTGCCTAATTCAAAAAATCCTTCGCTTCCCAGAAAACTTATATGAAGCTGATTCAAGACTCAAACGACAAATTTCCAAAGCGTTTAAAGCAATATCGCGACCAAATAAAACCATTTCAAGCCGTAGAACTCTCTAAAATACGTAGTATAGTCAACTCTAGACTTAGTAATAATATAAAGTTCCATTTTGCAGCGACCCAAAACCATATGCCATGTATGAGAACTTGAACTGCCGTTGTAATTTTAAATATGTTTTTGAATGGAATACTAACAGAGATAATTTCTAGCTTTTTCTTGCCTTTCCGAAGCAAAACGAAGGAAAATTTCAGTAAAAAGCATGACATAAGTAGCAACTCAACTTACCGGTTCATGTCTTGTCGATGTATGAAGGCAAAGCTGCTCAGAATTGAAATATCTAAATGTCGATCACATGGTATTCGACCAATGAGAATTCAGTGGGCGTTCTTGTAGTGCCGTCTGATTGGTCTAGAAAAAGTAGGCGGGAAACATTCTCAGGCGCGAGAAATGTGTTCTGCACGAAGGAATGTGAACAATCCTTTAAAATTTGAAGAAAGAAAGAAGGAAAGGAAGAAAGAAAGGACTAGAAATAATGAAAGAAAAGAAAAGATCTTAACCGAACTGAAAGTCAATATAAAGAAACAGAAAAGGAAAGAAACGAAAATTGAAATACTGAGAAAAGAAATAAATTAAAAGAAAAGAAAGAGAGAAAGAAAGAAAGAAGGAAAGGAAAGAAAAGGGACAGAAAGAAAAAAAGGAAGAAAGAAAGAAAGAAAGGAAGGAAGGAAGAAAGAGAGAAAGGAAGGAAGGAAGGAAGAGAAGACGCTCTATTAGCGTTAACTCGGGCTTCTTTTACATCATGCTATTAATGTAGGTCAAAAACATTTTATTGTACATGTTATTATAAAAATAATTTCCATATTCAACAACACCAGCTAGTCTACCAGAATGTGTAGCGGCGCAAGCCAGCCAGGTCACAACGCCGGGAACGTTTCAATGTAAATATTCTTCCAGAAGAATATAGGTACGAATAAGGAAATAATACATAACTACTTGCACTTTGCTCATTGATAAAGTTTGTTGTATGCTTCCGATTTGCGCGAATTTTACACTAAAGTTACGAGTGATATGAAGCTTTCAGATGATAGTTTCAAATTTAGTATTATTTTAGAATTTGTACGGCAGCGCTGACAATGTGTGTGAGTATAGTATTTTGTACTAAAATTTAGCAGTCCTTGTGGAGCATTTTCCAATTAAGGTACGAATTTTCTTGAAACTTGGCACCAGTAAAACTTTACACTAGTACACTTGTTTGAGGTAATTTGAAAGAAATCCATCTTGTATTTTGGAAAATATAAGCATTTTCTCTGAAAATGGAGTGTTTCAAAATCGATTGTACTCAACAAATGTGGTCTTTATTACAATAAAATTGTGCTTTTTATGACATTTACGAATGCCTCATTATCAAGGTGAAAAATATCCGAAATCGATTAGCGATTTGCTGCTCAAAATATCAACTTAAAATGAGACCCATCGTCCAAAGAAATAGGCGCATGCCACCTTTTAATTCCTATAAGTAGCCACATGCAATGGTTGGGCTACCTGTGCCCAGGGTTGATGATTGATGCTTATTTGTACAACTCGCCGTGATTGGCTAAAAATGGAGAGATGTTTCTGTTGTGTCCTTACTTTCTGTCTTTGGTTGTCATGACAACCCCAGGCTTCGTTCTTTCCAATAAAATATGACTCACAAAGGACCAATAAAATTTACCAACGTACGCGAGACAGAGATATTTGACAGGCACGACACAGGGAGCCCAATACTCTTGCTTCACCACCGCCACTAAACCCGGGACTGTTCAGAGAAAAGGTTTTCAGGTTTCATAACATTTCAAAGTGTTTTACTATCAAAATAGCTACATTAAGAAGCCCGAGTTAACGCTAATAGAGCGTCTTGTTTTCGTTTATATTGAAACACAACAAAACATTCATATTTTTCAACAAATTTCAGTTTATTGGTTTCTTTTATTATAAAAATAATAAAACTCATTTGCGGTAATAATTAAAATATTATTTTGCGCTTATTTTTGTTTGTTTATATATTACTTCTAAGTACAGTACATCATCCTATGTTGGTGGAACTCGTCTTGGTCGCCATGTCTAAAGCACAGGTAGCCCAACAACGGTATTGAGGTGCATCAAGAGACCATATACTCTCTTGCGTGCATACATTGTCTTAGGACTCTTAGTTTTATTTCCGCCTGTCGAGAGAAGAGAAAATCTGTTATAGAGCATAAAAGAGAAAAGGGGGGAAAAGAAGAGAAGAAAATAGGACGAGAAAAAGAAATGAGAAGAAAAGTGAAAAAGGAGAAGAGAAGAAAAGGAGAAAAGGAGAAGAAATAAGCAGCAGAGCATATGAGAAGGAAAGGGAGTTATTAATGAGACTGAACAAAATAGCATTGAGAAGAAGAAAGAAGAAAGGGAAGGGAAGGGAAGGGAAGGGAAGGGAAGGGAAGGGAAGGGAAGGGAAGGGAAGGGAAGGGAAGGGAAGGGAAGGGAAGGGAAGGGAAGGGAAGGGAAGGGAAGGGAAGGGAAGGGAAGGGAAGGGAAGGGAAGGGAAGGGAAGGGAAGGGAAGGGAAGGGAAGGGAAGGGAAGGGAAGGGAAAGGGAAGAAGAGAAGAGAAGAGAAGAGAAGAGAAGAGAAGAGAAGAGAAGAGAAGAGAAGAGAAGAGAAGAGAAGAGAAGAGAAGAGAAGAGAAGAGAAGAGAAGAGAAGAGAAGAGAAGAGAAGAGAAGAGAAGAGAAGAGAAGAGAAGAGAAGAGAAGAGAAGAGAAGAGAAGAGAAGAGAAGAGAAAGAGAAGAGAGAAGAAGAAGAGAAGAGAAGAGAAGAGAAGAGAAGAGAAGAGAAGAGAAGAGAAGAGAAGAGAAGAGAAGAGAAGAGAAGAGAAGAGAAGAGAAGAGAAGAGAAGAGAAGAGAAGAGAAGAGAAGAGAAGAGAAGAGAAGAGAAGAGAAGAGAAGAGAAGAGAAGAGAAGAGAAGAGAAGAGAAGAGAAGAGAAGAGAAGAGAAGAGAAGAGAAGAGAAGAAAGCCAAAGGAAAGAAAAGAAATACTAGGCCGATTGGAATAGAGAGAAGTATGAGAGAAGTCAGTGTCGTAGTAGAGCGAACTAAATCAACCAAACTGAATTACCATCCAAAAAACTTCTTCCTCGGTTTTCCAGTCATCATTTGTTCGACCACAAACATCGCGACGTCTTTACGATTGATTTCCTCAAGAGCTATTGCCAACTGAGACACCAACTGGGTCTTCGCTAGAGAACTTCGTGTATTCCAAAGACAAAGCAGCCGAAACGCTTTTTCTTGAGGCCCCATGGTAAGACCAACAAGCTTCTGAAGCTCAGAGTCAGAGACTCCGAGAAACGAGCCAAGCTGAGACCACTCGTCGTTGGTGAGTTTGTAGGCCACTCGGCGTAGATCTCGATCGTTTAGGCCGTCTGGGAAATAAATAGAGGAGTAAAAATAGAAAAATTGGAGAAAATGTTTTTTTTTCCTTTTTTCATCATTCATTTGATAACTTCGTTCCCATGCTCTTCTCCTGTGTTCCACAAAAGGAAGGGAGGAGTAGAGCCTGGGAATGAAGTTAATTGGTCATATGATGAATTGGTCGGCAAAGAAGGAGCTTTTTTCAGAAGAACGCAGAGTAGAACGCAGGCCAACATTTCAGCAGTTGTAACTGAAACAATTAGTTAATGTTTTTTTCAACATATACGTCATTTCCGGTCTCGTGAGGAATTTTCATCAGTTGATTTGCACCTTTTCAATAGAATCCTCTCTGCTTGGTCAGTGGTTTGCCTCTCAGAAGAAGGTAAATAATGAGATTCAAGGACTTGTTACAGTCGATTGAACCAAGCAATATAAGACCCACCACCCCAGTACATGTACATTATACTGCACCACTAACCCTTTCTGCTTGTGACAACTACTTGTCCAGGTTCAGCAACGGTGCTTGGTAACCCACCGTCAGCTACCTCGTCCGACATTGAACCAGAATCAAGACTGGCAGTACTATCGAGGTCACTACTTTTGGCTTTGGACAACTCATGGATCTCCAGTTTTTTCTTCTGCTCTTGTACTTCCCTCGCACGCTTGTCCAACAGGAGTTTCATTTGTCGAATCTGACCAATGTAGAAAATATATATTGCATCATTGTCTGCTGGGCCAGGGGGAGGGGAGGATGACGAAAGGAAGGGCAGAGTGGACGACGAAAACACACAACAGCCTACTAGTCTCAAAACTAAATAAGAATCATGCACTGAGAACATGACACCAACGAGCCCTGGCAGTGACCACCGTCAGTGCCAGCGATGAGGCCGGGTTTGCAGTATTAGAATCTAAGCTACTGGATAGCGCTATTCACCTTTCGTGCAACCGGGGCCTGGAGAATGAGGGCTCCAAACTCTGGAAAAACCGCGCGCTCTTCATACCTTGGAAATTCTTGGAAATGTCCATAACCTTGGAAATTGAAAACATTTCCTATGAATTTCCAATGTTTAAAGAGCGCGCGTTTTTTCTAGTAAAATCTTGGTATTCCCACCAGTAGCGCAATGGATCTAATTGTGAACCGTGGCAGGAGCCCATGACCGTGGAGCCAACAAGGAACCGCCACTAATGTCATTACATATATACATGCAGTAAAAAGTAGTCATAGGCATGTGGACCTACATGTACATTTACATTAAGAGTAAAAATGTAAAATTGAATCTGCTCTGGGACAACTCTGTTAGACACCGAGACACCTCCCGTAAACCAGGGCCCGCGAAGTAGGAGGGGCTGGTAGGGCTATAGGGCCCGCGAAGTAGGAGGGGCTGGTAGGGCTATAGGGCCCGCGAAGTAGGAGGGGCTGGTAGGGCTATAGGGCCCGCGAAGTAGGAGGGGCTGGTAGGGCTATAGGGCCCGCGAAGTAGGAGGGGCTGGTAGGGCTATAGGGCCCGCGAAGTAGGAGGGGCTGGTAGGGCTATAGGGCCCGCGAAGTAGGAGGGGCTGGTAGGGCTATAGGGCCCGCGAAGTAGGAGGGGCTGGTAGGGCTATAGGGCCCGCGAAGTAGGAGGGGCTGGTAGGGCTATAGCCCCACCACGTTTTCGTCCACAGGTAGTAAACTTTATAAGGAAATTTAAACATGGTATCGTCATTAATTGCGACCCTTGTACAGAAGAAGCAATTTTAGCCCCACCACTTTTAAGGTTGCTCCGCTGGCCCTGTAAACAGTTAAACAGTTACCAAAGAAACAGATTGTCTAAAGTGATGTTGTTTACTTGCATACCATGTTCTGGAGATCAGCCTCTTTCTTATGCCAGGTTCGTTTCTCGTGAGCATACTTCTCGGCAAGTTCCGTCTGCAGCTCTGAGCATTCTTTTCTCAATCGCTTGGCCCACTTATTCTCCATCTCTTCTTGCTGAGCTTTGAAGTTTGCTTGAAGTTGTTCCAATTCCACCTGTAAAAAGAAATATTCGAAATAAATCAGTGTGTGGATATCGACCACTTCGCTGGTGCTTCCTCTTGTTCCTTCACAATTATATAGTGAATCAAGTCGTGTTTATGAGAAAAGAAGAACTAGAAGAAGTCTGTGTGCCAAGACTGAGTGTGATAGTCGATCTACTGGTCTGGACACTATCAACACTTCGTAGCAACTATGACTGAGTATTGCTGGGGATAGGAAGAGAGTCGGATCTACGCCTTCTACCTTATTCTCCAATTCCATGCTTTTCACTTCTGCTCTTCACTCAAACTTATTCTCACTGCATTAGCCTTTGCGTAGGATTTTTTGGGGGGGAGGGGGGGGGGGGTTTCCATAGTGACCTATCATTGTTTTAGGGGGTATCCATAGTGACATACCATTGCTTTTTGGGGGGGGGGGGGGGGGGGTTTCCATAGTGATCTACCATTGTTTTAGGGGGTTTCCATAGTGACCTACCTCTAATGAAGCAGCTTTGTGTTTCGTTTCTCTAAGTTCATCTCTAAGCTCGTTTACCAACACCTCGTCATCTACAATGCCATTTTCCACCTTGCCGCCATTGTCTTTCTCACTACTTTGAGTCTTTCTGCTTTGAAGTTCTTGTAACTCTTTCTCGTAGAGTGTAATCTTCTTGTCTCTCAGCACGACGCCGAGGCTTAATTCTTCTTTCTGCTTTGATACTTTCTGAAATAAAGCGGTCATTTCCTCAAGTTCTTCGAGGGTATTGTGATGCGCCAATTTCATTTTCTCGATTTCTTTCTCAAGTTCCTGCTTGTCATTTTTCAGGCGAATAATTTCATTGTCACTCGATTCTTTTTGAACAGCATTCTCTTTAATGAGACGATTTAGTCCTTCGTTTTGATCGGTAAGTAGTTTTGTCTCGTTTCTCAGTCTCTCAAGTTCTTCGGAATTTGCGTCTTGCTTTTTCTCGAGCTTCTTGTCGTTTAACTTTGCCTTTAGTTTAGCATTCAGACAATCGACTTCCTACAAGGAAAAATTGAACGAAAACTAACTAAAACCTTTTGTCTGAACATCAAATCAAGACCAACAACAACAACAACAACAACAACATTTAACAGTAACAGCAATAGCAGGGCGTCGACAACAACCATATATAGCAACGCCAGCAGTAGCAAAAATAATAACATCAAGAGCCGCAACAACGACTTGTAAGCAACAACAACAACTACTACAGATGCTGCAACACAAACAACAACAACAATAGCAGACAGCTCCAACAGCAGCAGCTGCAATGTTGGTAACATCAATAACATCAAGCTTAACTATAACTGTAACAATTGTGCATGTTTACTACTGTTTACATCGATTACAATGGTGCAATAGTTTATTGCTTCCAAGACGCGATTCAGACGCCGAACTTTACAGCATGCCACCGGAATACAATTGAAACAACGCTAATAATTAGACGTTCTTCTTTGATTTAATTTGGTCGGCACATGTAAAGATCGACGTGAGAGTGGGGCCTAAGCTAATTTTGTGACTTATTTTGTGACTTATTTTGTTACTTATTTTGTGACTTAATTTGTGACTTATTTTGTGACTTATTTTGTGACTTATTTTGTGACTTAATTTGTGACTTATTTTGTGACTTAGTTTGTGACTTATTTTGTGACTTATTTTGTGACTTAATTTGTGACTTATTTTGTGACTTAGTTTGTGACTTCATTTGTGACTTATTTTGTGACTTACTTTGTGACTTACTTTGTGATTTATTTTGTGACTTATTTCTATAGTAGTGCATGCGTAGTAGTGCTGATATACATGAAGTAATCAGTGCTGCTTAAGTGTATTTTGTTACTGATGTACCACGTTAGTGCAGATTCTTTACTAACGCATGCGATGGTGCCTACACATGTACAAGTGGACAATTTGTCTAGATTGAACTAGTATGTACAATCTGCATCTCGGAATTCTTCGTGCAAGCAGTGTAAACCTCGGTGCTGGTGCTGCATTATCAAAACGACCAATAGCCTTACAATGTGCAGTGCAGTGGAATGTGCACAGTGAGCCAGACTTCGAAGGTGCAACTGAAATACTATAAAAAGTGCAATAAACAACCACTCACAGTTGCTAACAGTGCAGAAACAATGTACAGTGCTTTCCAGTTTGAGTCAGTGCACATCACAAACCTCCTGCAGTTCATAAAGTCGTCGATTTTTCCTGACCAGTTCCACCATCACTTCTCGTTGTTCCTTTTCAAAATCATCCCCCAGATCGTCCAACTGTTCTTCACAGTCGTCAGGACACGTCAAGTAGTTTGGCCTCTGTGAGGAGATCTCTTGAGGTCCTTCGTCGATCGAGGATATGATGTGTTCGGCACCATTTCCTTCACAGTGGAATTTGCTCTTAGGGAATTGGCTATCGGTTTTGTTTGGGTGATCATTGAATGATTCCGTCTGGAAAGAACTCTTTTCGCAGCTTCGTAGCATAGCTCCAAAGTTGAAATTAAACTCCAGAAGTCTCTCGGTGTCATGGGTCGATTTCTCACCAAGAACATCATTGAAAAAGCTTTCGAAGCCTTGTTTGCTATTCGGACTTGTTGGATGAATAACCTTTCCAACTTGTGAAAGTAGTCCCTGACTTTGTTCCTTTAGAAGATGGACCTGCTTGGAACCTTCTCGAATTTTCCTCTTCATGTCTTCTTGTTCTTGTTTTAGTTCTTCAAATTCTTTAATGAAGCTTTCTTCCATTAAGGACCCAGCCTTCGTGTCTTCGAATTGTCTCTTGAGTGTTCTGAGTTCATTGATCTCTGTCGTAGGTTCTGAGATCGGATCTTGTACGATCAGTTCCCATTGTGATTCCTGAAATCAAAAATCAGAATTGCGTTTAGAAACGACTCAGTAGGGATTATTTAAGGACACTGAAGCGAAGAAATAAGGGCGAAAAGTGGAAGGGAAAGAAGAGGCACACAACAAGGACTAGAAGGAGAATAAGGAGGATCAAGAACAAGAAGAACAAGAAAGAGAAGACAATTAAGAAGAAAGAGAAGAACGAGAACAATCAAGAATTAAGACAGAAGACATGAATGGAGAGAAGGGTTACGAGGAGAAGACATAGGAAAAGAATTCAGGAGCCAGAGGAAAAGGAGGAAATCATAGGTCCAATACCACTTACATCTTCTAGTCCATCAGCTCCTAATTCCTTCATCTGCAGGTAGTTTTTATGTAATCTCGCCCATGCCTCCTGGAGATATTTATTTTCAGATTTCAGTTTCTCGCGCTCTCTCAACAATCCCATCAGGTTGTCTTTCACCTTTTCCCACAGTGAAACCTCCTCGATGCAAACCTTGTCGGTCGCACAGAACTTCCTTTGTAAGTTGGCCTCTATAAGTGGATCAAGTATACAAGTGATAAACCTATGTTGGATTGTTTGCAGTCGACTTTCTAGTGACTCGACTTGATTCTTACTGTCTTTACCATTGCCAAATTGAGTATCCATTTTCCTGTTTTGAGTCGCAATTTTGTATTTCACGTTATTGTTTCCATCTTCGAAAGTTATTTCCTCATTTAAATATTCCACTTTCTGCAATTCTCGTTGTGATCTGTTTATTTGTTCTTGCAGGTCCATTCTTTTCTCTTCTAAGTACTCGCTACGACTCTTTTCTAAGGCAAGCTCTACTTCCAGCTCCTCATACTTAAGTGTCATCTTAGAAAACTCTTGCTGGGATTTGGCCAACATATCCGCGCCGTGATCATCTTCGGTTTGAGTGAATTTCTGCTCAACTTCAACAGCCTCTGTTTGTTGACTTTTAGTAGCTGAAACAGAACAGCTCTTTGGAAATAGGTTGCTCATCTCGGAGACTTTGGCTCCCTCGCCAAGTAGTTTTCTTACAACGTCGTACTGGCTTTCAAGCTCGGCGCATTTTCTCTCACTTTCCACAAGTCTCTGATTGACATCATCTTTTTCTGCTACCATCTCTTGTAATGAGCGACTCGATTTCTGGAACTCGTTGAATTGACTTTCCAGTTTTGACCGTAGTGAACAACATTCCTCATAAAGTTGGTTAGAAATGTCTTCCGCCGTAACCAGAGAGGCTTTACTTTCCTCATACCGATCATTAAGATACTGGTTCTCCTTTTCTAGCCTTTGGATTTCCGCATCTTTTGTCTTAATTTGGCCTTCAACTTCTGTAACTTTCAGTTCAAATGCCTCTCGTTTTTCTAGTTCTTCTCCATAAAGTTTTAACATTTTATTTTGATAATTAACGACTTCTTCACTGGCCTGAAACAACAACGCCTCATTTGAAAACGGCTCAGCATTTTGGACTGCAACGATTTCTTCTACTAAGGTATTTTCCAGATTTTGACTGCTGATTGGTGTACCCATGTTTTCCGCATCTGCATAATTCGTTGACTCAGTCTGGACAGCCTTATCCTCAACCTCACTTAGGTTGGCTTGTGGTTCAACATGTTGGACTGCAACGATTGCTTCTACTAAGGTATTTTCCAGATTTTGATTGCTGATTGGTGTACCCACGTTTTCAGCATCTGCAGAATTCGTTGAATCAGTCTGGACAGCCTTATCCTCAACCTCTCTTAGGTTGGCCTGTGGCTCAACATGTTGGACTGCAACGATTTCTTCTACTAAGGTATTTTCCAGATTTTGATTGCTGATTGGTGTACCCACGTTTTCAGCATCTGCAGAATTCGTTGAATCAGTCTGGACAGCCTTATCCTCAACCTCACTTAGGTTGGCCTGTGGCTCAACATGTTGGACTGCAACGATTTCTTCTACTAAGGTATTTTCCAGATTTTGATTGCTGATAGATGTAGCGACGTTTTCAGCATCTGTTAACTCAGTCTGGACAGCCTTATCCACAACTTCTGATTGGTTGGCCTGAAGCAACAACGCCTCATTTGAAAACGGCTCAGCATTTTGGACTGTAATGATTTCTTCTACTGAGGTGTTCAGTTCCAGATTTTGCTTGCTGATAGATGTAGCGACGTTTTCAGCATCTGTTGACTCATCTGGACAGCCTTATCCACAACCTCTGACTGGTGGTCAAAATGAACCTCTGGTACAATTTCATTTTCGTCAATTCTGGTCAACATCCTCGTCTCAACGATCTCTTCATCAAAAGTGTTTTCAAAGTTTTCGGCTACAACATAATCTTCGTTGGGGTGGGCGTCCTTATTTCCCTCATCTTCCTCGTTTGGCGCTTTCTTCCCATTGGATAACTTTCGTATCTTAATTTCTGAAGAGTAAATTTCCTCATCTTTTCTTTTAATGTCTTCATTTTGTTTGCAGACTTCTGTCTTGTAAACTCGAAGAGCTTGGCGTGCTTGTCTTGATTCTTCTTTTAAATGGACATTTTTATTTTCAATTTGGGAAAGCATTTGGTAGGCTTCATGTCTTTCTTTCCTTAGTTTCTCAACATCCTTGTTTAAACATACATTTTCTTCATTTAGAAGAGCGAAATCTTCGGATTTCCTTTTGAGATCTGCTTGTGCTTTGTTCAACTGGATTTTCATTGAGTCACATTTCTCTTCAACAGCGGCCAGCTCCTTCTTAGTTTTCTCAAAGTCCTGCAACTCATTTTCCTTGTCTTGACGTACAAGTCTCAACTCTTCTTTTAATTGATTGTTTCTCTTTTCAATTTGAGAAAAGATTCGGTAGCCTTCCATTCTTTCTTTTCTTAGATTCTCGAAATCTCTGTTTAAACATTCATTTTCTTCATTCAGAAGAACGAAATCTTCGGATTTCCTTTGAAGATCGCCTTGCACTTTGTTTAATTGAATTTTCAATGAATCAAATTTCTCTTCAAGAGAGGATAGCTCCTTCTTAGTTTTCTCAAAGTTCTTTAACTCATTTTCCTTATCTCCACAATGTTGCTGTAATTCCTCATACAATGTCAGACCCACTTTCTTTTCTTCTTCAAGAATTCTACCTTTACATTGGAGCTTCTCAATTTGGTCCCACGCTTGTGAAAGCTTTTCCCTTTGTTGTTGATTTACTTGGTTGATCTTAACGACATTGGCATTCAAGTCTTTGTTGTCTTTATCCATGTTTTCCAACGATGTAAGCCGTCTCTCGCTGTTTAATTCCTCTTGTCGTTGAAGCTTCTCGAATTTATTCAATTCATCATTTAGTTTGTCTTCCTCTTCTTTAATTGTTTCATTGAGCTTATCAACTTTAGAAGATAGCTGTTCATTCTCGTATTCCAGTTTTTTCATTCGAGTTTTGTTGTCTTTTTCACGACTGTTGAGAACATCATTTTGAGTTTGTACCTCTGCCAGCTTATTGCATTGTTCATGGCGAATTTTGTTCATCTCATCGACCTTTCGTCTACATTCTTCACTTTCTTTCTCCAGTTTTTCTAATGCTACTAGCTTTTCTTCTACTTGCTTTTGAAGAACTTCAATTTCATCCTTTGCTTCTGCCAGCGTATCATTTTGTTCCTGGCGTCCTTTTCTCAACTCATAGAGTTTCGATTCCAATTCTTCATTTTTGTTTTCAAGACCTTCAAGCAATTTTAACCTTTCTTCTGTTTGTTTCTCCAAAGCCACAATTTCAGCCTGTGCGTCTAGCAACTTGGCAGTTTGTTCATGTTTAATGCTGTTATTTTCATGAACAATTGATTTCAGGTCTTCATTCTCTTTTTCCTGTCTTTCAAGAGATTCCGTCTTATCATGGACGAGCTTTCGTAGTTCTTGAATTGTAGCTTGTGCGTCAGCTAATTTCGCATTTTGGACCTCTTTTGCTTTGGATAACTCATTCAATTCTGTTCGTAAGTCTTCCTTTTCTCTTTGCAGCCTCTCAAATGATTTCAACCTTTTCCTTTCTTGCCTTTGTAGAACTTCAATTCCAACCAGGCTCTCTGTGAGCTTCTGATTCTGTCCCTCGCTTTTACTGCTAAGTTTATCAAATTTCAACTTCAATCCGTCATTCTCCTTCCTCAGTCTTCCAAAGGACTTTGTCTTGTGCTCGACTGTTTGCTCAAGTATCTCAATTTTATCATTTGCAGATTTTAGTTTAGCTTTTCGTTCTTGGTTTACATGGTATAGCTTTGCATTCTGTTTCTCTAAATGGTCAAGCGTTGTTCTACTTTGTTTCAAATTGTTCTCAAGAACTACTATCGTTTTTCCTTTTTCTGTAACTACATCCTTCTGTTCTTTGTTGACCTTTTCAAGTTCGTTGACTCTCATCTGCAAAGACGTTCTTTCTCCTTCCAATTTTTCTTTGCTTTGTTTAAGTCGCCGCTCCAACATCATTACTTCTCCTTGCTCGTCCACGATCTTCTCGTCTAGTTGTCGTTTCATCAAACTCAGTTCATTTACTCTCCACTTCAGAACCTTGTTTTCTTCTTCAAACCCTTCGCATCTCGTCACTTTTTCCTTCGTTTCTTCAATCTTTGTCTCCAGCATTTCGATTGCATGTTTTGCATCCAAGAGTGCATCACTTTGTTCGTGATATTTATATTTTATCTTGTTTATTCTCGCTGTTAGAAGTTCGTTTTCTTTCAAGGTATTTTCAAGCTTTTCGTCCAGTTCATTGTCAACCTCGGTTCTCTTTTCTATAACTTTTTCCAAATCATTCAAAATGGCGTCCTTATCGCGCCCACCAATCTCGACGGGATTATTCAACTTTACATCGAATACTGCATCGATTTGTGACTTAATAATATTTAGTAAACTCATTTCAAAGTTTTCACTGTTTTCACCCAAAGAGCTCAACTGTCTCAAAGTTTCGAGCGAACAGTCAACGATCCCCTTCGCCTCCTCTTCGTGTAAATTCGGGCTGGAATCGTTATCTCGACGGCTTTCCGGGTTATACTCGTTTTCGAGGTCCTCGAGTCTCTTCTCAAATTTGGCAATCAGCTCCTTCTTGTTCTCTTCGAAGCAGTCCAAGGCCTCGTCTAGTTCGTCCTCATATTGAGACATAAGTTCTGTTTTCTCGCTTTTAAGTTTACCGATGACCTGTGGATGAAGTAACGTTACCACGCCAAAACACGTGAACACATGTAAGAGATTTGATGGTAAATTCAGTGAGTTATTCAAGGTTATAATATTAATGATGATATTGCTAAGACCACAACTCAGGGGCGGATCCAGGAATTATTGAGAGGGGGGGTCCAAACGTGTACTAAGCAAAACCTGTTGGACGTTTTCACAACCAATCACGCAATTGAACCTCAGGTGTGACAGGGGAGTCCGCCCCCTCGAACCACCCCCCCCCCCCCCCCCCCCCCCCCCCCCCCCCCCCACCCCCCCCCCCCCCCCCCCCCCCCCCCCCCCCCCCCCCCCCCCCCCCCTGGATCCGCCACTGCAACTCATACCAATTGAGTGATCTGCTTATCTACAGTGTAATTATGCCCAATGGCGCGAAATTTAAATATTTCTTAGGAGGATCCCGTTTTTGCACACAAAAAATCATCACAACATAATCCCGTGTTAGTCTAGTTGTTGGAGCTCGAGTACATCGGGCCCTGGGTCGAGGGGCCAATTGAGGCCGTTGTGTCCTCGGGCAGACACTTCCCACATTGCCTCACTTGACCCTGGTGTAAAAATGAATGCCCGATTATTAGGGAAATGCTTTACTAAATGTTTCGCTGTGCCATGCGACTGACACACTAGCATCCCGGTCCGTCCAGCATGAGTAGCTGCAATTCCCCCAGTCGCTTCATGCTACAGAAACCAGATAAAATAACTTCACCTGTACCTTTGGTGCACTAACTAAGGACTCTGTCCTTACCCTCTTCTTGTCCAGCAACTCATCTTTTAGCCGCACGTTCTTATCCTGTTCCACCTCTAGTTTTTCCTGCAGTAATTCAATCTCGCCCTTCGATACTGCAATTGTCGATTTGTGAGCGAGAATCGTCGATTCAAAATCCAGGATAGTAGCTTTGAGACTTTCAGAGTTCGCTTCAGAGTTTATCTTGCTCATCTTTCTCCTTTCTTGGATGGTTTTGTTTTCTTTCGTGACCGACTCCAAGTCTTTTTGAAGGTCAGTGATTTGTGTGTCACGTGACTTTAGATCACGTGACAGCTTGGAACATTTCTCTTCCAAGGACGAAATGTTTTTCTTAGAAGCATCGCTTTCTTTTCGAAGTTTATCTGCATGCAGTAATTGTAAACAGCAAGTTATTTGTAAATGAACGTGGTTACAACACGTGACTCAAACAAAAGCTTCTCATTGGTCAAAGTAATCTCTATCTGTGCAAATCAATTACTGCGTTCTTTAGACATTGTTGGAGACTGGAAGTCCGCCAAAACATTCTCAAGCTACCACGGAAAATATATTTTTCGCTTGCCTCCATGTTGTCCATTTCAGGCCATGTGGCCCTTTCAGGAGTATTAATTTCTTTCTTTTTTGTTGATGCATGAACAAATAAATGAACAAAGAATGTTGATATCACGAGGTTTGAGATGGGAAAACATTGATACAAACGAAAAGTTACCAAATAAGGAATTTTGTTTCCAAATTAGGAATTTATTACCAAATAAGGAATTTTGTTACCAAATAAGGAATTTTGTTACCAAATAAGGAACTTGTTTCCAAATAAGGAATTTTGTTACCAAATAAGGAATTTTGTTACCAAATAAGGAATTTTGTTACCAAATAAGGAATTTTGTTACCAAATAAGGAATTTTGTTACCAAATAAGGAATTTTGTTTCCAAATAAGGAATCGACAGGGAAAAGTAGACGCATATACTCACCGAAATCCCTTGCGTGTGTGCTGGAACTTTTCAACTTCTCCATGTCACCATAAGCTTTGCTGAGTTTGGACGCAAGTTCTTCGCAGGTCTTCTGTGCTTCCTCCTTTTGCCTTTTGAGTTTATTTCCTTCTTTTTCGATTTCTGATTTTTCTTGATCTAAAGATGCAACTTTTGCTTCAAGCTCTTTGCTTGTCTTCCTTTTTAATCTTTCCACTTCTTTTGCTGATCTGTCGAGTTTAGCATTCGCATCGGATAAATCTTCTTCTCTTCTTCGAAGTCCTTTTTCCAAATCTTTAACCTTTTTGTCTAAACTTACAATGTTATCTTCTGATTCTTTCCGCTGCTGTTCCATTATCGTGAACTTTTTCGTGAGCTCTGAGACCAGAGTTTCTTTCTCTTCTCGTAATTTTGTATACATATTTTCCTTATTTTCTTTCTCTTTTAGTAGTTTCGCAATTTCGCTTGATTTCTCCTTTTCGTTGTCTGCGGTTTTGGTTTCCAAATCTTTTTCTAAGTTTTTGTGTTCATCAAGTTTTTCTTCGAGGCTTTCTATTGAACGTAAATTTTCTTTCTTTTCTCTTTCGTATCTGTAAAGTTTCTCCTCAAGAAAGTCGTACTGCTCTAGTTTGACGCTTAAACTGCTACAGCGTTCCTCTAAGTATTTTTGTGTTTTGTTTTTCTCGTTTACTTGTTCTTCTAAGTATTTTGACTTGGTTTCAAGATTGCCTACTTTTACCAGCAAGTCATTCTTTGACTTGACTTGGCTCGAAAGTGTCTTCTTTTCCTTTTCTAGTTTAGAAATTTTTTCGTTGAAATTATTCTGGGTGTTTTCGAGGTTTTGTTCCAGTTTCTCGGCTTTGCTTTCCTCGGTTGTCAACTTTTCCTCGAGCTCGGCTCTTTCGCTTTCAACCTCTCGTAATTTCAGCAAGAATACTTGCAGCGTGGCCTCGAGTTCTTTAGCATCTACGGATTGTCTATGATTTGCTTCTTCTGTGAAAACTACAGAAAGAACGAATGTTATGAACTTTGGGAAGGTTCTATTTAGTTCCAGGAACGCCTGGGACATTACACTAATTAGTCCTATTTAATACCACAGGGAGTCCAAATGATTGAGTGACTTACCATCGTCGCTAGTACTGTTTAGGCGCAGGTACGACTCCACTGATGAAATACTTTCATGGATATCGCCATTTGAAAGCATGTTGCTACTAAGGTCGCTTAAACTCCTCTGTGTCAAGAAATAAAAGTGGAAAATGAAATATACTTTGGAAATTCGAGGATCTTGCGCGCCTCCTATGCCTCCTATGGGGGAATTTCTCCTGCGTTCCCTCTTCAGACAGCAAAAATAAATGTTTTATGTTACAGAACTCACATGTGACAGCGTTGACCTGGTTCGTTGCTTTTCTCCGCGCAGACCAACTGTCTGTGTATCAAAGAACGCAACATTATGGTAAGTCTAACAAAGTGAGTTACAATTTATGTTAATCTATGTTAATTTTTGTTAATTTTTGTTAGTTTATGGTATTTTTTGTTAATTTTTGTAAATTTATGCTAATTTATGGTAGTTTGTGTTAGTTTGTGTTAATTTATGTTGATTTATGTTATTTACCGTGATCCAGGGATGATTGAGGCACTCAGATGCTTTCATCCTCCCCCTGCGACAAAATTTAAATCAAGTTAATAATATTAACTAATATCAACTAGTCGTTGCTACATGCAAGTGGAATGCTGCGAGTAGAGGCTAGGTAGTAAATGCTAGTCTTTGTTAATGTATTATTTATTTGCAAGGAGTTTATTTGTGGATAATTTCATTATTTGAATGTTACTATTTGTGGTGTTCCTGTTGTTTTTTGGGGGGGGGGGGGGGGTGAGGGGAATTTGTGTGGTAAAATTGTAAAATAACATTGTCAAACTACTTTTCCCTGTATTAATCTATATTGGACAACAATGAATGGAAATGATCATATTTTTGTTGTTATTTTTTATTTATAAAAACAATTTCAGGAACTCAATAAAACTAATGGCTATTGATCGAAAATAGCAAATTGTATTTGAAACAATAACAACTTAACACCCTAATAGGTGATTGTGCCTCAATGGGCTCTACCACAACGGGTAGATCAGTATTTGTCACCCTAATAGGTGAAACGACAATGGACGATTGATTTGCAAAGTCTCCCTCGATAGGCGATTTCATAGGCGATTTCACGGACCAGCAAGCACGATTGGGCAGATAGTTTAGCGACAATGTATCTGCATCTGGAATAAGTTGGTTTTCAAGGGCATTAAGGTGCATCCTGTCTCCTTCTGTTAATATTTCATCGATTGTTCGACTCCTCCAGTGTGGCAATTGGCACGTGAGCTGAAAGACTCATAAAAGCACATTGTCTTCCCCTCGAAATTTCACTAAATCGTTCGTCACCCTGATGACTGCTTCCAGCAACGAATAAAGATGCGAAAGACATTGTTGTTAACTTAGAAAAGAACACTATGTAGAAACGAACCAGTCGAAGCACGATGTGGATTTCGCAATATAAACCACGAGGTCATGAGCAGTGACGTCATAAGTCGAAGCATGATGTGGATTTCGCAATATAAACCACGAGGTCATGACCATTGACGTCATACTCAGAAATCATCTTGATCGATTCCTCAAATCTCGAATCAAGCTGGATAATAAAGAGCCCAGTGACACGCGTCCACACACAACAAAGGAAGCCCATGTCCGGATTAGTTTCGCTGCTCGCTTCGCTCGCAGCAATTAAGTGACCACCTCTACCAAGCGACCACCTCTATCAAGCGACCATTTCTATCAAGCGACCACCTCTATTAAGCGACCACTTTTATCAAGCGACCACCTCTATCAAGAGACCACCTCTATTAAGCGACCACCTCTATCAAGCGACCACTTCTATCAAGCGCCACCTCTATTAAGCGACCACCTTTGTCAAGCGATCACCTCTATAGTGACCACCTCTACCAAGCGACCACCTCTATTAAGCGACTACTTCTATCAAGCGACCACCTCTATTAAGCGACCACTTCTATCAAGCGACCACCTCTATTAAGCGACCACTTCTATCAAGCGACCACTTCTATCAAGCGACCACCTCTATTAAGCGACCACTTCTATCAAGCGACCACCTCTATTGTGCGATTCACTTCAGGCCCAAAAACAAGGTTGGCTGTGCAAGACAACCCGGCTACATGCGCCATCTGTCTGACATTTCAGCGGTATCTTGTGGCCTAATGCTACTTACGTCTTTTGTTTGACTAAAAGTTTGGTGATGTAATCCTTAGCTTCGTCGCTGACATCATTGAACACATCAGTAAATTTCCAGCGGCATTGTGTGATATTAGCAAAAGTGTCTGCCTCGCTATCACCCAAGAATGGCGACTTTCCGCTTAACCTGAGAGAGAAAGAAACCAATTACAAGAGCAATTGAGATGTTTTACTCAACATCAGGGCATGCATCTGATGGTTTCTTTGGCAAAAAAACTGTGAATTCGCTATGTTCTAAAAAAAATTCCATCATGAACATCAAAGAGGTTGGCACAGGTAACCCAATAGTTTTATATCACTGCAGTTGCCCATTGCTTTCCTTACTTCTTGGTGCTTGAAAAAATAAATAATGGAAGCTATTACCAGTCCCCTCCCTTATTGTTCAGGAACGCCTGCAACAACCTGGAACATCAAAGCGAGGTTGGCACAGGTAACCCAATAGTTTTTATATTACTGCAGTTGCCCATTGCTTTCCTTACTTATTTGGTGCTTGAAAAAAAAAATAATGGAAGCTATTACCAGTCCCTTCCCTTATTATTCAGGAACGCCTGCAACAACCTGGAACATCAAAGCGAGGTTGGCACAGGTAACCCAATAGTTTTATATCACTGCAGTTGCCCATTGCTTTCCTTACTTCTTGGTGCTTGAAAAAAAAAATAATGGAAGCTATTACCAGTCCCCTCCCTTATTGTTCAGGAACGCCTGCAACAACCTGGAACATCAAAGCGAGGTTGGCACAGGTAACCCAATAGTTTTATATCACTGCAGTTGCCCATTGCTTTCCTTACTACTTGGTGCTTGAAAAAATAAATAATGGAAGCTATTACCAGTCCCCTCCCTTATTGTCAGGAACGCCTGCAACAACCTGGAACATCAAAGCGAGGTTGGCACAGGTAACCCAATAGTTTTATATTACTGCAGTTGCCCATTGCTTTCCTTACTACTTGGTGCTTGAAAAAAAAAATAATGGAAGCTATTACCAGTCCCCTCCCTTATTGTTCAGGAACGCCTGCAACAACCTGGAACATCAAAGCGAGGTTGGCACAGGTAACCCAATAGTTTTATATCACTGCAGTTGCCCATTGCTTTCCTTACTTCTTGGTGCTTGAAAAAAAAATAATGGAAGCTATTACCAGTCCCTTCCCTTATTAGTCAGGAACGCCTGCAACAACCTGGAACATCAAAGCGAGGTTGGCACAGGTAACCCAATAGTTTTATAATACTGCAGTTGCCCATTGCTTTCCCTACTACTTGGTGCTTGAAAAAAAAAAATAATGGAAGCTATTACCAGTCCCTTCCCTTATTAGTCAGGAACGCCTGCAACAACCTGGAACATCAAAGCGAGGTTGGCACAGGTAACCCAATAGTTTTATAACACTGCAGTTGCCAATTGCTTTCCCTACTTCTTGGTGCTTGAAAAAAATAATAATGGAAGCTATTACCAGTCCCTTCCCTTATTAGTCAGGAACGCCTGCAACAACCTGGAACATCAAAGCGAGGTTGGCACAGGTAACCCAATAGTTTTATATCACTGCAGTTGCCCATTGCTTTCCTTACTACTTGGTGCTTGAAAAAAAAAATAATGGAAGCTATTACCAGTCCCTTCCCTTATTAGTCAGGAACGCCTGCAACAACCTGGAACATCAAAGCGAGGTTGGCACAGGTAACCCAATAGTTTTATAACACTGCAGTTGCCAATTGCTTTCCCTACTTCTTGGTGCTTGAAAAGAAAACATTACCAGTCCCCTCCCTTCTCAGTTTGGAACGTCTGGGACAAAACTACTGAGATTCCATTTAATACCACAGGGAGCCCAAATACTTACATCATATAAGTAACCACTCCTACAGCCCTGTGAAAATCCAAGAAAAAAAAAGAAACAAATTAAATAAATGAGCAAACGATGAATATTTCATGAGAGTTATTCCAAGCTTACCACATGTCGGTGGCCGGCGCCACGTTGTCATAGTTAACTACCTCTGGAGCTGTTAATGGAAATCAAGAATTAGAAAAATTATATAGAATCACATAAGCAAGAGGGGTAAACCACAGGCAACCCAACCACTTCTTCTGAGGCTATTGTTAAAAATAACAAAAAAAATTGACGGGCTTCCTGTGGTAAAGTGCGCGGTATAATATGTTTGGGATCCCTGTGGTGCAACGCGCGGGAATGGCCTAGGTACGAGACGCGCGCATATCTTCATATTTGTAACAATAGAAATATTGAGGAGAGAAGAAGATACACTTACCGATATATTCTGCGGTGCCCTGGGATATTTTCGCTTCTACTTTGGGATCGTATTTCCTCGCCAGACTGAAGTCGATTAGTTTCACGGTAATTCCTGCTTCGCGTTTAAACATCACATTCTCTGGCTGAGAAAATATTATTAGGTCAGTTTAATGTTGAAATAATTTTCCGCCGCCAACTCGACCAACCAACAATGCACATACTAACTTATTAACCCACATGCCTGAGCGTCGTTCCCAGGCTACTCACGGTTATAATTAGGGAGCTATGTCGTGACTACCTTTAATCCACTATTTTACAGTCATATTCTCCAAGTAGTACTCAGATTCCTCACAGATTCCCAAGGACGAGTGGGGTCTGGGTTCTAGGGTCTGGGGTCTGGGTACTAGATTATTTTTCTAGTTCATTACCTTGATATCTAGATGCATGTAACTCTGTTCGTGTATATAGTTGATAGCCTCTAGGATCTGTTGCATGATGTTAACGCTGTCAGGTTCTGACATTGGCTGCTCGTTGATGCGCTTTAGCAAATCTCCTCCACGGTTGCTATAGTCATCAAATAAAACAGCTTTGAATATTACAAATGGATTTATTTGACGTTGTCACGTTTGTTTTTTTACAAAACAGGTTTACTTTTTGACCAAACAGGTTTTTGATTTTAAGAAACAGGTTTTGCTTTTTGACCAAACAGGTTTTTGATTTTAAGAAACAGGAGTTTACAGGTTTTTGATTTACAAAACAGTTTTTGGTTTTTGACCAAACAGGTTTTTGATTTTAAGAAACAGGAGTTTACAGGTTTTTGATTTTCAAAACAGGTTGTATTTTGACCAAACAGGTTTTTGATTTTAAGCCAAGCAGGAATTTACTGGTTTTTCATTTACAAAACAAGTTTTTGTTCTTTCGAAACCGGTTTAGTTCTACTCACAATTCCATGACGATGATTATTTCCCTCTGTCTTTCAAAAGCGTCTCGGATACGACAGAGATTTGGATGACGTAGCACGTTTAATGCGTCAATCTCTCGTTTGAATTCTTCTTTTTGACTGGGGCGAGTTTTGATGGATTTCGCTACGAAGTGGATACCAGTTTGAATGTGGACACATTTGCGAACGATGCCAAACTTTCCCCTTTAGAAAAATAGAAAAACTATTAATTGACAATAACTAATGTTGTTGTTGATGATGGTGATGATGATGATGATGAAGATTGTTGATGATGATGATTATGGCGATAAATATGCGTGACACAGATGATGATGATGATGATGATGATGATGATGATACTGAATATAGAGTGGCTGTTGCATGTGGTGGTGGTAGCAATGCTGCTGCTGCTGCTGATAATAATAATGATGGTGATGATGATGATGATGATGTTGATGATGATTGATGGTGGTGATGATAATGATGATGATGATGATGATTGATGGTGGTGATGATAATGATGATGGTGATGATGATGTTGATGATGATGATGATGATGGTGATGATGATGATGATGATGATAATGATGGTGATGATGATGATGATGATGTTGATGATGATTGATGATGGTGATGATGATGATGATGATGATGATGTTGATAATGATGATGATTGATGGTGGTGATGATAATGATGGTGGTGTTGATAATGATGATGATTGATGGTGGTGATGATAATGATGGTGATGATGATGATGATGATGATGATGATGATTGATGGTGGTGATGATAATGATGATGGTCAGTTAGGTGATGATGATAATGATGATGGTGATGATGGTGTTGGTAATGATGATGTCCAGCTAGGTGTGTTCAGTGATGATGATGATGAACATGATATTTATGTACAACAACGACATGATATTTCAGTATAGAAAGGGGTAATTCATCACCTGCCAATCTCTTCTTCGATGGCATAAACTTCCTCAATGATCTCGTCTCTAAGTTGGACATTTCCTTCTTCGTACATTTCGTCGTCTGTCTCATCCTCGCTGTCCTCTTCTTCTTCTTCGACTTTAAAAGCAACAAACCAAACTTTATTCGAAATGACAATTTGTATATTCAAGAATACTTGACTATATCGATTACTCAAAGTGTAATGAAAGGCGAAGTCACATATCTCAATCTGCAATCATATCCATGTCTACCATGTTTACCGCTGACTAAACACTAGATCCCAATGACCAAAGCGGGGTCACGGAGATTTGAATAACAATAGGAAACTTATTGTACAACAATAGGAACTATTGTTAGATGATGCCTCGTTCAACAAAGGACATGTCTTTGTAGAACGAGGCATCTATTGTTATTCAAATTTTGACCTGGGTTTGGTCACGAAATCTAGTGCTTTCGACAACATCCACCGCGTTCTTGAACCTACTCCAATGTTTACCGCTGACTACTTCTGGAGAGAGAAGTGGTCAGCGGGTAGACACTGAAATGTTGGATACCCAGAATGCACAGCGAAACTTACCAGTGAAATACCCAACACACTTGCTTCTTCCGCCATCATTTTGCGCCACACAGCAATATTCACCAGTGTCGTCATCCTCTACGTCATTGATGATGAGCACGTGTTGCCCCTCCCCTTTGGTGACGAACGAAAATCTTCCTCCTTCGACAACATCCACCGCGTTCTTGAACCACTCCTAATTCGTAGTCTTCGCTACCTACCGTCACTTCCATGGTTACTGTTTTACCTTCTTTCACTGTCATGTCTGTAAGTTGTTTGTGAAAACAATTGAAAATGTGTGACCACTCTTGACTCGACTGGGCTTATTCACACACATGTTTCATTGTTTATAAATAACAGTCTTTGAAGTGAGAATTGAGTAACAATTTCTGGATCCTTTTGGGTTTTTCGAAACATTTGAACTTTCAACTCGCAATATATAACTCTAAATAACCCAAGTTGCATACGTCGACGGCTTTGTTCCGACGATGACCCGACGAAAAGCCGACACAGAAACTATGTTAGAATACAAAGCTACGAATGGGCTCTGATGAAGTTTAGTTTCAAGATGTCTGTATGAAGAAGTGCAAACACGTCCCAAGCGTCTTAAATCAGTCTTCTTTCGTGTGAGTTTTTAACTCGTGATTACGAGTTATAAGAATGCCATTGGGACACTTTTGGGATCATTACGTTGCCACTGAAGTACTAAAGTGCATCGCAGGCTCACAGTTTTGGGACTGGGGGGGGGGGGGGGGGGGGGGGGGGAGTAATCCACGAGTTGGACAGCAGGTGCCTTTGACTGAGAAGATTTACGGACTAACTACAAAATGAAATGAGTTGTTACCTTCTACAGTAAGAAACCCTCTTGTCCTAGCTTTACCGTGGTCGTTCATAGCTATACAGATGTATTCTCCTGCATCGTCTTCTTCACATTCATCAATTACTATCTCGTGCCTTCCGTCACCATGATCTAGTATGTTCACCCCTTCCCTGTCAATCAAATCATCACCGTCGAAAAGCCATCCAACTGCACATCCGGGACCACCATCCACGACAATCTCCATGGTAACGCTTTCACCTTCGTTGACTGTTACGTCATCTAGTTCTTTTGTAAAAACTGGTTTCACTGTAAAAATACATATAATTTGCGATAAGTAAATCTTGTAAGCTTCATTCCTTATTTGGCAGCGATATTCCATATTTGGTAGCGATATTCCTTATGTGGTAGCGATATTCCATATTTGGTAGCAATATTCCTTATTTGGAAGCGATATTCCTTATTTGGAAGCGATATTCCATATTTGGTAGACGACTATAGATTCCAGGCCTCAAAATTGACGACACTAATTATTTGATATGTAAAATGTTCTTAGCGTCAACCCTCCCCTCCCCAGGGTTTCATCTTCCTTGTCTTCGTACAGTACCCCTCCCTCAATCCCGGGGTCTTTCTTACTTGAAGTGTTTTCTTTGTCCGCCGTTACAATCTGTTGTGGTTGTGGTTTGTCTGTATTCATAGTTCCATTAACATGAGCAGGTTCTACATCTTCACTTAGATTCAGTTCGTTAGTGTCCTCCATGTCATTCTTCGTTCCTCCATTCCTGCTGTCCGTGTTGGTCTGGTCTGTGTTTTCTTGCTCTTCTTCGCTCTCTTCTTCTTCGCTACTCGCTGGGACGACGTTCAGGAGCGGTGCGATGGACGGGCGGGATTTATTGATGCCTAGAAGACTTGCCATCGATGACAGGCGTCGAACTGCTACCAACGCGTTGACAGATTTCTTGGAATGGAAAGAATTGTTTGGTAATCGCGACACAAATCCACAGCACATACATTATACCACAATCCTTTGCGAAACTAAACAAGTACAGTACGTCGATAGTTTGGTTGTCATGACAGCAATATCCATGCCACTGGCAAAAACGAGCGCTCTTCAAACCCGGGAAATTAATTGAAAATTAGTTGGAGATTTTCCATATTTTAAATAGTTTTTTTATTCTTTTTTTTTCATTCCATTTTTCCATTTTTTCCATTTTTGTTGTTCTGTGAAGAACGTGCGCTTTAACCAGTGATACGAGGACATGGATGTTGGTGACAGTTCTGCACGTCGCAAGGTAGAATATTTGTTTGATTTATCAGTATGTTTTTGCGTCGAGTTCGTTTAATTACCTGCCATCTTCGTTTTGCTAAAAACTGCTTGAGCTTCTTGGTGTCGATTTTAACTGCATTAGCGGAAGCACTTTTCTACACATGAAATATAAAACGACGTTTTAAAACATGTGTGCACGTGACATTAACGTGATATTGTGTGTACACGTGACATTATGTGTATACGTGACATTATGTGTATACGTGACATTATGTGTATACGTGACATGATGTGTATACGTGACAATATGTGTATACGTGACATTATGTGTATACGTGACATTAACGTGACATTGTGTGTACACGTGACATTATGTATATACGTGACATTATGTGTATACGTGACATTATGTGTATACGTGACATGATGTGTATACGTGACAATATGTGTATACGTGACATTATGTGTATACGTGACATTATGTGTATACGTGACATTATGTGTATACGTGACATTATGTGTATACGTGACATTATGTGTATACGTGACATTATGTGTTCACGTGACAATATGTGTATACGTGACATTATGTGTACACGTGACATTAACGTGACATTATGTGCACACGTGACATTAACGTGACATTATGTGTATACGTGACAATATGTGTATACGTGACATTATGTGTATACGTGACAAATACGTGACAATATGTGTATACGTGACATTATGTGTATACGTGACAATATGTGTATACGTGACATTGTGTGTATACGTGACAATATGTGTATACGTGACATTATATGTGTATACGTGACATTATGTGTTCACGTGACATTATGTGTTCACGTGACATTATGTGTATACGTGACATTATGTGTTCACGTGACATTGTGTGTATACGTGACATTATGTGTTCACGTGATATTATGTGTTCACGTGACAATATGTGTATACGTGACATTATGTGTTCACGTGACAATATTTGTATACGTGACAATATGTGTTCACGTGACATTGTGTGTTCACGTGACAATTAATATGTGTATGCGTGACATTATGTGTACACGTGACGTTAACGTGACATTATGTACACACGTGACATTAACGTGACATTATGTGTATACGTGACAATATGTGTATACGTGACATTATGTGTATACGTGACATTATGTGTTCACGTGACATTATGTGTTCACGTGACATTATGTGTATACGTGACATTATGTGTTCACGTGACATTGTGTGTATACGTGACATTATGTGTTCACGTGACATTATGTGTATACGTGACATTATGTGTTCACGTGACATTGTGTGTATACGTGACAATATGTGTATACGTGACATTATGTGTTCACGTGACATTGTGTGTATACGTGACATTATGTGTATACGTGACATTATGTGTTCACGTGACATTGTGTGTATACGTGGCAATATGTGTATACGTGACATTATGTGTTCACGTGACATTATGTGTATACGTGACATTATGTGTTCATGCACGTGACATTATGTGTTCACGTGACATTATGTGTATACGTGACATTATGTGTTCACGTGACATTGTGTGTATACGTGGCAATATGTGTATACGTGACATTATGTGTTCACGTGACATTGTGTGTATACGTGGCAATATGTGTATACGTGACATTATGTGTTCACGTGACATTGTGTGTATACGTGACAATATGTGTATACGTGACATTATGTGTTCACGTGACATTGTGTGCAGATAGATACATGGATGTGTACGCTTGAAAATATTGTTCAATTAAAGTATCTTCAACTACACGAAATCAATTTTTCCCTCTAATATAACCACGTCACAAGACCCCATACCTTCATCCATTGATGACTCAAACATTCCTCCACAGTATTTCTTTTCCTGATGACAAAATGCACTTCAACCAGTCAATTTCATACTGATAATAAACCATTAGAATACATTTTAAGCGTGTATTTCCTACACAATATTGGGGAAAAAAACACTGGAAAATTTGTTTTGTATAAACAAAATACTGAGAAGCCATTACAATGTCATGGGTTGTCATAGCCTACGTCATATCCGGTGAAATTCCCCCCGGATGTGGCGTCACTAGGAGTGCCATGGTATACTACTCTAGTGCTTTACCCATATTTGATGTAATACACAAATGGCGTTACATAAGTCAAGTACATACTTTGGATTCTTTATCAGAAGCTGCGATATGAATTCCTTGGCTTCGTCTGATATGACGTCAAACTCGTCGTCAAAGTCCCAGTCCCCCGCGTTCACGTTTGAGAGAGTTTCGTTATTATCGTCGCCCATGAATGGCGAAAGACCGCTTAGACTAGAAAGAGAACATTCAAGTATAATTTGATCATTTTCTCTAATATTTTCCCAGCCGGACCAGGTTCCCTCTTCTTTGAGTCTGGGAGAAGGAGTGGGAACTAGGTTGATACTTCAGTTCATTTCTAGGGCTATAAATTTAGAGCGTATTGCATCATGGGAAAATATGGGATACTGAGGATTCTGGGTAAAATATTTCTAAAATTCATAGGCATACTTACAGTATATAAGCAATAACGCCTATACTCCTATGTAAAAAAGAAATGAATAAAGTTAGTGGTACACTTTGACCGCCTCACAGGGGAGGGGCGAGAAGTGATTATTAGAGGGGAGGGGTAGGTATCGCTCTGAGTAGGTTCGGTTATCAAAGATATAACGGAGAGTAAAGTAAGTGGTTGTACATCTACACTTACCACATGTCAGCCGGTTTCATAATAGTTTCAAAGTTCACCGCCTCAGGAGCTAAAAAGCAGACCAAACATTGTTGTTGCTTACATCTTGTCATAGAGTTGTTTTCGTATGAGTGGGAAACCTACGGCACGGAGTTACGGTCACGGTACGGAATCGAACACATCTATTCAACTAATCACAGCGCGCAAAATAATCGCTCAACCAATCAGAATGCTTGGATACCGCACGATCATGGCGCAATATAAGCCAGTTCACGCTGTCGGCCGCCATTTTGAATTGGGGCAAACTCGGCAAAATTGATAGAAATCTGGATCACTTTGATTTGCCGTAACTCCGCTCGATTTCGTTGGATTTTCAATATTTAAACTTCAATAATCGGCAGGCATGCATATGAGTTGTCGGAGTTAAAATAAGACCAATGTAGATGTTTTAACTACCTTTTTCGAGTCGATCTTCTTTTCACGAATATATCTTAAAATTTCGAGCTAATTTGCATATTCACGTGCCGAACATTTTATTTTGAAAACAAAAATCTTTTTTTTTCGATTTGTAGCCTTCCAATACCCATCATATTATAGGACATCAATAACAAAGAAAACATCTTTTCCAAAATGGTAAGTTTTTAAAAATCCAACCAAATCGAGCGGAGTTACGGCAAGTCAAAGTGATCCAGATTTCTATCAATTTTGCCGAGTTTGCCCCAATTCAAAATGGCGGATCGGACGACAGCGTGAACTGGCTTATACCGTCACGGTCACCGCACAACACCAACCGTACCGTAATTACTTCCCACTCATACGAAACTGACGACTCTATATTGTTTAAATAAACGTAACGTTGACCTTAAAGAAGGTTTACATCACAATTAATCGTACCCATGAACTCTGGTGTCCCTTTCATTGCTTTCAATTTCGTTCCTGGTACGAGCTCCAAAGCGAGGCCAAAGTCAATTAGTTTGATATCCCAGCTGTCTTTGCTGACGCACACGATATTCTCTGGCTGCAATGAATTAAAGGTTGAATGAAATTACATGAATAATTTTAAGTATAATATGCAGCAATTATTTGTTAACAAAATTCCATATTTGGTAACAAAATTCCATATTTGGTAACAGAATTCCATATTTGTTAACAAAACTTCATATTTGGTAACAAAATTCCATATTTGTTAACAAAATTCCATATTTGGTAACATAATTCCATATTTGGTAACAAAATTCCTTTTATGGTACAAAATTCCATATTTGGTAACAAGACTTCTTATTTGGTAACAAAATGCCTTTTATGGTACAAAATTCCATATTTGGTAACAAGACTTCTTATTTGGTAACAAAATGCCTTTTATGGTACAAAATTCCATATTTGGTAACAAGACTTCTTATTTGGTAACAAAATGCCTTTTATGGTACAAAATTCCATATTTGGTAACAAGACTTCTTATTTGGTAACAAAATGCCTTTTATGGTACAAAATTCCATATTTGGTAACAAGACTTCCTTATTTGGTAACAAAATGCCTTTTATGGTACAAAATTCCATATTTGGTAAACAAGACTTCTTATTTGGTAACACAATTGTTTCGTGCTTATCAGCCTTTTATGGTACAAAATTCCATATTTGGTAACAAGACTTCTTATTTGGAAACAAAATGTTTTTAAAACTGTAGTGGGAAACCAAAAAGCTATATTCGTAACAAGACTTCTTGATTTGGTAACAAAATGCTATTTATGGTGAACAAAATCTGATGCATGTAGTAGGCGGCTTCCTTCTCTGTAACAAAATTCATCGACAACTCGCTCAAAATTCCATATTTGGTAACAGTTACTTCAATTATTTGGTAAAAAAATGCCTTTTATGGTACAAAATTCCATATTTGGTAACAAGACTTCTTATTTGGTAACAAAATGCCTTTTATGGTACAAAATTCCATATTTGGTAACAAGACTTCTTATTTGGTAACAAAATGCCTTTTATGGTACAAAATTCCATATTTGGTAACAAGACTTCTTATTTGGTAACAAAATGCCTTTTATGGTACAAAATTCCATATTTGGTAACAAGACTCTTCTTATTTGGTAACAATTTAGAGAAGTATTGATTATTATTTATTATTATTAATAACAAGGATGCCTTTTATGGTACAAAATTCCATATTTGGTAACAAGACTTCTTATTTGGCAACAAAATGCCTTTTATGGTACAAAATTCCATATTTGGTAGCAAGAATTCTTATTTGGCAACAAAATGCCTTATTTGGGAAGGAGACTTCCGTATTTGGTAAACCATTCCATATTTGGTATGAAACAATTGTTTCGTGCTTATCAGTCTCGCCATGCATGTGAGTTTCTTATATTTTCAAAAACAAACTGTTCACTCAGAAACTAGAATTGTTTTTAAAACTGTAGTGGGAAACCCAAAAGACCAAGCTACAAGTCGTCTATGGTAAATACCTTGAGGTCAAGGTGAACGATATTCTTGCTATGGATGTGTTGAAGTCCTTGAAGTATCTGATGCATGTAGTAGGCGGCTTCCTTCTCTGTTAAACAGTCTTCATCGACAACTCGCTCAAATAGCTCACCACCAGATACGCTGCAATTCAGTTATCATCAATAGATCTTACAAAACGAGACCCTTCTCATCGCATTATGCGAGGGAATTCAGGGAAACCCATCCGTATTTTCGAAAATACAAGAACCGCACTTTACAACCACCTTTACTACTGGCTTTTAGAGTCGTTTTCGTATGAGTGGGAAGTAGTTACGGTACGTACGGTTCGTGCCATGTTGGGACCATGCCGGTGTCCAAGCATTCTGATTGGTTGAGCAATGATTTTGCGCGCTGTGATTGGTTGAATACAATGCATTCCGTTCTGTACCGTGACCGTAACTCCGTACCATAGGTTTCCCACTCATACGAAAACGACTCATGGCTCATCTGGAGGATGAATGAATGAATGAATGAATGAATGAATGAACTTTATTTAGAGAAGGTAAATATTAGGATTAGGATTTTAGGATATTAGGATTTTTATTTCTATTTTTATTATTTTTTATTGTAAAGCGCTATTGGATAAATTAGAAATAGCGCTATATAAATTGATTATTATTATTATTATTATTAGTTTTTCTCACGTGTTAAACACTTACAATTCCATTATCATGATAATAGTTTTTCCAGTTTCGTACGCGTCCAGTAATCCCACAAGTCTCTTGTGGTGGAGACGACCCATTATGTCGATTTCCTTGAGCACCTCGTCACGTGACGAGCCAGCAGCAGTAAGCGAAGTCTTGATGTACTTTGCGGCAAATACGTCACCCGAGGTTTTGTGTGTAACTTTCTTGACGACACCAAATTTACCCCTTCGAGAAAGAAAAGTATTATTATTATTGCTCAAAGAAGGTATAAGCAAAACAACAGCACGCGAATGACGACGCGCCGAGAGGAGGAAGAAGACCAAAACAACAACAACAACAAAAGAGAAGAAAAACAAGAAAAAAGGAAAAATGAGAGAAAAAAGAAAAAAAAGAAAATCAAGAGAAACAACATTTGAACAGCAGCTGAATCACGTGACTTACTTCCCAAGCTCCTCGTGCACATCATAGTCATCTTGAACGGAGCATGTCTTGAGCTCAATGGGAGGCCTGGGCTCTAACTCGTCTGTTTTATGATGAAACAACAGATATCCTCTTAGAAAGAAATACTAAGAACAGACTAAAAGTGTAGAAGTGTTCGTTTACTTACCTTCATCCTTAAATGGATGCTCATTGTTGACCTGTGTACAAATCAGAGAGGTTATAAATGTCAGTTCTATTCGCTATTCAATGAGTAACGAAAAAAAGATGGCGACAGCGAGACGGTACATTTCATGACCACATTCCTTTGCGAATCTAAATCAGCACTACTCGCGTCTACAAATTGTCTGACACATTTCGACTGAGAAGCCACAAAATTTGTTGTCTTATAATAAAACATTCCCTCTGCTTGTTCTAAAGGTGCCGTATATGTACGATGACAAAATCGTGCAACTTGTCGCGTAACATTGTTCAGACGTTGTTGCGCTGCAGTGTCATTTATGGATGTTGCAGAGCTAATCGAGTCTCGTATTACCATCGCTTTTCGCGCAACTTGTCATTACTTTTGGTTCGCAACAAAATTAAATTAATTTTCGGTGTTGCAGGTTGCAAAACTTTGTTGCATTGAAGTAGAAAGAGCTTCTACTTTGCGCTTGCAAAGTTTTGCAACCTGCAACACGAAAATGTGTTGCGCGCCGTGTTGTTGCACAATTTTGTTGCCCGTATTACTGCACCTTTAATATTACCTTATATGCACGATGACGTCATAACCGGAAGTAATTAAGACGAATTCAAAACGTACCTCGTCCATGTTGCACCTCTCAATCTTTTCTGTTGAAGATGTCGCTACAGCGTTGTTGTTATTGTTGACTTGATTGATGGATTTCGGCTTTCTTTTTGTTGACCTTTTGCTTACGCCATCATCATTAGTGAAGCTTGTAGATTCAGTTTTGTTGTTGTTGTTGTTGTTGTTGTTGTTGTACTGTTGCATACTACTCAAGAGTCCAACACATGTTGTTGTTGTTGTTTTGTTTGATAATATACTACTTCTGTTGCCGCTGTTGTTGTTACTGCTGCTATTGCAGTTGTTGCAGTTGTTACTGCTGTTGTTGTTGTCGTTGATGGTGTCGTTGTTGTTGGTGTTGTTGTCGTTGTTGGTGTTGTTGTTGGTGTTGTTGTTGCTGCCGCTGTTGTTGTTGTCACTGTAGTTGTTGGTGTTGTTATTGACAGTACTATCAATGTCCAGTGAATCTTTTCCAGATAATTCACTATTTTCTTTCTCTAATTCTTTGACCTTTTCAACAGCTTCGTCTCGTTCTAATATGTACTTCTCGGTTTCCAGCTGCAGTTCAATGTGATTTTTCTAAAACAAATTTGAGAAAAACAATATTTGTACGAAAATGATTCCTTCATAATACAGAACAAAATGGCGGCTGTACATTTACCCATAATTCTTTGCGAACTTCAACTAGTACTATTCACATCTACAAACTGTCTGACACGTTCATACTAAACAATTTAAACGGTTTTAACGGTCTTTTGCTGATGTATTGATATATAAGTGATGATGCCTCTTGCGCGCAAAGGATTGTGGTTAAATTTACGAACCGCCATTTTGTTTTGGTACGTGAAATGAAACTCGTAAAACGTCAATTCTGCGTTTTTACCTGCAGTTTCCTTAGGTCTTTACGTGAATATTCCAACTTTATAGACAAATCTTCATTCTCGTCTTCCAATTTATCGTTTTCCTCGTCCAGTTGTTTAATTTGTATATTTAGTTCGTTCGTCTCCTTCTCGAGTTGAAACGCAAGAACGACAGTCGCACTGTTCCGCTCTTCTATGGCTTCATCTCGAGCGTGCACTGCCTCTTTGTAAAGGTTTTCAAGCTCTGCACACTTAGCTTCGAGCTCCTGTACTCTACTGAGCCCTGAAGTTGAAATCATCCGTTAAACTCAGTGACAGATAGACATGACAAAATGACAAGGACAAATAGTGGATAATGAATGGATGGATAGTGTCATTAATGGATGGATGGATGGGATGCGATTTCTCGAGTTTTGACTGAATGATGGGACTCGCGGTATTGCGGTATCCGTCGATTTTTTTTGTGCGATATTGCGGTATTTGTTACTATTTCGAGATGTGGTATTGCGGTATCTTCCTGGTCTGCGGTATGCTGTATTTGGCGAGGTTTTTGTGCTGCTTTTCTATATAAAACGGTGAAATCGCACTCATTGAATTGACAATATCATTTAGCGTCTAGTTTCGGTATTCCATTAATGTTTCCAAAACTTAGTAAACCGATGTCACTTGGCTCTTTGATATGGTTGTTTCAAATTTCAATTTTAGATCACGCTTATTACGGTAACTTTTAGACCCTTTTTTTGATGCGGTATTGCGGTATCAGCAACGTACCCCCTCCTGAAAGTACGGACCGGTACTTTCACTTGCAACAGGCACTTCATTCAACAAAAACTCATCAAGTTTTCATCAGAAATTACAATTGAACACGATAATACTTTATTACTTATTATTTTTCAAATGAACATTTGCAATGTGAACTCTTCAAAATTTAACTAAAATATCCAACTGGCTGCATTCGACATGCAACGACATGCATAGATTTCTTCAAGTACTTCCGTTGAAAGTTGCTTTCGTGTACTTATGTTCGAGGTATTCTAATGTTGAAAGTGAAGTTGGATATTCGTTCAAGTACTTGCCGTTTGAGCGAACAAAAGTACTGTGAAGTTCAAAACAAATGTCAACTTTGATTTTTGGCGGGATAATGTAATACGGGGTGTGTTTTTATTTTCATAATGACCATCAGCAATTATCAACACAAAGAAGTTTACAAAATTGTACGGCTAGACTCCGATTCAAGCTGTGCATTCAAAGTTGTTGTTATTAGTTCTCTTGTAAAATCACTATCTGTCAAGGTGGTAGAAGTTCCTATAGATTCTATATTATTTTTGTTATAGATTATTATTTATTATTCTCAAAAGTTATCAATAAATTAGTTCGATTTACTGATCACGTACATACTTCACAAAGAACCAGATAAAACCCAAGTGTGTCGAGTGGTATTTATTAGATTATTACAATATGACAAAGTACTAGTGAGTTGTGAATCGACTTTTACACAAACGCCACACAACAACGGTGACAGCTGAGGTGAGATGTACATTAGCAAACTCGATGAACAAATTTGGCGAAGCAGGAGAAACAGAACAGACAGCTTTTATACATCAGAAAACGAAGCAAATAGCATTTCAACTCTCTGAAAGAAAAGCTCTTGTTTCCTTGGCAGCAAGAAAGAGCAGTTTTCACATCGTAAACATTGCACGAACGAAGATGAAATAGTTCAGGATGAAATTGAGTTTCAACAGCACTCTGCAGTCTTTGACAAACAAGTCAAAACGATGCACTAAATCATGTGATAATTACGTTGAATTAATGCAGGCATTTGCTGCCGTGTTCGTAGACTTACCGAAAAGATGTGTTTCTGTGGAGTTGCTTGGTTTCTGTGTGTTATTTAACGGTGTTGTTGGTTGAACTGTGCTTGCAGGCTACACACTCGGCTGTACACGCAACAATTCAGCTACTTAAAATTCAAGTACATCATCTTGGGATCATAATGCCAAAAATTTGCATTTCAGCTTTGTTTTTGTTTACTTTTGTAAGACAAAAATGCTTTTGTTTGGTTTAACTTTTCTCATGTAAATCCATTTATCGACAACGATACTAATTTAGCGAGTATTTAACATTAACTTGTAATTCAATTTTATCAGTGACTCGAAGCAAAAACAAGTAGGTTATCACAAAGGAATGAAACCTTGAGATACCGAGGTTCTTTGAGAAGGCTTACAGTAATCTTCAGCAAACAAAAACTCAGCTCTTCAGCATAAAAGTGATGACATTTATTCGTTTCACGGGCTTAAAAGCCGAATAAACAAACAAAAGGAAAAGGAATTCGTTTGATTTACAAAATACGAAAGGATAAAACTTTAATACTGAAAGTAATTTTGACGAAACACAAAAGTTTGTGAAACTTTTTGAAACTTCTGGAGGAATTCAAAAAATGCCGAAATTCGTCGAAACTTTTAAAGCGATAGTTACTTTTATTTCGATGCCTTTTTTGCAAGAGAAACATTATTTGAGACCTTTACTTTATTTCGGTATTAAAATATTATTGAGAAGATAAACTCTGCTCACTGATATACAATGAGCTATGACGCTCAAACACTGACCTAGAAAACAATTACAGCTTGATACAAGAACCTAATCCGTGTCTTGCTTCGTGAAGCTATATAGACTTGTTTTCATAAACCCGTGAAATAGATACGAGTCTAATTCCATTGTGTTGTTTTGTTTTCATCTATGACACACTAATAGTTCCTGTTTCACGGGTCTGTATCAGTCAGCAGCGGAGATTTGTGAGCTCCTTGCTGCTCTATAGTTGTTGGCCATAGAAAGTATCAATTAAGATATCGAAGCTTAATGAGTTTTCTTTGTTATATGGTACAAAGTATCGTAGTTCTAAACTAGTAATTAGTGTTACGGAATACGATTCAGTACAACAACACACCAACAATCATTAACTTAATTTCTTAATACTTACCCATTTGAAAACTTGCCTCTCAAATCCTTGCGTGAAGTCTCTCGTGAACTGTACGTCTCAAAAGCCAGCCCATTTCATTTTCTCATAGTGACTTTATACCATTACTTCACTCTGGAATTCAGTTTTGGTCGGTAGAAAGTGTGATGAAATTAAAGTTTTCCGTTAATTCACCACGCAATGTGTAGACTGAATCAACGGGTAAGGAGTTTGTTTTTGTGTTTAACTCAACGCTAAGAATAGAAAAAATTTACCCGCAAATGCGCATCTTTAAATTATGACATTTGTCATTAAAAAGAGCATTTCAGTTTGGTTCCAAGGGCAACCCTTCCGGTTGTGAATGGGCAAAGTTCTCAGTGCTTAGAACTATATGCAGATATACTTGGGGATTTTGAAACATCTGGGTGAAAGTAAATAAACAAATAATTCCTTTACTGTCACGATGATCCTGTGATTTAGACACTCGCTATTGTTATGGAAATAGCCGTGAGCCGGGCTTCCTGTGGTAAGTTTGGAAAGAGCGAGACTGGAACTAGGATATACGTATTATGTTGGGCTCCCTGTGCATAGAAATGTACTGTGTTGGGCTCGCGCCCGCACAAGTGTAGTAGGAGCAAAAATCCATTAAAAGACGCGCGCATGCAAATATTTATTTATTTATTAGTAGTTTATTAGTAGCTTCAGAAACAATGGTTGGGCTGCCTAAATGGAAAAAGGATGGCGAGGCCTTATGCACCTCTCTCTGAAAGGACAACCCTGTTTAAACTATAGGTTATTCATTCATTCATTCTTCATAGGCGCGCAGAAGATAGGTGACAGGTAACAGTAATAATTCTCAGCGCATATAATGAATAATAATAATGAATAATAATGAATAATAATAATGAATAATAATGAATAATAATAATGAATAATAATGAATAATAATAATGAATAATAATAATGAATAATAATAATGAATAATAATAATGAATAATAATAATGATAATAATAATAATGAAATAATAATAATAAATAATAATAATAATAATAATAATAATAATAATGAATAATAATAATGAATAATAATAATGAATAATAATAATGAATAATAATAATGAATAATAATAATGAATAATAATAATGAAATAATAAATAATAATAATAATAATAATAATGAATAATAATAATAATAATGAATAATAATAATGAATAATAATAATGAATAATAATAATGAATAATAATAATGAATAATAATAATGAATAATAATGAATAATAATAATGAATAATAATAATGAATAATAATAATGAATAATAATAATGAATAATAATAATGAATAATAATAATGAATAATAATAATGAATAATAATAATGAATAATAATATGAATAAATGAATAATAATAATAATAATGAATAATAATAATGAATAATAATAATGAATAATAATAATGAATAATAATAATAATAATAATAATAATGAATAATAATAATGAATAATGAATAATAATAATGAATAATAATAAATAATAATAATAATGAATAATAATAATAATAATAATAATGAATAATAATAATGAATAATAATAATGAATAATAATGAATAATAATAATGAATAATAATAATGAATAATAATGAATAATAATGAATAATAATGAATAATAATGAATAATAATGAATAATAATGAATAATAATGAATAATAATGAATAATAATGAATAATAATGAATAATAATGAACCGAATTAATTATATATCTTGACAGCTAGATAACTAGTTCTTTATGACGTTATTCAACATTAAAACCTTTTATTACATTTCTTTGTTCCTGATTACACAAACAGCTTAGCAAAATTATTAAACATGATTATTTTGATCTCTTGGTTGTGCTAGCACGTTGTGATACTGGATTTATCTTCCAACTGTGGTCAAAAGAGAAAAGATGTATTAAAATGTGAAAGGGGGAGGAGGGAAATGACTATCGACCTTATCATAGTATTACTATTTTTTTATTTTATTATTATTATTATTATTATTTTTAATGTTTTTTTTTTTTTCAAATTCTTCCAAACAACAATAATAATAAAAGCTATTTTAGATTAACTCAGTTTCTTCTGGAACTATCTTTCACTTAATTAGTCATCGTGTTTGAGTGACGTCCATATTTATGTCTCTTCTCAAGCGTTAATTGCCGACCGAAAAAGAAATAATACTCAGGGGAATGACACGTGGTCTGAAATGGGTCACCCATTACTGAAAGAGTCTATTATTATTACTCGTGCCCAGGCCAAAGGCCGCACGAGGTATAAAATACAGACCGTATTTTTGTTATTCACGTCGCAAATCTGCAATCGAGTGGGACTGGGAACGAGACCACGAGACTGACCATGATGTTGCAGCGATCGACGTTGTAGCGACGTTTTTGTAGTGTCGTTCGACGAAGAAAGTCAAGTCAAGATGGTGAAGGTATTCGTCTTCTGTTTTTTCCTCTTTACGCTCGAAATACTTACAAATGCACACACCGTTCGCAGTAAATCTACACTAAAAGACGTTAATTGAGCGTTTTCGGAAATATGGATTGTTCCGCGAACACTGACACGAAAGCCATGAAAGCCTTCAGAATGCCATTCAAGCCAAAGTTATAAGTAAGACTTACTTACTCGATGAACATGTTATGAAAGCCTTGAAAACGACGAAAGCCAAAGTTATAAACGATCAACATGTTATGAAATCCTTGACTGCCATGAAAGCCAAAGTTATACTCGATCAACATGTTATGAAAGCCTTGAATGCGATGAAAGCGAATGCCAAAGTTATAAATTACGATCAATATGTTATGAATGAAAGCCTTTATTATACAAACTTGATGAACTGCAATCCTGGAAGCAACCCACGATGTTTCCCGACGAAGGTGAAGTGGACTTTACCGTTTGCATTATTTGTGTCATGAGTGTTACTACACTGTATTGTTGTCATACAAGTTTATGCTTGCTATTGCTGTGCTACCTACCTACTTATAAACTTAAACAGTTATGATTGTGATATATTTGAGAAAGCAAGCGAATTATCTGTCAATACTGATGAGAAGGTTTCACAGTTTATATCAATAAAAACATGTAGATCACGATATGCAAAGTTTATTTATTATAACCGTATTAAATACAACTACTATGAATGTGATGTTTATACTCAGTAGTAATAGTAGATACAACTACCAAATACCATTAAACTACGTCTACCATGCAGTTCGTGATAGAGAACCGAGCAGAATTCCAGTGAGGCGACTTACACGTGCTTTATATAAAAGCAGAAAATAAGGAGGCTCGAAAGAAAATACATTGCAAAAAATGTACCCAGATCATCAAGATTCCATCAATATATTCACACATTCAATCTTGGAAGTAAGTTATACAGTGATGAAGACAAAAGGTGTCTATGTAAACCAAGAAAACATCCACATAGTATGAAAGGGAAGACATCTAATACAGCATTCAATTAAAACAAATACAAAGATACGGTGTACCCCAAGTACTCAATTGCACCAGGGCACGAGTGAGCGCTTGAACCAAGCGTCTAGTTACTCGTGCCCAGGCCGTAGGCCGCACGAGTTATAAAATCCAACGCGTATTTTTTTTTTTTTTTTTTTTTTTTTTTCAATGTCAGAAAATCGCAAAGTTGTGCAATATCCGGTCACATGCTATCGAGACCCAAATATAAATAGGGGAGAGGGTTGGGGATCAGAGAAGGGGGAGGGCAAGGGGAGAAGGTTTGCAACGCCTAGTACCGAGGCCTAGTATCTACATGTAAATGTATTGGAACTATTTATATACAAACATTTATCTTTCTCGTAATCGATGTGGGACTTTGGCAAATCCAAAACATGATATTGTCACGTCAAAGCTGGTGTGTCTATTAGGAAGGGAATTTTGTACTACTGAATTGTCTCGCACAATCGCAATGTTAAAGAGTGGCGAAATTAAATGTGTTGGCCCAATGAAGGATAAAAAGACGAGGTATAAAGCAACAAGTCAGAGCCAGGGCATCCCCTTCATCGGTCGCCGTTCAGCGCTAGTCAACACATCAAAATTCACAAGACAACTGACCCATCATCGAATAAAATACAACTCAAAACCTCAAGAAAACTACACAGGGGACTTCAACAACTATTATTCTTTATTTCTAGTATTCTAGAAACAAACAAACTCATACACAAAACTATAAAATGACCTGAACCAAAATTTTCGAATCGCTCAAAACCACTCAAAACCAGAATTTCTTGCTCAAATTTCTACACCAATTTGTTCTTTAATTTTCAGACTACTGTTGTGAAGACATTTTTGAGAATCTCATACCCTTTGAAGGCTTTATCAGAGCTCATTCCCGACCCAAAAACGAAAATCCAAAGACGTCACGATCCACTGATTTCTACGCTTGGGCTACCTGAAACCACAGGAAGCCCAATTATACAACTGACACACACGAACATTCAGTGAAAATCCTTATCGTCCAAGAATATAAGCACACGAATAGCTGGACGTCTATGTGTTCTACTAGAAAGGAAACCACAAGCTTATATTTATGGTATTTTATATTTCGAAGTCTAAATGAAAAATCGACCGACAACAACACTATCAATCATTGAACTTTACTCGTTGAATACATTTTTATATACTAAGATAATGGTCTGATCTCTTGATTTTACTTTTAAAATGTTCAAATATTTTCACTCTAACAGCGAAATATAAAACATACGGCATTGATCACGAAAGATAACTACATGTGCTGGTTCCAGGTAGAAAAGGGAAGCTTTAAAGCAAAAATCAAACTCGTATCCACACTACCACAGGGATCCCAATGAAGCATGTCAGTACAGGTAGCTCATTCTCAACAGGGCACGAGTGTACATTGCCCATAGCAATGTCTAGTTAGTTATTATTATTATTATTATTATTATTATTATTATTATTATTATTATTATTATTATTATTATTATTATTATTATTATTATTATTATTATTATTATTATTCTATTATTATTTTACCTGGATTCTTGCATTCGAGTCCACATCCATTTGAACAGCATATTTTTCCTCTCGGACAATCATTGTTGTCAAAACACTTTAGTTCGCAAGCACCAATGCCCCGCTTCACAAGGGGACACGGACCTAAATATAAGAGATAATTAAGACCCCGAGCGCTTTACCAAGGTTCAACTGAATCAGAAAACCGTACTGTCAAGAAACAATAGTTTTCTAATTTCTATCATAGACAGTGGCAAAAGATATTTTCAGAAATCTAGTTCGTGGAAGCGTTTTGCAGAGTTTTAAAAAATGGTCAGAGAGGATCCTTGGCAAGACCGCAAGGATGGATGGGTAATCAGTTCATGAGCTGCATTGCATACAGATATATTCAATGTTCTCGTAGTTTTGAAGGTATATGAGCTATTTAACTAAGATCCTACAAGTCTGGATAAAAAGGTCGATGATTTGACGCTGTTATTTGAGAGTTTTAATTTCCCAGAATTCCTTTTGGTCATAGCTTTCATGATTTTCAACCAGACAACAGTCGAATAGGCGATTTTTATAATCTAAGCCAGGATTTTCCATGGGGGGGGGGGGGGGGGGGGGGGGGGGGGGGGGGGGGGGGGGGGGGGGGGGGGGGGGAGGGGGGGGGGAGAGGGGGGGTCACTCCATATCGTTCACCACCAAATCCCCCCTCCCCTCCCCTCCTCAAACATATAAATTCAAAAAGTAGACCCAGAGGAAGGTGGGGTCGCAGGCACATTGAGACCCCCCTGCCTACCCCCCTGGCGTCATATGACAACAAGTACCAGAATGCTTTGCTCGTGTTGTCTTCATGAGAGAATACAAATCTGAATATGAAAGAAAATTCCCAAAGCATTCTGGTTACTGTACTTACTAGTCATATGACGCCATCATGTAAATCGCCTATTAACAAACTCAAACTCAATATATTTTTGTAATCAGAACGAATTTTTCAACTGCGTAAACTTACCGTTGCGTTTACGGCCCGGGAATAAAAAGCCGCTGACTCGATTCGGAAGGAAGACCTACCACAACAAAAGCAATCGTTATACTCAGACAAACATTAAAATATAAAAAAAAGATTCATTATTTGTTTTTCAGATGTCTTACAACGATATATGCATGGGGTGAATACATCCATAAATTCTATAAACCTCAAAATGGAAGAAATAATTTAATATAAATAAAACGATTATATTACACTGATCTATGTCTATGATCTATAAACTTAAAATATCCATAAAACTATTATTACACTGATCTATGTCTATGATCTATAAACTTAAAATATCCATAAAACGATTATTACACTGATCTATGTCTATGATCTATAAACTTAAAATATCCATAAAACGATTATTACACTGATCTATGTCTATGATCTATAAACTTAAAATATCCATAAAACTATTATTACACTGATCTATGTCTATGATCTATAAGCTTAAAATATCCATAAAACGATTATTACACTGATCTATGTCTATGATCTATAAACTTAAAATATCCATAAAACGATTATTACACTGATCTATGTCTATGATCTATAAGCTTAAAATATCCATAAAACGATTATTACACTGATCTATGTCTATGATCTATAAACTTAAAATATCCATAAAACGATTATTACACTGATCTATGTCTATGATCTATAAACTTAAAATATCCATAAAACGATTATTAAACTGATCTATGTCATAGCTAGACGTACGTACCATTCCAACCAAGAAAATAACTGCAAAACCAACAGCATACTTCATCTTCGTCGTCTTTGATTATTCTCTCACGTAAACTTGTTTCTTTGAATGTAGCCCAAAGTATGATTGATAGAGAGATGTTGACGATATATATCTAGACCGAAGTACGTATCATGGCAAATACTCTTGATAGACATACCTAACGGTAGTGCGGGCAGCTTGCCGGACACGCTTGCTGGTGTAGTAAATATCTCCAGCAGCAGTGCCCTTAGGCGGCTAGCTATATGTCGTTATTCTAGAATGAAAAGGTTGTCCAATATAGAATGGATCACACTCAACCCTCAGATAATCATAAGACTGTCCAGTAGCTCAGTGGTATATAGAGCAACCGTCTATAAGAAAATCGGCAGGTCGTGCATGGGTTCGTTTCCCACTTGGGACTCAGATATTTCTGTAGTGGTTGAGTGTGTTCTAACGTGGGGTTATCGCTTCCGGCTTTATTTGTTGTCCAATATATTTTAATTTCTGCATGCGGACAACTATTACAAGCAATTTCGTGATGAACCCAAATGCTGCTATTTTACAAATAAAAGTTATTCGAAATGAATAGTACTAAATCTAAATAGTACTAATTGGTGAAATATCCTTTGTTTTCTAGTGTTTCATCACTCTATTTAGTAGAGTGATTCCAATAAACCTGGGCATTACTAATTACACCAATACACACTATTAGACACTCACTCTTTTGTTTTCTTTTGTTCCTTTGCATCTAATAAACACTGACAGCTAATTAGTAGTGCCCAGGTTTATTGGAATCACTCTACTAACTATACACCATGACCAATACACACTATTAGACACTCTTTTCTTTTCTTTTGTTCCTTTGCATCTAATAAACACTGACAGCTAATTAGTAGTGCCCAGGTTTATTGGAATCACTCTACTATTTAGTTAGCACTCTTTCATGTTTTTATTGTTTGTACTAGCTCTACAAATACACCAGAAAATGACCAAGATTATTAAAAAACGTGATTATGTTTTTCTCGTGGTCGTACTAACACGTTGTACACATCTTGCTTTATATTACTAGAGAAAAAATTAATAACTTTAATCAGGAGCCTGAAACTCAAAAGCCTAGATTTCGGGTGAAACTTAGAAGCGAATCACGTAGTTCAGTTAATAACGATGAATATGAAATAATATGCGCGGAGAAACAATATCACAGCAAAATACCAAAATACTCATTACAGTTCTTCTATGTCTGGACTAACCTGAGTTTCAGGCGGCTCAAAGGGGAGGGAGAGGAGGAGGGGAAAGAGAAAAGGGAAAGTCCCCTCTCCCCCTCCTATCCCCCCTTTGGGCCTGAAACTCAGCCTAGTGCACAGTTGTACTGTGGCGTGATCGCGGCGGCTATACCGTTACGTAAATGTGTTTAAACAGTACTTCTAAAATAACTATGATATAACGGTCGATATAAAGCGCGTGCGCGCATGTATTCAAGCATTTTGCAATTGTGACGAACAAAAGACGGAACTAACTGACGGATGCGAGGGAGACTATAGGAAATTTCGAATCCATATAAGGGGTTTCCATGGAAATCTTGGCAGTTCTGAAACCCTGAGGGCTCAAGTTCTCAGACAGTCTTTCTCTCGTGGTTAAATCTCCTCTAGGCTAGCAGATTTCTCTGCTTCCAGAAGGCCTATATTTCATTTTAGAGTCTTTCTTTTATAGCCATTATTCACCACACAAGCCCCCAGAACAGCATCATTAAGCTTGACTAAAGTGGTAGAGACCGTTCTCCTGAAATAATCCAGGGATGAGATGCGAATTCACGAAGAAATTTCACGAAGACCTTGAGGAATTCCAAAATGGCGGTTTCTAAAGTGAAATCGTGTCTCTGGTCTATCTGTGGTGGATTCCAGGACCCACTGAGGCAGTTTTGACGACTTTCGACTTGTAAAGAATGCAACCGGTGCAATATTTTGCCTGTAGGTCCGGGTGATAAAGGACTTTATAAAATCTCCATAAAGCGGGAAGTGTTGCATATTCAGTGATTACCCAGAATGCTTATCGGTCGTGCGTTCGGAAAAAAACCAGGGATCCTGAAATAGTCGAATTGAAATGGCTGTTGCCCGGCGAGTTAAGGAAGAGACGGGGAAAAATAAGTTTGCTGAGAAAATGGTGTAATTTGTTTCACAATGATGTCAAATTTCACTCATTTTTGAGGTGGTGAAATGACGTCAACTAATGCCAGGAAATCGGACCTGCAAATCAATTTACTTGAGGTTAAAATTTGAAGAGTTATCAGTCTAGTTGTCTCTAATAACTGCCAATGAGATCGATGTTTCAAGAATTCCGGCAGAAAGTTATATTTGATGTTTGCATGCGGTGTGTAGGAGTCAATGCCTTGGGTTTAAATCATGATTGTATTCTATAAAATAAATAGAAAACTTGTCCGCTGTCAGTATGTGCAGTTTTAGACGGGGACTCATCAGAACTCTCGAGGAGCTAGTATTTTTTTCACAGATCGTATTTTATCGGATAAAACACTCCTGCTCGTTTATTACATTTCTTTGTTCCTGATTACACAAACAACTTTTTTATGTCTTAGTTCTGCTAGCATGTTGTGATACTGGCTTTATCTTCCAACTGTAATCAAAAGAGAAAACATGTATTAAACGTGAAAGGGAGAGGAGGGAAATAACGACCATATCATAGTATTACTATTACTATTACTATTACTATTACTATTACTATTACTATTACTATTACTATTACTATTACTATTACTATTACTATTACTATTACTATAACTGTCGCTGTCGCTGTTACTGTTACTATTACTATACCTTTTTTTTTCAGGCTTCCAAACAATAATAATAAAAGCTATTTTAAATTAACTCCGGTTTCTTCTAGAATTATCTTTCACTTAATTAGTACATTCTAGCTCATCGTGTTTGAGTGACATCCATATTTATGACTCTTCTCAAGTGTTGCCGACAGAAAATAATATAATACTCAGGGGAATGACACGTGGTCTGAAATGGGTCACCCATTACTGAAAGAGTCTATTATTTTAATAATAAATTAACTTGATCAATTAATCAATCACATAATTTTCATCTGCGTATTACAAAGTAAACTGATAATAATATTTTACCTGGAACATAGATGCATTTGTGTTCACATCCATTTGAACAACATATTTTTCCTGGCGAACAGTCATCGTCGTGGGAACACTGTGTATCAGCACGTACAACACAAATACCGGCATTTGCAGGGGGACACTTACCTAAGGATAAGAGATAATTTTAATTAATTAATTAATTATTTTTTTTTTTTAAATTAATTAATTTAAAAAAAAATTAATTTAAAAAAAAAACTGTAAAAAGGCCGTGTTTACATTAGAGCGCTTTACCAAGGTACAAATCAGAAAACTAAGATTAACCGCTCAACAAACAATAGTAGTGATTTGAACCTTACACAATGCGTCGAGATCTTGTGGAGCTGCGCCATAGAAGAACATATTTATTATTATTATTATATCTTCAATTTATAGTATTTATTATTTATTATAATCCACTAGTTTCTTTTTCTTTTTCTTATTGTAAAGCGCATCGAGGTTCCAGGATGCGCTATATAAATACTCTATTATTATTAATATTATTATATTATTATTATCATTATTAATCTACGATTGAAGCGTCAGGATGTGACAACTTTATTTGCATTATGTTATTTATGTATATTTTTTATATCATATAGTTAATGAGATTAGAACTTGGGCTTAAATTGGATCTATATGTAACTAGACGCTCTACTAGCGTGAGTGTGAAACCTAAAAACTTCATTTATATCGTCATATACAGAAGTAGTTTGAGCCCATTACCTAATGTACTGTAAAACAGAATAATAGAACAATAACTAACAATACCAACTCACAATGATTGATCAAGAAGTACCAAAAACCAAAAACCCTTATATTTTAGCCAAAGAACTACATTAGCGAACTGCATTTCAGAAAATAGTGCAAATATAGGCATGCACGGCAATACACGGCAGCGTGATGAAAACAGTGTTTTGTCACTCGTTGCGTGACTCGGTAAAACATGCATGCGTAATTAGATTGACTTCGATATTCTAATCAAGCAGATTTTCTCTTCTGTATTAGACCGTATTACGAGTATGGGATTGTAAATATAGCCAAGGACGTCTCTGGTGCATTTATTTTTCACTAGGAACAACATTTTGTATTCTGGGCCACGTTTCGATTTCATAACACGTTGATTTCCTCGATTTCACAACTCAGCAATAATAAAACGAACTGTAACGGGCTCAGCTCCGTGGTGGAGAGATCCGTGAGATAGCTATTGAAGAGGCCAACAAACTCCACAAAGTACGGCTTTAATATTGAGAACATTGTACACCGGTGTGTACTCGTCGAATTTCTGTAGGCCTAATGACCTACAGCTTGCGTTACAAGGTGTGATATAGATAATGACGTTTACAACTATGACGTAATGATATGATAAAAACTGAGGGCATATTGGTGCCGTAACACGAACAATATAAACTTACGAATTCTTGCCAAGCAACGGACATCTGATAGAAATACACTTTATAGCCTGCGTAGCGGCCCTCCGAGTCCGAAGGGAAAAGGCGAGGGGAAGAAACTGGGAAGAGGAGGGGGAGGGGAGGGGGAAGGAGGGAAAAAGGGAGTGGGATTGGGGAAGAGGGAAGGAGGGAGCCCTCCCTTTTTCCCTCCTTCCCCCCCCCCCTCCCCCTCCTCTCCCCAGTCCCTTTTCCTCGCCTTTTCCCTTCGGACTCGGAGGACCGCTACACAGGCTATACACTTTAAGACAGAAAAGTTCCAAGTTCAACTGATAATCTATTCCCGGTCTCTTGGATCATGTTCGAAGCGGCGGCGATACTAAAAATTGTTGAGGTTTTAAGTCGCACTTGACCAAATCATGTAAAATATATATTGTAAAATCAGGAGCCCATTAGTAGGAGCGTCCATCTCCCATATAGGGTGTGTCACAGCGTATTAGATGATAAATCTATTTTTAGATCAGTAGTTCGCGCGAAAAAACACCTCGACCAATCAGAGCAGGGATAATTTAGCCAATCACAACTCACTAAATCAGTCGCACAAGACAGGCAGACAAAACAGAGAAGCGAGCTTTTCATTCAAACTTTTCGAGTTCAAATTTGAGCGAAGAGAGCGATTATACAAGTAAATAACTGAAAGTAAGCCTGATGAATCGGTAAAGCCAGTAGCTTCTGCATGGTTCAAGGAAAAGGAATACACGACTCCAGCGCCGAAGACGGCAAATCTCTCAGCTCGGCTTTTCGAGAGAATCTGAGGCGTAATTCTCGTCTTTCATAAGATCCTACAAGTCTGGATAAAAAGGTCGATGTTGTTTGAGAGTTTTCATTTCCCAGAATTCCTTTTGGTCACAGCTTTCATGATTTTCAACCAGAAAACGATAAACTCAAATGAACTACTTGAAAAGTAAGAATTTGACAATAATTAGCTCGCCATGGAATTAAGGTATAAACAATTCAAGTGCTAAATGTCATGAACGGAACGAATATTTCCAATGCGTAAATTAAACTTACCGCCATGGACCGGTTTGGTGAGCCAAAAGCCGCTGACTCGATTCGGAAGGAAAACCTACCACAACAAAACCAACCATTCAGATAAACATTAAAATATCCATAAAACGATTATTAAACTGATCCGATGTCATAGCTAGCTTACGTACCATTCCAACCAAGACAATAACTGCAAAAGCAACAGCATACTTCATCTTCGTCGTCTTTGATTATTCTGTCGCGAAAACTTGGGATCCAAACTTGTTTCTTTGAGTGTAGCTCAAAGTATGATTGCTAGACTAGATGTTGACGAAGCTATATCGAAATAACTGTACGTATATCATGATGACTAAGCGACTTTTGATAGACATACGTAAGTAGTGGGGACAGTTTGGACATGCACGCTTGCTGGTGTAGTAAATATCCCCCGGGGGGGGGGGGGGGGGGGGGTACTCCCATATGACTATACGGGGATGTGCCGCTCAACAGGGTATGGTTTTTGTCTCTCTGACTCTGGAACAGGGTATACAAATTGCTGTTTCTGTCTGGAACAGGGGTATATTTTACGTTCAGTTTGGCTCTGGAAATAATACTCTGGAACAGAGTATATTTTGATTGCTTCTAGTCTGGAACAGGGTACCTATTTTGGCCATTTTGTCTGGAACAGGGTCGCAAAATTATCTTTTTTTAGTCTGGAACAGGTCCAGGGTCTCAGAGACTCAGCGACACACCCCCGTCCTAAATTTAAGGGAGTACCCCCCCCCCCCCCCCCCCCCCCCCGGGTATATATCTCCAGCAGCACCGCCCCTAGCTATATGTCGTCATTCTAGAATGAAAAGGTTGTCCAATATATTTTAATTTCTGCATGCGGACAACTATTACGAGCAATTGCGTGATGAACACAAAACCTGCTATTTTACAAAGTTATTCGAAATGTTTATTAGAGTACAAACACCAAATGCGTGAAATAGTACTAAATCTAAATAGTACTAATTGGTGAAATATCCTTTGTTTTCTATAGACTATTGTTTCATCACTCTATTTAGTACTATATTCACGCTGTATGTTTTTCTCGTGGTCGTACTAGCGCGTTGTCCACATCTTGCTTTATTATTAGAGAAAATAGTCATAAATATAATATTAATAACTTCAATGGATGTCAGAAAAAAGCCTAGATTTCGGGTGATACTTTCATGATATTTTAGAAGTGAATTACGTAGTTTAATAACGATGAATATGAAATAATATGCGCGGAGAAACAATATCACAGCAAAATACCAAAATACTCATTACAGTTCTTCTACGTCATCTTTGATTGCACAGTCATACTATGGCGTGATCGTGGCCTATATACCGTTTCGCACCGTGGATATCGTCAAATTAGTAACTTATAAGTGTTCTACGGACTGATCCAACAACATACACTTGTCATAGATATGCAACTTCTCAGTACAGCAAAATCTCATTTTAATTGCGCTATGACGACACAGCTAGTTGGTGCGCAGACGTCACAGATGAAGGTTTAACTTATATATGTAACAGCTGAGGTGTGTAGTACTAGGTACTTATTGGCTGACTATGGGAGGGCCGGAGGGGGAAATATTTGGCTTTCGTACTCTCGGCACTTCCTGCGTGCTATTACTGAACGGATCACGGTTGAAGCCCTTGTTGAAGCTGTTGTATTTCTTAATTATAAAATAACTATGATATAACGCGCTCTCTGATTGGCCAACTGAGGATGCGTATTCCGCGTGCTTTATGAGAGCACATAGCACGCGCGCGCAGATATTCAAACATTTTTGTAACGAACAAAATCGAAAACTTGCCTTAAACTCATAATTGTATTTTATAAAAGAAATAGAAAACTTGTCCGCTGTGCTATGTGCAGATTTATAGCACTTGGTGACTGATCAGAACACTCGAGAAGTGTAGAGAATCACTCCGCTACGCGTCTTGCTAGAACTCCTAACATTTCTCTCGTGTTCTGCTCATTCCCGCGTGCTCTTAAACTGCACAGAACACGGCGCGTGTTTTCTATTTCTTCAGGATAATTTAGGTGCTAAAATTCTATAACGTGATTGGATAGTTATATTCAGTGGTAAAGTGAGACTACAAATCTTTCCCGAGTTTGCAACGTCTATGATTCAACGATTATGGTAATTAAAGTCGATGATTGCTAATCGTTTCGTAGAAGATCGCACACCCACGATTAATCCAGACTTAATAATAATAATAATTTAATTCTTAGAAATGCGGATTCCATATGGATCTCAATGCGTAAGAATTAGCTTAAGAATAGTCAGTAAAACATGCAGTATTAATTCTCAGCGCATTAATGAACCGAAAAATTTAGATATTTTGACAGCTAGATAACTGAGTTCTTTTTGACGTTATTCAACATTAAAACCTTTTATTACATTTCTTTGTTCCTGATTACACAAACAACTTAGCAAGATTATCTTATTTTTTATCTCTTGGTTGTGCACAGTGTTTTATCTTCCAAATCTTCCAACTGCAATCAAAAGAGAAAACATGTATTAAAATGTGAGAGGAAGAGGAGGGAAATGACTACCGAAATAGTTGTATTATTATTATTATTATTTATTATTATTATTATTATTATTATTATTATTATTATTATTATTATTATTATCACTATTATTATTATTATCATTATTATTATTATTATTACTATTATTATTGTTATTATTATTATTATTATTATTATTATTATTATCATTATCATTATTATTATTATTATTACTATTATTATTGTTATTACTATTACTATTATTATTATTATTATCATTATTATCATTGTCATTATTATTATTATTAGTCTATTATTATTTTACCTGGATTTGTGCACACGTGTCCACATCCATTTGAACAACATATTTGCCCTGACGAACAGTCCTCGTCGTAAGAACACAGTTCAACGCAAATACCAAAACCCTTTACACGGGGACACCGATCTAAAAACAAGAGATAACTTAGACCGTGTTTTAATACACTGAGCGGCGCTGGTTCACCGCTCATCAAACAATAGAGTGATAGATAAAAGAAACAGCGCACATTTCATTACCTTGCAAGAAACGATTTCACAAAACCATAAAATTACGGGCAGCGTTGAATCTGCTTGCAATACAAGCATCAAGTGTTCCAGACTTCCGGTACGCGCGCAATGCCATTATGCTATAGTGAACATCAATTCTAGACACAGGGAGCCCAAGCTATGTTTTTGCTCACTTGGTGCTCACTTTTCCTTTGTAATAATCTCACAATGCATTGCACATTTACCGGAAGTCTGGAACTCTTGATGCTTGTATAAACCCGTGAAAAAAATATAAAAATAAAATAAAAATAAAAATGAGATGTTAGTGTGTAATAGTCAAATAGTCACAAAAGAAAACAATGGAAATAAAGTCTACTAGTGTCTATTAGTCTACTAACTATTTCACGGGTTTATTGCAATCACTCTAGTTTTCTGATTTGTACTAGACAGTGGCAAGAAACATTCACATAAATCTAGTTGGTGGAAAAGGATTGCAAAAGGAGGGGGGCATTGGGGTTTGCGGTGTTGCGGTGCTGGGCAATTTTTATTGCGGTGTTGCGGTGATCGTAAATCCTGCGGGATGCGGTGTTTGTGTTTCTAAACCTACGGTGTTCGGTGAAGCGATATATTACTTGTGAAGTTGCGGTGTCGAACCCTTTTTTTCGTTTTGGTCAGTTTTCGGGGCTTTTTCAGTGAGGCGGTGTTTTCGGAATTTTTTTTCGGTGTTGCGGTGTTCAGAACCCCCAATGTCCCCCTCCAAAAGGGTCGGGAGAGGATCCTTGACAATCTTCGATTGAAGCGTCAGAGATGTGACTAGTTTATTTACATAATTTAATAATATTTCTAACTATTTAGAAATAGTACTATTTCACGGTTTGTACTCTATCGAATTAACAAACTCAAATTAACTAGTACTTGAAAACGGGTCGAAAAGTAAGCCAATTTCACGATAATTAGTTCGCCATAGAACCGAGGTATTTCGGCCAATGCGAATATTTCCAATGTGTAAACTTACCGTGTTTCAAGGCGCTGACTCGATTCGGAAGGAAAACCTACCACAACAAAACCAACCATTCAGATCAACATTAAAATATCCTTAAAACTATTATTAAACTGATATATGTCATAGCTAGCTTACGTACCATTCCAACCAAGAAAATAACTGCAAAAGCAACAGCGAACTTCATCTTCGTCGTCTTTGATTATTCTCTCACGCGAACTTGTTTCTTTGAGTGCAGTAGCTCAAAGTATGATTGCTAGAGAGAGATGTTGACGAAGCTATATCGAAATAACTGTGACGTCTCATGATGACTAAGCGACTTTTGATAGACATACGTAAGTGGTACTACTGAGACAAGCTTATGGATGGTGCTGTAAATATCTCCAGCGCCGCCCCTAGCTATATATAGTTATTCTTGAATGGAAATCAAGGTTGTCCATGGAATACTGTATACTGAAAGTTTCTGAATATGCACGACAATTCTATCGTGAAAATAATAGCAAAATATTATGGCATTCTTTCATTATATGACAATAAACGTGAATAAATGAATAAACGTTATTTCAAGAGGGTAATTACAATTTAAAAACAATGAGGGTTTATCATGTAATTTCAAAACTCATAGGACAAAAAAATGAGTTATCATAGCTGGAACACTAGCCTCCTTTGCAGGCGTTCTTAAGGAAGCTACTGGAACACTGAAGAGCTCGTTGAAATTAGTAAAAATGTGAAGTTTGGAAAAGATCGCTTCACAAATTGCGAAGATATGAATTTTCACAAATCGAAATTTTATATGAAAACCTTTGTTGGATGCAAAAGTTGCCTACCAGCGTAAATTTCCAAAGGTTTTCATAAAAAATTTCGATTTGTGAAAATTCATATCTTCGCAATTTGTGAAGCGATCTTTTCCAAACTTCACATTTTTACTAATTTCAACGAGCTCTTTCCAGCTATGATAATCATATTTTTGTCCTATGAGTTTTGAAATTACATGATAAACCCTCATTATCCTGATATTCTGACCCTGTGGCACTTCAACAAAAAAAATAACCAAAAGTAATTAACTTAAAATGTTCAGTGTACCGCATAACTATAGTCAGCGAAGTTGTTGGTAATTACTCGGTGGGCTACCTGTGGTACACCGAGTTGAAAAAAAAGGGCTTTCTTTTTCTTATATATGGCCACAAATCGCCAAGGGCCCGGGACGCTCAGTATAGAGCGTCTTGTTCGGAAGTAATATTTGTGCGTGCTACTCTCTCGTCGCGTTCTAAGCTGGGTAATCCACTGGGTATTCCACAGTTCATTCATGCTTAGGGTTATGATTGTGTTACATGGATTATATATTTTTATTTTTATTTTTATTTAATTTAATTTAATTTAATTTTGTTTAATTTAATTTAATTTTGTTTAATTTAATTTAATTTAATTTAATTTTGTTTAATTTAATTTAATTTAATTTAATTTAATTTTTTTATTTTATATATTATTATTGTATGCCATTGTAATGCGCATTTGAATTTTTTTTTACGATTGATATTTGCGCAATATAAGTGAATAAATTATTATTTTTATTATTATTATGTGTCATGTTCAGATTCCAGTAAGAAACCAAAGCCAGGTTGTCCAAAGATCGTCGCCTGTTTAGTTCCAGACGAATGTAAGGTAGACAAAGATTGTAATAAAGGCCTCAGATGCTGTGGAGGATGCTGTATCTGAACAAGTCGACCATGAAGATTCCAGGATGTCGGGTATGGTGTTAAGCATGCTCGAGAATCCATCGGTGCTCTTCGGCGTGGGCTCGGATGAAACATCGCCCCGCCAGAGGCGATTTCCGAGCCCACGCCGAAGAGCACCGATGGATTCTCGAGCATGGGTGTTAAGCTGACTGCCGACTGCTAGTCTGCGTGAAGCTAGCGGTTTAATTTTTTTTGGGGGGGGAGGGGGGGATAGGGAGAACGTCCCCCCTGAATGAAAGAAACGCAGACCGCCAGCTACGCAGCCCAGCTGGTTGCAGTTACTAAGCTAGGAAGCTTTAGGAAGATGAAAAAGGGTCAGCTTTGTTGCGATTAAAGGACAGATGAATCGACGGATAGAGAACAGTCAGCCAGTCACTGACTGAGTAAAAGCAATGTAATGTAGTAGTTCTTATATAGCGCATGTCACAATGTCTCAATGCGCTTTATATACCTGTATATATATATCTTTTTTTGTCGGACCGCTATTAAAGGCGCGATTGTTGCGGACACGTGGCTTACAATCATGAGAGAAGTTAGTAAGTTAGCGTGTTAGTCGCTGTAAGCCAGTTGATGAGTGACCACAGAAAGACAGTGAGACGCACACTGACTGAGTAACAGAGAGACAGCTGAGAGACTGAGAGACAGACAGACAGACAGACTCAGTCTGACGGGTTGAAAATATGATTGAAGGACTGGTCATTTCGAATGAAATCCGCTTTAATATACCCATAAACCCTTGCGAAACTTGTCCACTCTTGTTTTCCCGCCCTTTTTATGCGCACGCGAATCTCGTGATTGATTTTCATTGTCTTTTTATTGCAGACGCCACAGAAGACAACAACATTCGTCGAAGTGACACTCTGAGTGCAGACAAAGTCATATAAATATGTATAATGTAATGAGTATAAAATACAGTATATATCGGCTGTAATGATTAGTTTCTAATCCCTTTTCTCAAACAACAAGATTTGTAGAACAATAAACTACAATGAATCAAATCTGGTGTGTTTTATGTCTTGAAATGAACTATTACTACTACTGCTACTACTACTACTACTACTACTACTACTACTACTACTGCTAGTACTTCTACTACTACTACTGCTACTGCTACTGCTACTACTGCTACTGCTACCATAGGCAGCCCAACCATTCCTTTTGAGGCTACTAAATAATGAAATAAAATGATATGTGCGTCTTTTTTGATGGGTTTCCTGTGGTAGAGCGCGCGCGCATTACGTATTATGTTGGGATCCCTGTAGCTGATCCCTGTGCATAGAAATGTATGATGTTGGGATCCCTGTGCTCATCCCGCACGTCCCGCAGCATATGTGTATATTGAAACAAGGTGTGAAACTGATGGCGTATCATGGCCTGATGTGCGGTGCAGTTCGATGGTGCACTTTTCCGTGAGCCGAAGAACCGAAGTCGTCGTACGCTACAGGCCCGTGGGGGGTACCCAGGGTGAAGTAGCTCAAGTCTTGCAAAATGGCGGGACATCAAGAGAAGTCGATGAAACAAAACATGATTTTTTCGGTGTAAGCGTTTGAATTCTATTCCTTATCCATGGTAAGTTACGCCATTTGTTCACAATTCATGTCAACTTTAAATAACTTTAGAAGAAATTCGACGATTTTAAAGTAGTCCTTTTTCATTTTGAATGGTGGATAATTGTATGTTGGGCTCGACAAGCAAAAGTTTTGTTGAAAAGCAACTTTAACTAAAAGTATTTTTGTCAAGGTTTTTACGTAGTATTTGCTCTAACTGTTCTCTAATAAAAGCACTTGCCTATACTAGGGCAGAAGGGCTGCTCACTAATCCTCAACAAATCAGTTTTCATAAATTATGACTGAGCTGAGCATTGACTTGTGTAGTTTTGTCAGTGATCGAAATACACTTCAACAAGGATTACCTCTCAACTGACCGATGGTACTTTATCTCTATTTAAACATTTTGACGGCTATCTCATCAGAAAGTGTTTGACGTAATTTTGTACTTTCTTACAGTTGTTCTTACTGAAAACATAAGGACCAACACATCATTAACCATCTGAAGCAAAAATATAGACGAACTCAATGGCATTCACTGACATCGAAGGAGACATGAATGGCGAAGGACTCGTGAAGCAGTTGAAGCTGCCGTGAACTAAAATATTAACAGTTCTTCATTATTGTCATTGACATAGTACAACTTATTTAGCAAATACTAGCCAGTACCAACTGAAAGAAACACAGCGTAATTAAATACGGTTTTCCTAAGAACGTAAGTATCGCTTCCGAGTGCTTACAAATTGTACGAACTCCGATGTTTGTTATTCATTCAACTTATGATTGTGGTGACATGCATAATATTTAGTTTAGTTTCGTATTATTCACAGTATTACTGATCAATATAGCGAATAAATTACACATGAAGAACGGCGAAACAGTGTGTAAAAAGCTTAGTAAACTTTTTAAAACTTATTGTTGAAATAAATACGTTTGTTTGTCATTTTGTGTACAAGCACTGATAGCAAAATGTGTAAATACAGCTTATTAGATGTTTTCTCGGGTATTACGGGCTGATATTTTACGAGTTGCGAATGTATTTTTCCGAGCCCGTAGGGCGAGGAAAAATGCGAGCAACGAGTAAAATGTCAGCCCGTAATACCCGAGAAAATATCTAATGAGGGATTTATTATATAACTGTGACGTAATTTCATCAGGATATTGTATTTTGAGTTTTTTGAGTTTTTTGAGTTGTGAACAGGGCATTACGGATTTCTACAGGGCATTAACGTCTTATATCGGCCCTCAAAAATGACCAAATTTGGTAAAATTACGTCACAGATATATAATAATACTAAATATTGAGACTATTCAACAGTTTGTAAAACACAATGCCTCAATTTTTTTTAAGCATTTTAATCGATAAAATATCAAAAATCAAAAAAAATACTTTATAAAAATCAAAACTGAAATCAAATAAAGTATATTGTAGATGTTTTGACTTATATTTAGTGAAAATATAAATATTAAAACTTGCCGAAAAGAGAGAAAAAGAGCACAATTCAGATTTGACGAGCGCTTGCCGATGTCCTCTCGAAGGTAAAATCCGAATGTTTCACGGAAAAGTGCACCATCGAACTGCACCGCACATCGGTCCATGAGGCGCAAAATATCAAAATTAAAGTTTCTCAGCGTACGGTGAAGTTAGACGGCTGAAACTTATGAAGTGTTTAGAGAATACGGTAAAGTTTAGTTATCCGAAGAAAAATTGAAATTTCACGTCATATTGACAAAGATTAGGGGCAAAAACGTAATTGTCACGTGACCGAGTATACCTTGTCTCAATATACACATGTACTGCGGGACACGCGGGATGCGCACAGGGAGCCCAATATTATACGGTACTCAACACAGGGAACCCAACATATCTACGCATTATATATATTGCGCGCGCGCTCTACCACAGGAAACCCGTCAAAAAAAGTACGCAAATATAATTTTATTATTAGTTAGTAGCCTCAAAAGGAATGGTTGGGCTGCCTGTGCTGCTACTGCTACTGCTACTGCTACTGCTACTGCTACTGCTACTGCTACTGCTACTGCTACTGCTACTGCTACTGCTACTGCTACTGCTACTGCTACTGCTACTGCTACTGCTACTGCTACTGCTACTGCTACTGCTACTAGCTACTAGTACTAGCTAGTAGCTACTAGCTACTAGTACTACTACTACTACTACTACTACTACTACTACTACTACTACTACTACTACTACTACTACTACTACTACTACTACTACTACTACTACTACTACTAGTACTACCACTAGTAGTAGTAGTAGTAGTAGGTAGTAGTAGTAGTAGTAGTAGTAGTAGTAGTAGTAGTAGTAGTAGTAGTAGTAGTAGTAGTAGTAGTAGTAGTAGTAGTAGTAGTAGTAGTAGTAGTAGTAGTAGTAGTAGTATTAGCAGTAGTAGTAATAGTGCTAAACGTGGTTCAGAAGTCGAGTTGTAGTTTTAATGCACATTTACAGGCACTGAGGTACTGACGTTAAAAATAGCCTAAAACGTACAAACTTAGAACAATCGGTAATTGATATTTTGGGATCCTTTCTCATAAGACTTCGGTGCCTTTCATGGCACTGTTCCTTCATAAGTTGTCATGCATAAAACACTTTAAGGGACTTCAAGTATGACATAAAAGTTACTTAATGTTGTTGAATTACACGACAGTCATTTGCAACTGAAGGATTTCAAAAATAGTAAAAATATATACAGCAAAATAGTTCTGAATAAACGGTTATTCACCCCTCAATCCTTCAGTAAGAGACTAGTCAGAGTATATAGAGTGACTATTGAAGCTACTAGAGAGAAGCATTTATGTTGTTGTTATCGTACAAAACGTGATGAACCGTTGCCTAGAAGAAAAGTAGACTGTCATCATGACTGAGTGTGCATATTTCAGTTGGGTACTCAGTAGGCGTGGCTTAGACTAACCGGACTCTTGTAAAGAGAGCGTCTAACCCAATCAGAAATCACGGTCAAATACTTCAATTGATGAGATATTTAAGGGAAAGACATTCACTTTTATAGACAGAAGTGTTGCACTGTTTTCTTGTATTCCTTCCTTTTCAAATCATCGTCAAAATGAAGAAATCTTATATTGCAGCTATTGCCCTGATGTTTATCGCTATGGTAAGACTTTAGTAGGCTTTGGATTACAACTGAATGTAGTCTCGTTTGACTATACTGAGTTTTTTCATTTTATTTGAATGCGCAATCCTTTATTATGCTTCTAGTCTTATACCTCATTGTTCAGTGAGGCTTCTAATAGCACGTTAAACGTTTTTAAAGTGGTTTAAGCAAGTTTAGAAAACCTTAAGTTTAGAAAACCTTCGCCGGGTGCAATACTAAGTACTGTCGTTTTATTTCGTTGTAAATTCAGATGTTTAAAAAAAATAGAAGCAACTGAATAACGCAGTTTAACTAAACACGTTTCGGCCTCATTAACGAATATATTGAACTTCTCTTGCAGTCGATGACAACACATGCATCACCAGGTAACATCCCTACTCAGTTCTGATCACTGATTATGACAGTAATTCACACTTTTAAAATAGATGATTATAAAATGAGCAGTTATAAATAAAACGACTGTCTAGCTTATGACAGTCGTAACTACCCTTAAATGGTCGAATATAAGGTCCTGAATGACACCTATCAATCATATCAAAACTAAGTGGAACTGCCAAGATTAATGTCTTAACTAACCTTTTTATAATTATAGTAAAATGAAAACAAAATAACACTACCAAATGGAATTAGCCGAGTGTACTAGTGCGTGTTATGGGTCTTTAAATTTGTTTTAGCTCTTTTTTGTTAGTAGTATTGTAAAGTATTATTGAATTATTACTAGAAATAGGGCTATATAAATATCTTGTTATTATAATATTATTATTATATTATTATTATATTATTATTATTATTATTATTATTATTATTATTATTATTATACAGCCCTTTGCAAAAATTCTGTAAATCAAGTATATCAGTATATATCCATATATTGGGTGCATTATGGGTAATACTATTTTAGAGTTTTTCCACAAAATATGCAGCAGAGATGAGGAGCTTTAGAGAGAAAAAGTTTGGGCTTGATTGACATTTTCTGGTTTCATATTGCACTTTACGACACCTTCAAGGTTTCGGACTAAATTACTCCCGTATTATATCTGTCATCAAACAAAGTAACCAAAGCAAACTAACTTAATCCCTTCCTTTATATTATGTACGTGCAAATGGATCAAGAGTAAACGAATAGGTACACAAATCTACGGCCAGAATAGTTTCTGAGTAATTATAAAGTTATAAAAATATAACGCACTAGGCCTACCCAAGCTGTCTACGAGACCGCAGGTATAACGCACTAGGCGTACCCAAGCTGTCTACGAGACCGCAGGTATAACGCACTAGGCTGAAAATCTATACCCTAAAATTTGAAATTCGTGACCAATTTGAAGCTAATTATAATTATAATTTTGCCGCTACGATCATTTATAAACCTGATTAGATCTTCAAATACTGGTGAAAATTCAAAACGACTCCCAGTCCAAATGGGCAATATATATACCATCATAGACCTGTTGACGAATTACTTATGCATCTTCTGAACCTTGCTGATCAGCCGGCAGGGGTCCTGTATGTAATAAATAAACACACAACTTCTAGCTGCTAAAATTAAGTCAAATTGAGATTCCCAAGGTAGCATCCGGATATTACAATATAAACTTTATACTCACAGAGATACAGTTCTTGCGGGCCAAGTTTACCTGCTGCTTCCAAAACGCCAACAATTGTAGTAGAATAAAGGCCAATTCATTCCCGCCAAATTATATATCAATCCTTACGTGTCAAAATGCAATTTCAAATCACATTGGGTACCAACAAAGATAGCTTGAACATGGAATATCTCTATGTGTGCAAAATCAACCAAGAACATACAGAAATAAACCATAGAATAGCAGATTGTACAGAGCGATATGTTGTCGAGTAGAATGCGCGGGAATGTGATTGAGAAAGACTTATTAACTAACTTGACTTAATCCTGTTGACTTAATCCTAGCAACTGTCGATCATCTTATCGCAATACAAACAAAGATTGAAAGGCTTACAACCCGATACCATGCCTCCAACTGTGACAACTTTTTCGAGTAAAGCTCCTCATTGTTACTCGCGTGGAACATCATTTAGGGGACTTTTTCAATTACCCATAATGCACCTGATATATGGATATACTGATATACTTGATTTACAGAATTTTTGCAAAGGGCTGTATTATTATTATTATTATATTATTATTATTACTATTATTATTATTATTATTATTATTATTATTATTATTTTCATTTGACTATTACACACGAATTAATATGAGTTTTTGTTTCACGGGTTTATGAAAATAACTCGATAAAAATAGAAATATATCGCTATTATTTCGTCAGTTCCTGAATGGAGCGGCAATCTCGTACCTTATTCTCACTAATTTTCGCGATTTCAAAAAAATCGCGATAAAAAAAAACCAAAATTTAATACTCGCGAAATACGGCTTCCGAATCTTCGCGAAGTTAAGTGGTACTCGCGAAAATTAGCGAGAATAAGGTACTTACTTATTCGTCATCTTAATAAATGATTTAAATGAATATTATTTTCAGTGGAGTCGCCATGGAGAAAACGACAACCGAATTGCATACAGTGCTTTGCTCCAGAATGCGGTTTCGATGGCCGGACATGTCCTTATGGGTTTTTCTGCTGTAGCAGTTGCTGTACTCCGCGCAAATATTGTAAGTTAAAACAGACAAAACTAAATAGAGTCGTTTTCGTATGAGTGGGAAGTAGTAGTAGTGTGCAGTGGTGGATCCAGGGGTGGTTCCAATTGTGTTCCATTGAACCCCCCTTTGTGAAGCCGATCATGTTCTTCAGCTAAGTAGAATGAAATTGAAATTATGGTTTGTCCTTAAAATGCAGAAAGTAGCGTTTCTGGAACCCCCTTTATAAAATCCTGGATTTTGCGCGCTGTATGTGATTGGTTGAATAGATGTCTTCGATTCTGTGACCGGTAACTCCGTGCCGTAGGTTTCCTACTAATATACGAAAACGTCTCTATACTCTTTATTTTATTCTCCATACTCAGTGTAGTATCTACTTTACAGTTGTCACTGCATGTCATATAATTATTAATATCTAATGATTGATCTCATTCTATTTTAGATCGCAAGTAACTTGTGTGGGACAAGTGCTAGACATGAAAACCATTAGAATAAAATAAAGTAATACAATACAAACTTTGGCAGTCTTCAGAATACTTGTATTTTATTATTGTACGTAATGATCGTAAGTGAGTGAGTGAGTCTTTATATAACGAGGGTTAAAGACATAATAGTGTAAGGACATTAATAACCTTGTGGTTCCTCAAAAATACAGATAATCTTATCAATAATTTACAATGGGAATACATAATATCAGAATCGTATGTACTTCTGATAATATAGATACAAATAAAATACTAAGATATAAATAAATTGTAAATGTTTTACGTAAATAAATCATTTTGCTTCGTTATGAAAGTACTATAAAAAAATTGTTTGTGTGTGTAAAAGTCCAGTCATTTCAATTACTTTTTATTCTGCTGACATAAGCCATTTAAGCCTCTGGCTTTGGCCTTACTTAATATAAATAACAGGAAATTTTTCCAATAAATAAATAAAATCAATCAATCAATCAAATAAAAGTTTGTATGATTGAATACCTTTTTGCTTTTCAATACATATATATATTCAGTTTTTTTGGAGTTTTCTAATAATATTACCCTGAAGTACTCAGCAATTACATTGTGGAGCCTTGGCATCGGTTTTGCATCAGCAAAGTCGAATTTAATATAGAGTAAGGTAGCCCTTGCAGACCCCAACCCCCTCCCCCCACAAAAAAAAACATTTAAAGATATTGCAAACATTATAGACCATTCGCACCTGAAACCACAGGTAGCCCAAATATTATAGCCATTCGATTATTTGATTTCAAGCATTCCTATCTCATTTATTTGCGTGCAGCATCTTAGTATTTGGTAAATGGCTCAGCAATATCGTTCACATTTCAGCGTCGTTTACCAAAACATTGTTGAAGGAGGCGTGGTCTCTTATAACTAAGTGGCCTCTTATAACTAAGAAGCTAAAAGTGTGTGTAAGCCAATCAGAAATCGCTATCTTGCATTGCATGAGACGTGCCTACTGAAAAGGAATGACATTGCATTTCTAATATATTATAGAAGTCTCAGCATAAACGAAAACGTCAGATAAATTTGATTTGTTTTCTTGCAGAAACTTGTGGCTTGAACGCTTGAACTGCGCTCATATCATTGCGAAAATGAAGACATCTTGTGTTGCGGTTATTGCCTTGTTGTTGGTCGCCATGGTAAGACTACTTTGAACAAGTTCGTTTAAAGTATTCGTCAAGTACCCTGTTCACACCAAGGCTTAAACATGTTTTAAAGTGGTTTAACTAAACAGGTTTAGAAAATTATCTACAAACACCATGCAACCTTTGGCACAAAACTGCTGGTAAACTGTCCTTTCTGTTGCACAGTAGAAATTATTCCAGGTAGTTTGATTCTTGTGAAATTTAGATGCCCTCGAATTAGAGAAGCGAGAAAAACTCAGTTTAACTAAACAAGGTTTGGTGTGAATGGGGTATTTATTATTGCTCCAATAGGCTTTTAATAACGAAAGAGTCTGCACTGATGGGTGGATTAGTTGATAATTTCACCGCCATCATGCAAGCCTATATATCATTTGTAAATGGTTAGTCTCTATGAATTAACGAATATCTTGAATTATTTTTTCAGTCGATTACAACTTATGCAGCCCCAGGTTAGTTCACCCTTGAACCAATAGGTTTAATGTCTTCATACCTTTAAGGAGTTATTTACAAAACTAAAGTACCAACGAGCATCACCACCGGCTCTTTATATACATGGGGGTCCCCCATGGGGGCTCTTTATATACATGGGGCCCCCCAGGGGGCTCTTTATATACATTGGGGTCCCCCCAGGGGGCTCTTTATATTCATGGGGTCCCCCAGGGGGCTCTTTATATACATGGGGTCCCCAGGAGTCTCTTTATATACATGGGGGTCCCCCAGGTGCGGATGAGTGATTGAGACACTTAATGAAATTGACAACTATATTAGTAGCACTAGACACTGGTCGAAATATTAGTGTGTTGGTTATGTACCCACTACACTACCATCATCATCCGTCATCATCATCATCATTCATCACCATCATCAGTCATCATCGTCATCATCAGTCATCATCATCAAATCATTATTAATAATTATTGCTGATAATCATTACTGATAATCATCATCATCATTCATCACCATCATCAGTCATCATCGTCATCATCAGTCATCATCATCAAATCATTATTAATAATTATTACTGATAATCATTACTGATAATCATCATCATCATGCATCACCATCATCAGCCATCATCGTCATCATCATTATCACATCATTCCTCATTTATTACTGATAATCATTACTGATAATCATTATTATTATCATCATTATCAGTTATCATTCATCATCAACACCATCATCAATCATCTTTACTGATAATCATTACTGGTAATCATCATCATCAGCAGCAGCAGCAGTCATCATTACTGATGATCATTGCTAATAATCATTACTAATAATAATCATAATCAGCATTCATCATCATCGTCATCATCACTATCATCAGTCATCTTTACTGATAATCATTACTAATAATCATCATCATCACCATCATTCATCATCAATACCATCATCAGTCATCATTACTTATACTCATTACTGATAATCATTACTGATAATTACTGATAATTATTTTCAGTGGACGAGCTGGACGAGCTACCATGGAAGAGGTCTCCCAAACAGGGTTGCTATTTGTGTGTTAGATCAGATTGTGGTCACAGTGGCCTTGTATGTGATCCAGGCTTTTTTTGTTGCAATGTCTGTTGTAACCCTAAGCAGAAGTAAGTAAGTCATTATCGGATGGTATAAGAAAGAGAAGGCTGCTAAATGATTAGTATAAGGAACAGAACAGACCGGCAAAAAAACTTTTTCTTCCAGTGTTTGGTATGCCTGTGTTGAATAACCGAGGGGAGACTGGTCATGAATATTCCCCACTACCACAGGAAGCCCGTTCCCTAATTCTCTGGTCTCTGAAATTATTCATCAATACCAACGCCCGCGAACAAATGTTGTTGACATTGGACAAATAGAAACATTATTTTATAATTCCATGGGGTTACTCTCTGACCAGAGGTGTTCTATCGTCCACTGTCAACAACATTTGTTCGCGTTCTCGTTAGTATTTATGAATAATTTACACTGTCTCGAGGCTAAAGGCCGATTTACACGATACGATTTGTCGGCCCGAATTTTTATAAGCTTCGTTCGGAAAAATGAAGAAATCGGCCCGATTCGGAAAAATCTGTTGCACTGCAACAGATTTTTTCGCGTCGGGCCGATTTTTTGAAAGGAAAATCAAATGAATTGGAGTGTTAAAAACAATAGAACTCAAATCGGGCCGAAAAATCGTATCGTGTAAATCGGCCTTAACCCTGCATATATGCGTCTTCAGTCAATTAGTACAGCGGTGCTAAACAACTCGAAATAATAATAACCGGCTAGTATTGAGACCTATGGCACAGTTTCACACTGAAGTGTACGTGAGACAATGATCAGGGGCGGATCCAGGTTTTGTTTAAACAGGGGGTTGTGTTATCTGAGCGGCGAAGAGCCGCGAACTACTAGGGGGGTTTGGGGGCATGCTCCCCCAGAAAATTTTGAAATCTACAAGCTCTGAAATGCAATTTTTAGAGATCTGGAGTTGTTTTATTACAGTAACACAACAAAACTCAATTTTCAGTAAAATTGTGAGTTTATTGGACATCCAACAAAGATGCTTGGAAGAGTCTTCTTGGGTGAGCTTAGTGTGTAAAACTAAGTTTCGAAAAGCGAAGAAATATAAAAAGCACCTTCAAGTTAGTAAACAATTTCAGTTCGTATATTCTCAGCGCTGTGCACGTGTTCCACTTGCGACGTCACATCACGTGACTTTACGAAAACAACCCGAACAGTCGAATCACTTTTTCGCGGATTTTTTCGAGTTAGAGATAACTTTTGGCAACATTTTCTCGATTTCAACAACAAGTGTAGTCTTTAAATTTGCTTTGGGTGTTTTTCCGGATTTGTTAAATTATTTTCCAAAAAATTTCATATTTACGTGAGACCTTGCCTTGAAAACTTTTGCCGCTAAAAAAGGCAGGTTCTTTCAGTTATCAGTCAAACCGACCTCGAAGTTGAACGGTCATGCAAACAGTATAGGAATTAATTATATTAATTATATTATTATAACGAGGGAGAGAGCTGAAAGGCAAGAGGGACCTACGGACAGACATACTGACATATACAAGTATTTAAAAAATATCCATAGGGGGGGTTGCAACCCCCAGAACCCTCCCCCTGGATCCGCCCCTGATGATAACGACCTTATCAGTTCCTTCAACTCCTCTGATCACTTTATCTATTTATACAAAATATTTACTAATTTATTCATCTGAAATTGATGGACAAGTGTTAGACATAAAGACACGACAATAATAATTAAATAATTAATAATATTAAATGTTTTAATGCGAATAAAAACAATGCACCTTTATTTCGTAGTTTCCCAGAATTCTTCAGGATTCTACGCGCGCAAGCGAGGTCAGGGGACAAAATAGAGAATGAAGAAATTCAGTAGAAAACTTAGACTTTTAAATTAAAAGTGCGTAAAAAGAATTACAAAGATAGATACAAATTCTCAAGCAAAGAAAACAATTTTTTCCTGTTCTTGATTAGTTACAGTAGTCATATTTTCCTCAATACACGATCAATTCTAAATATTTTTATCCCCTGACCTCGCTCTCACGTACGGAATCGTAAAGAATAGACCTCTTTAGCTTGTATGCAAATTGCCCATTTCAGATCATGTGATGTAAACACTGATATTCTCTGGAGAATTGTTCCTTTATATTTTTGAAATTTATTCGTTTATATTGAAAGGACTAATTCTCCAGAGAATATCAATGTTTACATCACATGATCTGAAATGGGCAATTTGCATACAAGCTAATGAGGTCTATTACGGGTAACTCTGGGAAGGTCTATGGTATATAAACAAACTCAAAAGGTCTCAAAAGGGTTTCAAAAATAAAAGCATATAAGAATGTTTGTCTTTCTGTTTCTATGTATATCTTTTGAACAATGCGAATTTACGCGGCGTTTCTCCCCGCAAAAAAAATTTGGTCCCTTTGTCGCAGTGTTAAAGCCGTTCCAGCTGTGTCAGTATGGGCTGGCCCTGTGAATGTGAACTTACTAGAATCAACTCCATGTTCTCTTTTCAACATTCAATACATCAATACACGCGGTACGCTTACAGTATATATTTAAATGAACACTTTTAAAGTCTTCAAACAATTTAGCTTGACAAAGAAGCAATTTCAATACAGTAAATTTAATGTATGGAACAAATCGCTTTTTCCTAATTTTTGTCTTACTAGATGTGGCCGCTGATCAGAATCTTTTCCAATGTCATTTTTTAAAGAAAGCCAAAGATTGTACGTCAAAAAATCTGGACAATCAACGAATTTGGAGATGGTTGTATCAAAAATACATGGCGTAGCAATTTCAGTACAGTAAATGTATAGGAAGAAATCGCTTTTTTCCGCGCCTCGATTTTGGGGTGCCTGGGCCTCGGCAGTGACAGAAGTCGAGGCGCGCAAGCCTGCGCGCCTGGATTTCGGGGGGAAGGCCTCAGCAGTGATAGAAGTCAGGGCGCGCAACGGGATTTGGGGGCGAGCAGTCATGCATATGCTTGCCTGGATTTGGGGGAGTGCAGGGCTGCGCGCCTGCATTATCCATCTAGTAGAGAGTGTGGCAGTGCCTCCCCCCGACCGGCATTTTTTGGCACCCACCCCTAAATCTGTTTAGTATGCCCAACGAACATCTGTGCCAAGTTTGGTGCTTGTACTCAAAAGTGCACGATCTTTTCGCTATAAACACTATATAATAACAGTTCTTATATATTCTTGCTTTTGTCCACTCGAATGAGGCGTTTTATAAATGTGTATTATTATTATGATGATTTATTGCTCTCGTCGACGACATATTAAAAATGTCCTTCACGAAACTGTGCTGAAGTCTGAACGACTCCAAATCAAAATTAAATCCTGGGAAAACAATACTGAATGCTTGGCTTGGGCTCTACCTAAACACATGAACTAGAACTTTATCAAATAACTTTTCAAGCAAAATTTAGCAACAAACTATAACCTTACGATTTACGTTCAACTGTGGCTGTGAAGAGGCAATGCAGCAGTTTTACAAGTCCGCCATCATTACACAGATTACATTTGAACTGTTTTGAATACAAAGAATATCACACTTCCTCGCTGAAGAATAGCTTTTTAAATACATAATTAATTTGATTAATTATTTTGTGTCTACTCCGAGTATCCAATCCAGCTCAACTGCACATGCGTCACATTCGCGCGCGCGCGTAAGAAAGAGCGGGAAAACTAGATGGATGCGGACGAGCTTCGCAAGGCTTCATGGGTATTATAACACAAACCTTCCGTCTCTGAATGATATGATATAGAGTACCGAAGTGTGACGTCACCATTTTTTCAACTGGCCATATCTCAGCTGCTATTTAACCGATCGCTGTCAAATTCAACATGTAAGCTTCTTTATTGATGTTCTTTCGAAATCGTGGATCGAAAGTTGATAAAGCGAAAATTTTATTTTTATGACGTCATCACTTCGATATTCTATTATAAAAAAATATATTATAAACGTTTACTATCATAATTGAAAACAAGTGCAATTTTAATATACATTTTTCAAGAGACCAATCACCATGTTCTCTTGATAAAAGTACAATATTTGACTAGCTTCAATAGCTTCTCAGCGCTACAAAGGACTGAGGATTCTTTAATACGTTTTGTGATACCCGGGGTGATACCACTTGACTAGCGCTGAAATTTTCATCTAATTTTACATTTGACTTTTTAATTAACATTTCCTTTGAGTGGCGCATAAAATCACAATTATTGAAATATTGAGTCAGGAATTAAACCTACCAAACTGAAACTCGGCTAGTAGCTGTAGTTCGTTGAATCAAATAATATTATATGGTAACTACTGGACATACCGTATCACGTGACAAACCACGTGGTCACAAATGTACGAAAGATTCAACAAAAAATGGGGTGTACAGAGACTTTTCTTAGAATAATAAAATATGTTTTCAATAAGGACAATTGTATAGCTCTTTCCAAAATAGCCTTTTCTCGTTGTCCATCATTGTTAGTTATGAAGATAATTGACAAAACAGGTCACGTGACCAAGCTGAAAATTATATATTCTCAGTTTTCTCTTTACCATTTAGCTGGGGACAACCATCAAAGGCTAACTTAGGAAGACCTCTTCAAACATCATCAAATGATACCTATTTTATTATTCTAAGAAAAGTCTCTGTACTTCCCATTTTCAATGTTCTCTTTTTCTCATTTTAAGGTCACGTGACCCCTAGAAATTAACATAATTGCACTTAAAATATTACAAAACCTAAATGCCTCCTAAGGACCAAACACCACAATCATGTGTTATGAATGGATAGAGTTATTGTAAAAAATGTGATTTTACGTGTTGCTCTAAAAAGCCAAGCCTTAATACACCTGAGGCGCCGGAGTTGCCGTCCGAGTTTGCACGCAAACATACTCGGGTCGATTCTTTTTCCGGCCGTTTAATTCATTTTCGATTTCATATGAAATGAGCTGTAGATAGTAAGTATAAATAAACGGGTATACTGATTTTTGACGGCAAATATGGGTGCAGGGACGACTATGAACTGCTGGTCCTTTGTCCACTCAATGATAGCAATATTGGCAATTAGATCCGATTTGTCCATAGAGAGCTTTTATAAACGACTGGCCGGTACTAATAAATGCGTTAGTCAGTTGAATTTCCTGTCTTGATTTGAATCGAACTACAACACGTCCAAAACCGACGCCATGAGCGCGCGATTCGTTACTTACGAGATTCAGACGCCCTATAGAGTAGAGGTAGTTCGATTTGTAGATATAGTGTTTGGTATTGCTGCTTGTGCCACACGGCTACAGCGAAATGTTCTTCGTAGCTGTAACTTCATCTTTTTATCTGTGCAAATGCAGAGTAAAGGAAGAAACGAAAACAAAGAGTAGGCCCAGAGCGAGCTCAGTAAATAGAAACACGAAATCGGCGAACTAGTTGGCATCGCGTTCATAAGACCTCGGGAGATTCCATAGGGTAACCAAGTCACTGTGTATGCCAGATAAATCACTATCGATACTTTTACCATGTTAAGTTCTTTGACTGTGTTTTGATTCCCCAAAGTTTGTCGCACTTCTTTGATATGTTTGCGAATTTGTTTTGCTATAGAGGAGAATGTGAAGATAGCAATGGCCTTTGACGATGTGAACAGTAGTGCCACAAACACCATGACAGGAATGCTAGACGTCTGGGCTTTTTTCTCGACGTTGTTTTGGAAGTCTTGAGCATTTTGTGTTGAAAAACAAATTGAGTTTCCATCGGCCATGTATTTTAGAACGGAAGTGTTTGAAGTGACCAAGAAAACGACAACCAAGAGAACGGCTGCTACAATAATTCGACCAGCAACGATGGGTGTGATTCGCCTTTCTCTTCCCAGTCTTATTGTCAATGCCTCATAACGATCCCAACAAATGATATTCAAAGTAGAAAGTCCAACTGTCAGACAAGTGAAGATGGACACATAACGACCGAAGCATAGCACGTTCGCTAGTTGTAGAGGGATGTGTGTTATGCCACTTGTCGTGAAATACTCTATGTAAAACAAAGGAAGGCTAATGCAGGATGCTACTAAGTTGTTCACGGACATACTCACGAGGCAGACTGTATACGTAGAACGACTGAACTCGTTCCAGGACAGACGTAGGACGAAACAGTTAAACACAACGCTGAGTAGAATCATGAGTAGTGTGCTGGACCGAATCAACGATAAAGGAACACATCGTAGACCTGCTTCAAACGGGTCAGTAGGAACGCCACTAGTGCTGTTGTCCATCTTCGAGTTCCGCTGTGGTTGTTAACCCGTTTGATGTCAGTCTGTGAAGAAGGATTGCACAAGTCGACTAAGACTTTTTCTTTCGGCTCAAGAAAACCTACTGTTAACGCGTTGTCTTCTTCGAGTTCCTGTGAAGGTATAAACGAGACTAGGGCAGGTGCATTGTATATTGCACTAAGATTTTATTGATTTGTTCAATTACCACTTTCTTTCTTCTCGACCAGATCTTTCTCGATTACAAACATTAATCAACTCTGGCAGTAATCACACTGTGGAAATGACATTGCTGTAAGATTTGTATAACGCTTGCTGTGCGATATACATGTATGATATATATTCAGCAATTATGCGTCAACCCACTAGCTTTTTTTTGTTGAATATCCAATCCCTCCCCGACACATAGGCCGTGTTTACACTTGGTGGGTGGTTTACTGAAGTAAACGAGTTACCGAACCTTGGTAGAAATGAGAAAACTATTGTTTGTTGAGCGGTTAACTTTAGTTTTCTGATTTGTACCTTGGTAAAGCGCTCAAGTGTAAACACGGCATAACTTGGTTGTTCTGGTATCATACAACAACAATGCCGATATTTCAGTAGGTTTTTTTTAATCACAAAGAAAATTGTGTCAAGTATGAAATCAATCAATCAATTGAAATAACCTCAAGTTGTAATTTTTCATTTTTAATATGTTATGCAATGATATGGTCATCAAAATGGAACTGACAAGAAACACGCAAATTTTCAAAATCGCTCCAAAACAAAAAGTTTTCGCTTTTTCTTTCTTTCATATAATAGAAAAAAACACAAGTGAACGAGAAGAGATATTTTTCGACCTTTTAGTCAGTTTCATTAGCGAGTGATGTGTTAGTGTTGCAATACGTTATCAAAGGAGACTACAGACAGGTGTTAAAAGGCATAATAAAATGTTATAAAACACTGTACAGATTATTTAAAAATCAATGTCAGTACAATTCAGTGACAACTTGATTTTACTTTATTAAAACTAGGCACATTGTATGATAACGGTTTAACAACGCCAGCCAGCTGTTTCAAGGTTATTTGATGGTGGTACTGATAAACCTTTGAAAAGAAGGAAAGATAGGAAAGAAAGCAAAACAAAAGGAAAGGAAAGAAATGACAATAAGAAAACTTGACAAACGTCCGGAAAACGGAAAAATTGAACATTTAGCTGAAATACAACGAAATAAAAATAAACTAAAGCAAGAGAGCATATGGTCTCTTGACTAAAGCAGGAGCCTGACTAAAGTCAATCAAATGAAAAGTCAAAATAAACTAAGCGATAATGAAATGGATTAAAAAAGTTTTTTTTTTTGAAAAAAAAAGAAGAAATAAAATACATTATTAACATTTTAATTTTGAAAATTAAAATCCAATCCAATCCAATAACTATATTTCCCGTTCAAGATGGGAAGCAGCCTCGTACAAAGGGTTATCAAATGTATCCCTTTTAGGCGAAGTTTCGTACAGTAAATTGTTGGACTGCAGATTCTGTAAAAATAGAATAAACAACAAAACATTAGAGAAATAATATACTTGGATTGACATTGTAATCAATCAAATCTTTGGAAATAGCATCGTTTATCTTCCTTCGTTGATAAGTTCTTGATTTGGTAACGAGATTCCGCCATCATATATGGTTATCGTTCCCAGGGCTCTCAACCTCTCCGCTCCAATCACTACTACATGGCAGAACAGCGAGATGCTGCCAACTATACAACGGTTATTCTGTACAGTGCAGTTAAATCTTTCACCATTTCCCTTTCCTCCGCCCTCCCACCCCTCCCTCCCTTAGTCCTCTACACACTGGACTGCAAAACATTCCCTGCTTTTTCGCGACAGTGTCAGAAGCTCAGTCGAGCCGGGGGAGAACGAGGAGAGACGTATCTTCCCTTCTAGCCTTATTCCTCTTGCGTCCTTCTCGTCTCGCCTCATTCTCCTGCGGCTTAAACTTCAACTCTTCTTGGCGGAGTTTCGCGAAGAAGTAGAGACTATTTTGCAGTCTAGTACAATGAATGTTGGACAGAAACAACAAGCGTGTCATCACTTTGTATTTCACCTCATTTTTGCTGCTTGGTTCTTGCAATTGTTCAGTTGATTCGCTCTTTGCTTGCATCATCTCAAAGTACACTCGATTTTCTTCTTGTAAACCCGAATTCGAATAGTTATCTCGAGTTCTGATAAGCAAATGCATGTAATATCAGCGATTGGAGATTTTCCTTGCATCGCGACCGGTGGGGGTTTTCCGATCACTCCGTCATTCCAAACATTATACAGAAGAAACAGTTTGGTAGTTACGGTACCGTACCGTGCCGTTGCATTTGCGCGCTTTTTGATTCGATAAAAAAGGAAACCATTTGAGTGTCACGCCGGATCCGTAGATTAAACGCCGCTATTATTACTTTCTGTAAGCGACCACCTTATCTGGTCCGGACCCCCCAACCCCCCCCCCCCCCCCCCCCGGGTATCCCCCTGGATCCACCACTGTTGTGGGAGGTTCGACTATTGTATATTGTGTGTGTTTTCATCTTACCTTCGTTTTCGTTTAAACACGAGAATGACGATGATCACAACCAACACAACCACAGCGAGACCAACACCAAGGCCTACTGATAATCCAAGTGGTGATGACGATGCTGAACAGATAAAAAATATTTTGAGAAAATACTTTATACAATGACACGATTATGATGACAATGATACGTCGAGACTGACTGATAGAGTCGTTTTCGTATGAGTGGGAAACCTACGGTACGGCGGAACTATGGAATCGAAGACATTCTATTCAACCAATCACAGCGCGCAAAATCATTGCTCAACCAATCAGAATGCTTGGATACGGCACGGTCACCGCACCGCACCGCACCGCACCGCACCGCTGTTCTTCGGTAAGTCGCGTCTTAATTAAGAATACGACAAAAAGTGCCGTTTATACGGATAGTTCGCGTCTTATTTAAGACGCTTCTTAGATAAGACGCGTCCTATTTTCGCTCGTATAAATGGCCCTATTAAGTGAGAATCAAGGACTTTAAACTGCTGATTGATATCAAGCAATTCAAATTCACAGCTCATATGCTAGTTTCATGAAAGTCGTAATTTGCACGGAGCACTGCATTTCGGTTATTTTGTGAAATACCTTTCTTAGAGCTAGAACCAGTAACACTCCCGGACTGTACTTGTTCTTCGATAGTTAACTGTGAAGATCCTTTAAAGTAAATAAACAAATTAATAAATATTTATTATGCATTGAATAAAAAACAATTGCATCTATATTCGGTGTTGATTCGGTTAATCTATCAATAAGAACAAAATACTGAATAACTTCCATACCGGATATTTGATCAATGACTTGATGTGCGAACTTCTGTGCCTTTTTACCTGCAACATAAATTCTTATTATAAATATGCACAAGTTTGTATTCAAAATTGTCTGAGACGCGCGCGCGCGCGTCAAGTAGAAAAACCAAAAAGGGCGGGGGGAAATCGCGCGGAAGTGCAAGGGGCAAACCACGCACATATATAATATATTATGCTTTCTATTTCAATGCCAATAACGGGATTTTTCTGTGTAGAATGTGAGGAACTGGATATCTCTCGAGTATCTTTTAAAGTCTTACATTATATGCAACATGCACAACATTATTATCTGGATAAACATGCCAAGTTGAAAGACCAAAAAGGGCGGGAAAATGCACATGGATCAACCATGCACTTTTGCTCTCTAGGTCACTCTCAATTACATAGGTATTTTTGTGTAGCATGAGTATAGTTTGGCATTGCCATCACATGTTATACAACAAACATAACTGACTTACCATCTTCAAAGTCTGCAAATACTACTTGAACTAAGCCGTCTTGAGTTCTTGAAATGGAAAACTGGACCTGAGATGATCTGCTCTGTAAAAACTATCATAAATTGTTTCAATAAGTATATCGTATAAATCTAATTTCAAGTAAAAAACAACTTTAAAAGAAGAAAAACAGAGTCTAGTTTAGTTCGAGTGAAGTTGGAAACATCAGGAGCATGGAACGAAGAAAGAAAGAGACGTGTCTTTCGTCTCTTTTCGACGGAGTTTCTCGAGACAGTTTGACAATTCCTAGCTTGGTCGGTCTTGTAGTATAGCAAGGATGTTTGACATGTTTCAAAGACGCGAAATGTTCCTACCAACCTTGTTTGACAGACGAGACACTTGTTCTTTGAATTCACTAATGCTAAATGTTGATAACGGCTTAATCTTCAGAAGAACTCCTGTAAAGAATAGTAAGACTTTATGGGGAATAAATACTGAATAAGTGAGGAACTTTCACAATGATCAATCCCACTCACCACAAAATGAACAGCACGATCCACTTGGGGTCAGCGGGAGCTTGCATTGAGGTTTTACGCATTTTACAAAACTACACACCGTCTCTCTCACCTATCAAAACATATTTTTATTTTATGACAAACAAACAAATGCAAAAGCGAGCAAACTAGCAAGTAAGCAACAGATGAATGCTCGGTAACCGAACAAGCAAGCAAACTGAAACGAGCTGAAACGCCGAAGGAACGAACGAACAAACAAAGAAATTTAAAAACAATATGAACAAATAACTCAAAAACAGGAAGAAAAAAGTAAAAGAGCAAACGCCGAATGAACGAACGAACAAACAAGTGAACAAACAGAATAAACAAATAACTCAAAACAGGAAAAAAACTAAAAGGGCGAAAAACTGCTGCTAACCTGAGAGGTGTTGCAAAAGCACCCCTTAGTATCCCTGCAAGTTTCTCCCGTCAGCGTAATCGATGCTTTATTCAAGTTAAACTGAACTTGTCCTGTTTCACTACCAAGATATTCCTGGAAGGTCTTTTGTGTGTAAACCTGTGAGTAATAATAATAATAATAATAATAATAATAATAATAATAATAATAATAATAATAATAATAATAATAATAATAATAATAATAATAATAATAATAATAATAATAATAATAATAATAATAATAATAATAATAATAATAATAATAATAATAATAATAATAATAATAATAATAATAATAACTCTTTATTGGGTAATAGATAAAGTAAGAAACTTTTGTCCAATCGAGCACTAAAAATCGCATCTGAGATAATCGATACATCGTGTGATGTGTTGGGAGTTTAGCAAACACCGACTAGAGCATCACTCACATTCTTAAAATAAGGTGTTGACTCACAGGCAGCCCAACCATTGCTTCTGAGGTTACTTATAATTAATAAAAACAGATATTTGCATGCACGCGTCTTTCTTGATGGGTTTCCTGTGGTAGAGTACGCGTGCGCAATGCGTATTATGCTGGGGTTGGGCTCCCTGTGAGTAGAAACGTATGATGTTGGGCTCCCTGCGCGTCCCGCAAGACGCGCCCGCACTACATCTGCAGCAGATGTAGTGCGGGCGTGTCCTGCGGGATGCACACAGGGATCCCAACATCATAGGTTTCTACGCACAGGGAGCCCAACCAGCCCAGCATAATACGCATTGCGCACTCTACCACAGGAAACCCATCAAAAAAATATTTTTATTTATTAGAATTTTAAAGTATCCTCAGAAGCAATGGTTGGGCTGCCTGTGGTTTATATTGTTCTATTAGTAGATGCTGTAATGCGCATGTTTAATATGTTTACCTGGCCGTTCATGATCACTGATGCAACAGTGATTTGCTGGTCACTTTTAATCAGAAATGAGCTTTCCTGAAACATAGTGCAAGTTAGTTCATATGATGACCAAATTTACAATCAAGATGCACAGAAGCCAGCGGGACAGAGTACAAATCCACAAGTGGTGTGAAGGAGGAATGTCGAACACTAGCCTCCTTTTGGAGATGCGACTGACACAAAGAATGTCTGCAAAAGAATACAGGAATAAAGGAAAAATACACCCTCATGCCCAGTCTCATCTCCTTTACTTTGCAAGGCTTGGCAACAAGGGTGATTTTCCAAATAAGGAAGACAAAAAGGTACCTCTTGAAACTGGACCTGGTCGTGTAGACATGGGATTTCATTCAAGTGAAGCAAGCCATTATTTTGGTGAGGCACAGGGTTCCCTTCAGTATTCACTACTCTCCAGTTGGCAGGGTTGTGCCAATTCTTTGGAGCGTCAGCAATGAAATCAATATCGCCAGTGGCTGCACAACAAAATAATAATAGATAAAATAAATAAATAATTTGTGGGCTAATTATCCTTAATCTTCCTTGCAGCCAGCAGCCGGCAGCTGAATTACGAAGGACACAGCTCAATGTGGTAGAGACAAAGGGAGCACAGCTCAGATCAAAATAGTGTTTGTTTTTAATGAGGGAGGCACCGCCATGGTGAGAGGCGAATGCTTCATTGTAAAGCTGCATTTTGAGCAGTATAGAAACATGCAGTTTGCAAGATCATATCCCTTTTCCCCTATTACTTCAAAGACTAAGGGTGCTTTGATTGGACAGGCCAGTGACTATGCACTGTACTGATGTTTTAATGAGTTGCACCAGTTAGTTTTCTGAATAGACCTGAAAATCGTGGACTGGCAATATCAAAAAGTGGTCCCTTTTGTGCATCCTGGCGGAGTTGAGTTATGTTATTAAAACTGTTAATCTAGAGTGCAAATAAACATCAATTCAATTCAATTCAATATTAAAATTTATGTAAAGACTTGCCTGTCCTGTCATTATGGAAATACTATACCATTTAAGAGGAAGTTTAGATCATTATACCTGAACACTGGTCATTTGGTTTGTCGTTGTCGAAGAATGTCAGCTCAGCATCTTTGTTCAAGATTAACTCACCATTCAGAGGCAAACTCTATGAATTGACAAGAACTACAATGTATGAAGCTGATACAATCATCACTCAGCATCTCTTCTCTCATTTGGGATTCCTGTGTCACGTTCACCACAGGGATCCCACAACCAAATTTCTGTACATCATTTCATTTCCTTTTCTTCCTTTTAAAGTTTTGATCTGCCTCGAAACCAGTCACTTCTTTGGAGGGGAAGAGGGGACGAAGGGAGGGGGGGAGGGGACGAGAAAGTGAAGGAATGCCTTCCTGTAACTTCCTTTGTGTCCCTCTTTTTCTCCCATGCTCCCTAACGGTCCTCTTCAAGAAGCGACTGGGTACGAGGCAGAGTTTTAATGACAGCATTTACTGTACCAACTGTACATTTTAAACCCACCAGGCTATGAAGTGGTGTGTATCCTGATACTGCAACTGCCAGTGGGTTTAGGCTGACAAGTCTGACTTCCTGTAGAGGACAAGGGACTTTTCCCTTTGCCCAGTTACTAGGGTTATGCCAGTTAGTGTTGGGTTTCCATTGCTTGTATTCTACTTCACTGTTGTTTCCTATACAATATTAAATGCAATTTAGTAACACTAGCTGCGATGTATTACCAATACAATACAATACAATAACTTTTATTTAAACACGATATTATTTAAAGCTAAAGCTTGTGGGGTCGTGTGGAACAGAAATTTAAAATAAAATAAAAATAATAATACATAACATAATAATAATAATAATACCAGGGACCATGGAGATGGGGGGCATGGGAGGATGGGGGATTGGGGGCTTTGGTCCCCCCACTTTCAAGGGTGCTTCACGGTCTCTGATTACATCTGTGAAAGTTATGTCTCCCAACTGAAACACCAGTTTTTTCAAAAAAATTTGATAGAATGAAATATTATTGTATTGTGTCATGACTGGATGACTCACATGCTTCAAACACTTTAACTTCCTGTAGTTTCTAGCTGTGACAACCAAAACTCTAAAACAACTCATGAATTTACAAAGTACACAAAATTCACACAAAATCGTCTATGTTTTTTGTCAACCTTTTTCCATCGAGGGGAAGCAAATCTCCCTGATTCCCTTGGGGTTGGTCATTAATGTACTCTATGTAAGATTCACCTAAAAGCTTTTTATAATAAGTTACTCATAGTTTATAAGTAATACTCTGTCTCATAGTCGTAAAATTACGTATTTAAATTATTAGTTGGAGACTGTCAATGCCTGATGCACTCAATAGACTTTGAGTCTAAAAGCCCCACTCACCTTTGAAAACAAGGTTTAATGCAACCAATCCAAAAATGAAGTTAAAGCGATTCATGCCTGCTGTACTTTTGGCTTCTTTCCGATTGACAACCAATTCCCAAGGGAGTAGGGGAGAGTGGAGAATTTCGCCCAGACACAGGCAACCCAAACACTATAGTACCCATACCCTCGCGACCTAAGAAATCCAATGGGAATGGGTACTAGTGTTGCATTATCAAAGATGGCGGTAACAACAACTTCAGGAAAGAGAGCTTCTCTTTGTTGTTTGTCGAACGTTTTGTACTAGATCTGCACACGCTAACGCTGAGTTATCAAAGTATGACTACTCCTCCAAGATGGCTGAATTGTCCACGAAAAGGCCAAGTGATCGCAGGTGCACAGAGCTAGAAAATCTGACACATTTTTTGGCGTTTTTGTTTTGATAGTTTGCCAAATTTATCGCATACGAGTCGTCAGGTGTTGTTGTTATGTATTGGGTTGATTGCTTTATTGTGTGTATATTAGTCTTTATTGTATACTCTAGATCGTTTTCTCGCCTTCAAAACTCCCCTTGGGCCAAGATACGATGATCAGATCCCCGAAGCCAATCGCTTTCAATTACCCATGTTATTTGCGTATTTGCAGTCATTAAGGGTAAGCTGCACTTCACTGCACTGTACGTCGTACACCTACATGTACGGGTTTATATGTACATGACAGTATATATTTATTGTCTACTCTGATGTATGTGGAATTGGCTAAACGGTGGAGTAATTTATTTGTTTTTATTTACGTTATAAAAGTTATTCCACAATAATATTATTGTCAGGTTATAGAATGTTACGTTACCACTATTCACGTATTCAAGTTCAAGTTTATTGATATGCCAACCACTTCATGTAGGCACAACCGTTCGCTTTTGCAAACGAAGCAGTTTGCTGAAGATCAAAACTTAGACACTTTACCTTTTTTTTGCTGTCTTTTATCCATTCATCTCGATATTTTATCATTCTGAAGACTAAAGTTACTATTTACTCTATATTGCATAGGGACCATTGCGTGATTGTGCCTACACGGAGTAGTTCCCATCAATTACAATGTACAATGTAACGTAAATACTTCCATTATTCTGAGGGCAAAATGAAATGACCATATAAATAATGAGGTTGCATGTCCATAGAGTCGTTTTCGTATGAGTGGGAAAGTTATGGTACCGTGCCGTGCCGTATTGAAAGAGTTTATAATAATAATAATAATAAACAATTATTGGATGAGGTTTTGATGATATCAGGAATTATCAATGTAGAGGTAACTGTTATTGGGCGAAGCCGTAGGCTGAGGACAATAATATTTGCCGAGACATTGATCAGAATTCCAGATAGATTGTATCTTCCAAACCGAATTCAATAATTGTTTTATTATACATTGTCTATGTGGATTGACAAACAAATGAATGAAAAACACAGCACTCTGCCGTAACCTAGCTACAGATAACAACCAATCCGCTGATCACCTACGCAGGCTCGTTTTTGCAGATAACTGCCTACAGATAACCACCAGACCGCTGAAATATCGCTTGCGCGTACTGATCGTTGGAATTATCTGTAGGCTCTCGACCAATGAGAATACAGATACTGAGTACAATGTATAGTAATAATGGTTTATTGGACAATATATCCACAGTGAGTGGCTCTTCACTTGTCCACTAACCTAACTATATACAATAAGTTTGATTGGATGAGATGCATCTGCATGCTTTTTGATTGGTTCACAAAGGAAGCCATTTGAGTGTCACGGTACCGTAGGTTTCCCACTCATATGAAAACGACTCTCTATGGATGAGATGCATCTGACCGTTCACAAAGGAAGCATTTGAGTGTCTACGTGTTTCCTACTCATATGGAAACAACTATGTGATGACCGTAATGCATGGTTTACCCCTAAAATGTTGTGATGCATGGTGGACCCCTAACAGTGATGTATTTTTATCTTCGTTGTTTAGGTCAAACTTGGTTTAATTATTGATCTTACCAATACCAATCGATTCTATGACAAGAATGAAGTAGAGAAAATAGCAATCAAACACACCAAGCTTCCTTGTAGAGGGTAATCATTGATATTGTTGTTCTCGTACATGATAAAAAGTACAGTTGTAAATACAGTCAACTCTCTTCAGTTTGACTCCGCTCACTGGTACAATGAGAATTGACTGTACATGTACATGTTATATTATTTACTTAGACAGGTGGCTCTCCAAGCTATTGTTTCATAGTGTCTAGGGTTGAATATTTCATGATTATAAACTTAGAGTACATGTACCTCATCCTATGTTTCATAGACAAGTGTCTAGAGCAATAGAAATGATATACATGTACCTCATCCTATGGTGTCCAGATTAGGGAGAGTCTACTGTAGCGATATCTTTATATTTGAATGGGTTCATGTAATATTTAACAACATAAATGATTTGTGATCAATATCCAAATTCTCCTTTGGAATTCAAATAACCTGGAGGAGAATTTAGTTTATGATCACTTTAATAATGTTGTTCTTATTTTCAGCCATGGTGAAACTCCATCACCCGAACAAACCCAACTGTTTATCCATGTATGTGATCGTTATTGGTCGGCCAACCCAGGGGAACTAATAGGTACTTAGTACATTGTGTATGACCCAGTGGAAGATACACCTAATTGCAGAAAGGTTGTCCACCTCGGAAAAGCACATTTACACATTTACACATTTACACATTTGCACTTTTACAAGCGCTGAAATACAACTATCCACCTGAAATTTTCTGTATAAGGCCGCGGCATTCTTATGGCAGTATATATTTCTACTGAATCTATTGACTCTGTGTTCCACTTGCGCAAAACAAATATACACGTGATGTTGCGATGTTGCGAATGTGCAAATGTGCTTTTCCGAGGTGGACAACCTTTCTGCAATTAGGTGTATCTACAAATATAGAATGAGTAGTTTTAAACTGGTTATAATGTAGTTGGAAGATTATCAGATTATACATGAACATGCAGCTGGAATCTCCTGTCTAGATCTCCTTGAAACAGTTTGTTTAAAGCCAAATAAATAAATAAAACCTATTTTTTGAGATAATAATAATAATTATAATAATGGAAGTTGTTATAGCACATTACACAAGCCCTTAGGTCTCAATGTGCTTCACAACCGATGGAAGACTTTTTCAGGCTGCATACGAAAGGTGCTCACGGCAGCTAGAGATAGTGATCGAGGTTCTGACACTGACAGTATTTCTTTACTTCTAAAGTTGCTAATCATATTGTGTCTGTATTGTCAATACAGGTGTTCACTGTACTCATGGATTCAACAGGACCGGTTTTCTTATAATTTCATATTTAATAGAGAGAGTGGATTGGAGGTATGTCAGATAATAGTATATAAAATAGTCAGTGTGTTTTCTTGAAGTATAGATCTATACAACTATATGTCAATAAATCAAATAAATCAAAGCCTGTTTTGTGCTAGCGATGCAAGCACAAGATGTGTTGTTTAACTGTGAAGATGTCTGACATACATGTACTAGTGAGTGTACATGTACATGCTTGCTCCAAAGTCATTCTTCTTCATTCTACTGTCGAACGTTCGAAATAAACTTTGTCACATATTCATTTTTTTTCCTGGTTGTTTTTTGTCCCTACCTTCATTTTTAAAGTAAATCAGGAGATCTTTAGCATTTAAATTTCATATTTTTAAGTGTCCATTTAATACTGGTTTTTGAGGTGCTTTTAAACAGTAAACAATCTTAAACTCTCCTTTCAGTGTTGAGGCAGCTGTAGAAATGTTCAATAAGGTGAGTGTTTGCATTAAATAGAGAATTGGTGAGGCTTTCCATTGTTTTATTGTCTGGAGAGAAGAATTAGAAAAACTTAAAAGTGTGCATTCACGGTGCAACATTGCATGCAATATTGCTGGTGATTTGATTGCAGTATGTGTCCACCTCTGCAATATTGTTGTAAACCAACTTAATGAAGTACATTGTGATCGGCCTACATGTACTTCTGCAACATTGTGTGCGATAATTTGCAGAGGTATAGACACATTATAATTTAGATAGCGCTTTGAGCACTAGAAAAAGCGCTTTATAAATAATAAAGTATTATTAAATTATTATTACATGCTGAAATTGTGCAATTTTGCTTTCAATATCGTATGCAATGTTGCATCATGTGTCTTCACCTTAAATGTGGTCATACAATATGTACATGCAGTATGTACAACTATATTATTGATGGAGTCGTTTTCGTACGAGTGGGAAACCTACATGTACTGTACCGTGACACTCAAATTGTACAGATGTATCTCATCCATTCAAACTCTTTCAATACGTCAAGGCACGGTGCGGTGACGGTACGGTAACTTTCCCACTGATAAGAAAACGATTCTGCAAGCTAAACAAGCAACATGCAAATGGTGGAGTAAGTGGCGTTCAAGCAACGTGACAAAGCTACCGAACCAAATGGGCACATGCGCAGATCGAGGTGCTAAACAATGCCACTGACCTAGGATCTGTCCTCGTTAACTTTGCTTACTAGTAACCACATTATACATTTGTATATAGCGTCGGCAGCCTGGTATTTATAAGCAAGAGTATTTAGATGAACTGGTCAAGAGGTACGGAGATGAAGGTGATGTGATTCAAGCACCAGAACGCCCTGACTGGTGCTTTGAGGAGGAGGATCTGAGCGATAAAGATGACGATGATGAAGAAAGTAATAGTGACAGGGATCATAGACAGAAGAGAAGACGATTTGTTGGAAAAACACCTGCACCCAAGGTACACTATACTGGAGTTATTATTCTACATAAATACACTGTACATTGTATGTAATGGCTCTGGTCCATAATTACATGTAGAGAGAAGATTTTGCCCAAGGTCTTCAATGTATAGATTCATGTGATCATTGTTAAAGGCTATTCTTCAAAATTAATAAACATGGCATACAGTATATGCATGCATCTGGTATTTTGGTTTAGTTAGGAGCCATATCCTCAATCACTTTATCCCATTCATCCATCCATCTATTTGTCTATCCAACCATCCATCCAGCATCCATTCCATCATTTATCCATTCCAATCATCCATCCATCCATCCATCCATCCATCCATCCATCCATCCGTCCATCCATCCGTCCATCCGTCCATCCATCCATCCATCCATCCATCCATCCATCCATCCAACCATCCATCATTGATCCATCCAACCATCCATCCATCCAACCATCCATTCATTGATTCCAACCATTCATCCATCCATCCATCTATCTATCCATCTATCCATCTATTCCAATCATTTATCCATCCATTCCATCCATCCATCCATTCCATCCATCTGTCCGTCCGTTCGTCCATCCATCCATCCATCCATCCAACCATCCATTCATTGATTCCAACCATTCATCCATCCATCCATCTATTCCAACCATACATCCATCCATTCATCGATTCCATCCAACCATAAAAATATATCATGGATCTGATAAGATTGAGTTGCATTGAGAAATAATCCACTGTCCTACTGTATCTTCCTTTATTCATTTATCACTCTATATTTCCACTAAACACTGCAATGTTTCATTCATTGAAGGACTGTAAGTTTGTTGATGGTGTTCATGGTGTAGAGGTTGTAACATCGCCGAGGTGTCAAGAAATTAAAGATATTTGTGCAAAAATGTGCAACTGGAATAAGTAAGTACATGTACTAGGCACAGTCATGGGAACTTCATCCCCAGCCCTGGGCTGATCCAGTGACTTGGCACCCAATTCAAAGCAGAATTTAGATTTTGATCAGAGAACTGCAACCTTCACAGCACTCCTCCAAATCCTCTTCATCCTTCCTTGCAATGGCGTCAGAAAGATCCTTCAGAAACTCATTAATTAATGAGGACAAAACAAAGGAAATCACTACTGGAGAAGGAGGTTTGAAAATGTGATCCTATACGCCGCAGCATAAAATTTGGTCAACTTTAACTTTCTCGAAGAATTATCTTCAGTGTTTCCATTTGGCTTAGTATCGACACTTTGTGCATACTTTGTGTTCCTTGCACATGTCCCAGGACTGATCATTACACTGCCAAAAACTTTCTTGGATGCACTGGACAGTTATTCATACTGTATGTCTGCCTAACTTACAATGTACATAATTATGTATCACTCTTTTTAGTGCAAATTTCTGCAAAATAAACTGAAACTGCAGTTGCTACTCTGTCAGTGATGAAATGCTCCAAAATCCTGACCCTGTCAGCAGCACACCTATACTTATTTTTCATGTATATATGTTGTGGTTCAAAAATTTTTGGTTCAAATTATTTTGAACTGGTTCAATTTGTTTTGAACTGGTTCAAATCATTTTGAAGGAAGGCTTTATATCAAGTACCTTGGGGTTAGGTTTAGGGTTAGTATCAGGGAAGGCTTTATATTAAGTACATATACATGTATGGGGCCGGAGTATCCCCTGGTTAAAACTCTTTTAATATGCAATTCACTACAGGTCTGGTTTTGCTGGCTCTCAACCTGTGTCAATGGACACCAAAAACCTTCACTTTATAAAAGAAAAAGACTACCGCGTGAGTTGGAAAGCTGATGGTACCAGGTACATTAACATTATACTGATTGGATGATTAAATAGTACATTATCATTGGAAGGGGTCTGTGTAAGAACAGTAATCAGAATCCAAATTCTCCTTTAAAATTCAAAATATCTTGAGGAGAATTTAGATTTTGATCAGAGATCACTGTCTTGCATTTTTTTCTTTATTGACAAGTTTTCTGTAGTTACACTTGTATAATACATGACAGTAATAATAAATTGTTCTTGTACATGTAGGTATATGCTGATGATCCTGAAAGAGAAAGAAATATACCTTTTAGACAGAAACAATGCTGTTTTTGCAGCTCCACAATTTCGATTTCCACAGAGAAAGAATCCTCATCAACACCTTTATGATACTCTGGTTGATGGGGTATGTACATGGACATACTGTTAATGAAAATAATAATTTATCTCTTTGGTTGGTTGGTCAGTCAGTCAGAGTAGTATTAATGTCTGTTGGTCAATTGGTCAGTCAGTCAGAGTCAGTCAGTCAGAGTCAGTCAGTCAGAGTCAGTCAGTCAGAATCAGTCAGTCAGAGTCAGTCAGTCAGTCAGAGTCAGTCAGAGTCAGTTAGATTGGTCAGTCAGTCGATTAGAGTTGGTCAGTTAGAGTCAGTCAGTCAGAGTCAGTCAGTCAGAGTCAGTCAGTCAGTCAGTCAGAGTCAGTCAGTCAGAGTCAGTCAGTCAGAGTCAATCAGTCAGAGTCAGTCAGTCAATTAGAGTTGGTCAGTTAGTCAGTCAATCAGTCAGAGTCAGTCAGTCGATTAGAGTCAGTCAGAGTCAGTCAGTCAGAGTCAGTCAGTCAGTCAGAGTCAGTCAATCAGTCAGAGTCAGTCTGTCAGAGTCAGTCAGTCAATCAGTCAGAGTCAGTCAGTCAGAGTCAGTCAATCAGTCAGAGTCAGTCTGTCAGAGTCAGTCAGTCAGAGTCAGTCAATCAGTCAGAGTCAGTCAGTCAATTAGAGTTGGTCAGTTAGAGTCAGTCAGAGTCAGTCAGTCAAGCATACAAACATTATTATTATTTCCTTGACAGGAGATGGTTATGGATAAAGAAGGAGATAAAATTCACCCCCGATACCTCGCCTATGACATCATCAAGTTTCAGGTCTGTGTGATAAACGTTCTCACCATATAGTGACTATATATTGACACTATATGTTTATGTTTAGGGTGAGGATGTTGGGAAGACACGTCATGATACCAGAATGATTTGTATTCAAAAGGAAATCGAACATCCAAGAAATGAAGCAGTGAGTCTTTTACTCTGCAAGACGCAGCATGTGTGACCACCTTTAATGTCTTGCGTACTTCTGTTGCTGTTAATAGCCAATCAGCTTCCAATATGGCAAAACATTCTATTGCTTTAGGTTGAAATAGAAGTATGAGAATACACTAAAAATAGCCACACTTCCAGGTTGCATCTTCATTGCATCTTACTATCAAGCCATTTTCAGACTGCCAAGTTTTTTGACTTTCCAGTTTCTTGTTGATTTACTTTGAAGGTGCGGCAAGGCAATCTAGACAAGACAAAAGAACCTTTTAGTATTAGAGGAAAGCAATTCTTCTCTGTTGATAAAGCAAGATGGGTGAGTAGTTTTGAATAAAAAGTGGTTGGTAAGGTGTCAGGATATATGGATGGTAAGGTGCTATATTAATAAAAGTGGTTGGGTAAGGTGTCATTCAGTGGAACTTGGTAAGGTGTCAGTAAGTGGTTGGTAAGGTGTCAGGAATTGGTTGGTAAGGTGTCAGTAAGTGGTTGGTTAAGGTGTCAGTAAGTGGTTGGTAAGGTGTCAGTAAGTGGTTGGTAAGGTGTCAGTAAGTGGTTGGTAAGGTGTCAGTAAGTGGTTGGTAAGGTGTCAGTAAGGTGTCAGTAAGTGGTTGGTAAGGTGTCAGTAAGTGGTTGATATGGTACAGTAAGTGGTTGGTAAGGTGTTATTCAGTGGTTGGTAAGGTGTCAGTCAGTGGTTGGTAAGGTGTCAGTAAGTGGTTGGTAAGGTGTCAGTCAGTGGTTGGTAAGGTGTCAGTCAGTGGTTGGTAAAGGTGTGCCAGTCAGTGGTTGGTAAGTCAGTGGTTGGTAAGGTGTCAGTAAGTGGTTGGTAAGGTGTCAGTCAGTGGTTGGTAAGGTGTCAGTAAGTGGTTGGTAAGGTGTCAGTAAGTGGTAAGGTGTCAGTAAGTGGTTGGTATGGTGTCAGTAAGTGGTTGGTAAGGTGTCAGTAAGTGGTTGGTAAGGTGTCAGTAAGTGGTTGGTAAGGTGTCAGGAATTGGTTGGTAAGGTGTTAGTCCAGTCAATCTACGGATTTTTTGGGGTCCAGATCAAACTAATTGCAATAGAATGTTTTTCACTGTTAAGATATCAAGAGAGGTGACTTAAGTAACATACTAAAAATCCCAAAAAATCCCTTCGGTGGAACATCTCGAAAATTGGAATTAAAGATATTGATGTTTTACCACAGGGTTCCCGCACCATGAAAAAAACAGCCAAGCTGTTGTTTGAGGTCAAACAAATTGCAACAGAAATAATTTTACTTCCATATGACAGAGAGGAGTGACCTAAGTAATATATTGAAAATCCCACAAAATCCCATAGAAGAAACATCCCAAAATTTGAATTAAATATTTTCATGCCACACCACAGGGTTCCCACATCATAAAAATGTAATATCCCACAAAATATATTCTTTCGAAATGATTTTCGAAGTTTTTCAGAATACAAGTGTCTGAGAATGATAAAACTAGTTTGACAACTTTGATATTGGTCTTTTTGAGTAAAAAGAAACAGGAGTTTTAGGGGGGAGGGGTAGGGAATTAACTGGTAAACTCTTATAAATAACCACAAATTGGCTTTTGAAATCATGTTTCTGGTCGTTTTATTCGAAATTTGAAATACTACTCCTTTGGGGTAGTTCAGTGTTAGCATGTATCAAAATTAGAACGCCGAATCATGCAAATTGGCATCTGCCTTCAGCTTGCACATTCATGGATTATTCAGTTAAAATATCGCGCAATTGAATGTCATCTTCAGCGATCAAGTCGGGCGCCAACGAGTTCAGGTAACTTTATACCCCTGCCACATTCCACATGCAGGAGAACAATCTAGTACATATACATCTCAGGGTTCTGCATGCAATCGCATTTGACCTCGGATCATCTCCAAAGCCTGGACTTGGGTGCTAGTGGCGGGTTAGTTCTAATCGGAAGAAGCTTAATTTTCATTAGACAGTTACCATTCCCACCCTGAACACCCTGGACACTGATGTTAGTTCTTGATTACCCTTCCACTACTGAACCTGATAGTACACCTTCTTGTTGTGGTATGCTGCCACTGATGATGTATGCAGGGAAGGATTTTTTTTGCTGTAAAAAGGATGACGGGCCTGCAGTAAACTAACCGCATTCTCAGTTTCAGGCTTTTCGGGGGGAGAGAAGGTGGAAAAGGGAATGAAGAGGCGCGGGAAGGAGAGAGGTAGGGCCTGATACTCAGGTTACATTCTGACAGAAGTTTGTGTACCTCAAGGAATCTAATCTATCTTCAGATGTTCCACCATAAAGAGAGACAAGTGCATTTTCTATCGCATTTATGGCATTCTTTTGTGTGGACTCGTAAAATCGGCAGCTTGTCAGGAAAAAAAAAACACACTGAAACTTCTTCAGAGCGCAGCTGATTTGCGTATTCCATGCACACATGATGTTGTCACACTGAGCACTGCATGCAAAATGTTTGTGCATACAGTTTCCTTTCCCAAGGCGCACTTTGCTTGCTTGATGTCAGGACACACCACATGATTAGCAATTTGTGCATCAAGTTAAGTGCGGAAACACCGCAGAATGAGGAGATCCGTGACAACACCAATCAGTGCTGTAGTCAGTGATGTAGCACCTTTCTTTTTTTCTGCGAATTTGACGATAACATCAAAGTTAATATCCTTGTGGTTGTGTATGTGCAAGATGGCGAATGAAGAAAGTTGTTCTCCCGCCATGGAGCTGCACAGTGAAGTCTTCAACAGCTTCATGGATGGAACTCCCGGGCTGCGCTCCGCAGTGCACGAAGACACTACATACATAAACTTTATTAATGTGTCAAACACGTTAGCAGAGTTTTAACGGTCGGCTACATAGATTCCTGGATAGTAGGCTGGATTAATTGGCTAGTCTAGTGTCTCAGTCTACTAGGGTCTGTAGTGATCACATCTGAACATCCACCGGTGCTCCATCTTAATTGTTACTGTTCATCTAATCTCCTCCCTATTCGTTCCCATGCCGACCCAATATAACTGTAAATGGATTGAAATGTTCACATACAGGAGTCATAACTGAAGTTTTGCTTTGCCGTAAACATTTCCAAAGGGACAGTTTCAGTTTCAGGCAATTTTTAAGGTTTAAAGCAAGTTAGTTCACACAACAGTGTTTATAACATCTTTAACGGCTCCTAAACCGTGACGTGTAATAACGCGGGATGTATTCGAAAATACTGTTATTTGGACGCGAGAAGCGTGCGTCATATAATAAAAGCCTTTGGAGATGACAAATGAATAACTTTAATAACGAATTGATTTGATATGAAAATAATTGAAATATAAACAATAAAAGTTAAAAAATGAAAATCTCAAACAATTTTAGTAAGCATTTGTGTACCACTTTGCGTATTGCTGTCTACGCCCGTGGTATAGTTTTGGACTGGAAACTGTCTAATGGAAAGCTTCTTCCGATTAGAACTGACCTGCCACCAGCACCCATGTCCTGGCCTCGAGCTCCTCACTCTGAAGCCAGTGATCTGAGGTTATCAATTTCAAGAGCCAATTTGTGGTTATTTATAAGAGTTTACCATGCAGTTAATTCCCTACCCCTCCCTCCTAAAACTCCTGTTTGTTTTTACTCAAAAAGACCAATATCAAAGTTGTCAAACTAGTTTTATCATTCTCAGACACTTGTATTCTGAAAAACTTCGAAAATCATTTCGAAAGAATATATTTTGTGGGATATTACATTTTTATGATGTGGGAACCCTGTGGTGTGGCATGAAAATATTTAATTCAAATTTTGGGATGTTTCTTCTATGGGATTTTGTGGGATTTTCAATATGTTACTTAGGTCACTCCTCTCTGTCGTATAGAAGTAAAATTATTTCTGTTGCAATTTGTTTGACCTCAAACAACAGCTTGGCTGTTTTTTTCATAGTGCGGGAACCCTGTGGTAAAACATCAATATCTTTAATTCCAATTTTCGAGATGTTCCACCGAAGGGATTTTTTGGGATTTTTAGTATGTTACTTAGGTCACCTCTCTTGATATCTTAACAGTGAAAAACATTCTATTGCAATTAGTTTGATCTCAAACCACAGATTGACTGGACTATGTCATTCAGTGGTTGGTAAGGTGTCAGTAAGTGGTTGGTAAGGTGTCAGTAAGTGGTTGGCAAGGTGTCAGTAAGTGGTTGGTAAGGTGTCAGTAAGTGGTTGGTAAGGTGTCAGTAAGTGTGGTTGGTAAGGTGTTAGTAAGTGGTTGGTAAGGTTTCAGTAAGTGGTTGGTAAGGTGTCAGTAAGTGGTTTGTAAGGTGTCAGTAAGTGGTTTGTAAGGTGTCAGTAAGTGTTTGTAAGTAAGGTTTGTAAGGTGTCAGTAAGTGGTTGGTAAGGTGTCAGTAAGTGGTTGGTAAGGTGGTAAGTGGTGTCAGGTGTCAGTAAGTGGTTGGTAAGGTGTCAGTAAGTGGTTGGTAAGGTGTCAGTAAGTGGTTGGTAAGGTGTCAGTAAGTGGTTGGTAAGGTGTCAGTAAGTGGTTTGTAAGGTGTCAGTAAGTGGTTTGTAAGGTGTCAGTAAGTGGTTTGTAAGGTGTCAGTAAGTGGTTGGTAAGGTGTCAGTAAGTGGTTGGTAAGGTGTCAGTAAGTGGTTGGTAAGGTGTCAGTAAAGGTGTCAGTAAGTGGTTGGTAAGGTGTCAGTAAGTGGTTGGTACAGTGTCAGTAAGTGGTTTGTAAGGTGTCAGTAAGTGGTTGGTAAGGTGTCAGTAAGTGGTTGGTAAGGACTGTCAGTAAGTGGTTGGTAAGGTGTCAATAAGTGGTTGGTAAGGTGTCAGTAAGTGGTTGGTAAGGACTGTCAGTAAGTGGTTGGTAAGGTGTCAGTAAGTGGTTGGTAAGGTGTCAGTAAGTGGTTTGTAAGGTGTCAGTAAGTGGTTGGTGAGGTGTCAGTAAGTGGTTGGTAAGGTGTCACTAAGTGGTTGGTAAGGTGTCAGTAAGTGGTTGGTAAGGTGTCAGTAAGTGGTTGGTAAGGTGTCAGTAAGTGGTTGGTAAGGTGTCAGTAAGTGGTTGGTAAGGTGTCAGTAAGTGGTTGGTAAGGACTGTCAGTAAGTGGTTGGTAAGGTGTCAGTAAGTGGTTGGTAAGGTGTCAGTAAGTGGTTGGTAAGGACTGTCAGTAAGTGGTTGGTAAGGTGTCAGTAAGTGGTTGGTAAGGTGTCAGTAAGTGTGGTTGGTAAGGTGTTAGTAAGTGGTTGGTAAGGTTTCAGTAAGTGGTTGGTAAGGTGTCAGTAAGTGGTTTGTAAGGTGTCAGTAAGTGGTTTGTAAGGTGTCAGTAAGTGGTTTGTAAGGTGTCAGTAGTGTGGTTGGTAAGGTGTCAGTAAGTGGTTGGTAAGGTGTCACTAAGTGGTTGGTAAGGTGTCAGTAAGTGGTGGTAAGGTGTCAGTAAGTGGTTGGTAAGGTGTCAGTAAGTGGTTGGTAAGGTGTCAGTAAGTGGTTGGTAAGGTGTCAGTAAGTGGTTGGTAAGGTGTCAGTAAGTGGTTGGTAAGGTGTCAGTAAGTGGTGGTAAGGTGTCAGTAAAGGTGTCAGTAAGTGGTTGGTAAGGTGTCAGTAAGTGGTTGGTAAGGTGTCAGTAAGTGGTTGGTAAGGTGTCAGTAAGTGGTTGGTAAGGTGTCAGTAAGTGGTTGGTAAGGTGTCAGTAAGTGGTTGGTAAGGTGTCAGTAAGTGGTTGGTAAGGTGTCAGTAAGTGGTTGGTAAGGTGTCAGTAAGTGGTGGTAAGGTGTCAGTAAGTGGTTGGTAAGGTGTCAGTAAGTGGTTGGTAAGGTGTAAGGTGTCAGTAAGTGGTTGGTAAGGTGTCAGTAAGTGGTTGGTAAGGTGTAGTAAGTGGTTGGTAAGGTGTCAGTAAGTGGTTGGTAAGGTGTCAGTAAGTGGTTGGTAAGGTGTCAGTAAGTGGTTGGTAAGGTGTCAGTAAGTGGTTGGTAAAGTATCAGTAAATGGTTGGTTAAGGTGTCAGTAAGTGGTTGGTAAGGTGTCAGTATAACAATGTGTTCATAAGAGGAAGTATCATTGAGATGTTCATCTATGATTGCTTGTCTGTTTTGCAGGTTTTAGAGAATTGGGTAACAAAACTCAGTCATGAAAATGATGGTCTTATTTTCAACCCAGCTGATGAGGTGAATTTACAATCTGGTTCAGGGTCTTTCATTAATAATCTTTATTCCATTCTATCTAAGTTGTGGTGGTATGTCCACTAATGAGGGTTTATCAGGTAATTTCAAAACTCATCGTACAAAAAAATGATTATCATAGCTGGAAAGAGCTCGTTGAAATTAGTAAAAATGTGAGTTTGGAAAAGATCGCTCCACAAATTACGAAGATATGAATTTTCAAAAATCGAAATTTTGTATGAAAACCTTTGTTGGAGGCAAGAGTTGCTACCAAGCATAATTTCCAAAGGTTTTCATATTAAATTTCAATTTTTGAAAATTCATATCTTCGCAATTTGTGGAGCGATCTTTTCTAAACTTCACATTTTTACTAATTTCAACGAGCTCTTTCCAGCTAAGATAATCATTTTTTGTCCGATGAGTTTTGAAATTACCTGATAAACCCTCATTGTAAAAGCTGGTAGGAGATGTGGGTTCTCAGAAGAAGTTGTCGACAGACAGGCTTCCTCTATGTGCCAAGACACAAGTGTCCGTCTGTCCTGGCTATAAAATTTGCCTTTGTGTGTTAACTTGTACAGAAATGTCATCATTACACACATGTTCAAAGTTTTGTTCTGGCTTTGTAAAAATCTACTGAGAACTCTGGAAGACTTTATCATACACTTGAATTCAGTCACATAATGGTCGGTACTCACTCTTCAAACCCCTCCCTGATTACTCTGGTATATTGGATACCATAGAATCCCGGTTATAAGCCCCCCTGGTTATAAGCCCCCCTGATTATAAGTCCACCTGTCTGGTAACAGAAATATCCTCCCGGTTATAAGCCCCAGTTATACCCCCCCCCCCCCCCCCCCCCCCCCCCCATTTTACTTCTCCCCATTCAGGGTACCATATACAGGAAACAATAATTATAACATATGTATGATATAACGCGCACTCTGATTGGTTGGTTAGCGTGTGTCCGTAAGCCCACGGACACACGCTCGCGCCCATGGACACACGCTCACGTCATCGGCATAGTACGCGCTCTGAATTCAATCGGAAAATCAAATTGTTTTATTTGAAATTGCAGTGACTATGTTATAAAAGAAATGGTCAACGCTTTAGCTGTGCGTCCATCGAGTTTATGGAGCACTTGGGAATTTGGGAGAGCACTCATGAAGCTAGAGTTGCTCTCGGCTACGCCTCGAGCAACTCTTACGCTTCTCTCGTGCTCTCCCAAATTCCCGCGTGCTCCATAACTCGATGGACGCACGCTAAGCGTTGACCATTCCTTAATTAGGCAATATATTAGGTGTACGTAGCAGACAAGACTGAGTCCAGTAGTGACGGTAGCACATTGCAATACGCTCAGATCAGTATGGTTTTTCTGTGCACATTCGCATTTCAAATCTTTTACTGTTATTGTTGAATTTAACTATAGTGGTCAAGATTAAGCTTCTTTTTTTTAATAGCCAATGGATTTCAGACGTTTTATCCTCCCGTTTATAAGCCCCCCCGGTTATAAGCCCACCACAAAACCCTTACGAAGTTACATGTATATAAGCCCAGGGCTTATAACTGGGATTCTATGGTATGTGCAGTAAGTGACGTTGTAGTTTCTTTTGCAGCCATATTTAGGAGGGAATCAGCTAGACGTTTTAAAGTGGAAACCACACACGTTGAACTCTGTTGATTTTCAACTCAAGATATATAAAGTTGAACAAATGGGGTGAGTTAAATGTACCAGTCTTTGCATTATTACACTACCTGCATGCACAATGAAAGCCGCAACTGGTAAGTTTGCAATAGACTTCTGTCAATCATAAACATCAAATGTGCCGAAAGCGGCTTCTTTGATGTCTTGAGACTAATTGCAGGGGTACCTGCAAGAATGAAGTAGGTGACTTGTGATCAAAATCTAAATTCTCCTCTAGATTGTTAGAATTTCAACGGAGAATTTGGAATTTGATCACCAGTCACTACTTACTCCTTCAATTGCAAACTACAAGATGCGACTTTTGTCTTGGGTGGTTGCATAGTAATACAAACTTGTCTGAATGGTAAAACAGTAAAAGAATTATTAACCTCTTCAATAGAAAAGAAGTCCCTGCAAGAACAACATAAGTAATCTCTGATTAAAATCTCCTTGAGATTCTTTGTTGCAAAGGAGAAGTTGGATTTTGATCACCCGTCTTTTTCATTTTAGGTGTTTGCCGCAAGAAGTGGGTAATTTATATGTTACTGGATACGACCCCCCATTTGCCACTATAAAGGTACATCCTGATTTTTATCTATTTCATTATGCAGGCTTCCTGTGGTTAAAAATATTATACGTTTTTAGCATCAAACAAACTAGTTGTAAGATATTCCCATTTTAAGTTGAATTGCATATGTCTCAAATAATTTGTAAGTGATTGTAGATGTAAATTGCGTATTTGGCATAAAGCAGACAAGGCATATTCTTCATATTCTTCATATTCATATTCAGGTTTTTAAGATATTTATATTATATTGTTATTTATTAAGTTTAGTGAGGGCCACAAGTTTGTAAGTGTATTTCACTTTTATGTATTTACCCTCTTGAAATAAAGTCTTCATCATCATCATCATCATCATCATCTCTTCTCGATCACGGAAATTGTTATGGTGCATGTATTCCAATGCAGTTGGGTAACTGGTAAACAAAAAAGAGACACATGTTGATGTGTACCTGAGCTATTGGAATCACTCTTATAAAATAATCATCATTAAATGTTCCTTCCAGGTTACTAAACAACTTCGAGGATTTCACAACAAAATAATAGAATGTACGTGGGATGGAAAACAGTGGAAGTTTTTACGTGTTCGAGAAGACAAAAGCTTTCCAAACGCTTACAAAACCGCAATGAGTGAGTACAGTAAAATTCATAAAATAGCTTAACAACAGGCCATGTATTGTCACCATTTACACTTGCCATGTGACCACCCGAGAAAAAAGTCATGACTGGTTAGTTTGCAATAGACTCGTCAATCATAAATATCAAACATGCTGAATGTAGCCTGATTTCCAGATGGTCAGTAGTCCTCTGCTATTGTACACTACACTCCCCCTGGAGTGTAGTGCATGGAGAACCGCTGTGAAAATCAGGCTAGCCGAATGTAGCTTCTTCTTCTTCCACATAGATTAGTAAATACCATTTATGGGTTGAATGACAGTATAAATATTGTAAATTATGCAATATTTGGTTGCGTAGTAGAATCGTTTTCGTGTAGGTGTGAAACCTATGGCACAGAGTTACGGTCACGGTACGGAATCGAACACATTGTATTCAGCCAATCACAGCACACAAAATCATTGAACAACCAATCAGAATGGTTTGACACTGTATGGTCACCACACGGCAGGGTCACCACACTGCACGAACCGGAGCTACTTCCCACTCATATGAAAACGACTCTAGTACAGATAAATAGACCATAATAGTCCCACCCCTGATGTGTTCCAGAATTTTTATAACTTTTTATTATTATTATTATTATTATTATTATTATTATTATTATTATTATTTTTATTTTATTATTATTATTATTATTATTATTATTATTATTATTATTATTATTATTATTATTATTATTATTATTATTATTATTATTATTATTATTATTATTATTATTATTATTATTATTATTATTATTATTATTATTATTATTATTATTATTATTATTATTATTATTATTATTATTATTATATTATTATCATTATCATTATCATTATCATTATCATTATCATTATCATTATCATTATCATTATCATTATCATTATCATTATTATTATTACTATTACTATTACTATTACTCTAGGTGTTTGTGCCAGCATAAGAGATCCTGTAACAAAAGACTCATTACTAGAGATCATTGAGAAACATCGATACAAGCTGACCCATCCAGATGCTGCTAATCACCACCACCACCAACAACAACAACAAGATCACGCCAGTCCACCTTAAAAGTGAAATTTATCTAGAGATTTATCTAGTTCTTACTCTGTATACAAATGTACAAACCCCAAATGTGGTATTTTATACTAATAATAGATTCTAAGGGCATCTATGATAAGGGGTCCTAAGTGATCTCTGATCGAAATCTAAATTCTCCTCTAGATTATTTAAATTTCAACTGAGAATTTGGATGTTGATCAGAGTTCACCTAATATGTTCTTTCATGGACCCCTGGTATCCTATGGACATAAGTTACTGAAGTGATGACGTCATAAAATATAATTTTCACTGTATCATTGTTTTTGTTCCCAATTTCGATAGAACATCAAGAAAGAAGTTTACATGCCAAATTTCACGGGAATCGGTTAAATATCAGCTGAGATATGGCTGGTTGAATATTTAATTTTCTTTGACAAATAATAATAATAATAATAAAGACTTTATTTAAACGAGGGTACTACTAATATATTAAATAGTATCACTGTAATTTGGCTCGGTTCATGTTATGAAAATACAGTGATTTAAGAAGGAAAATTAAATATTCAACCAGCCATATCTCAGCTGATATTTAACCGATTCCTGTGAAATTCGGTGTGTAAACTTCTTTCTTGATGTTCTATCGAAATTGGGAACCAAAAATTGATGAAGGCCAGGAGCCTCTGTAAAGTCATAATTAATTTTATTGTGACATCACACTTTAGTACTCTATAAGGGGTATCGAATGGTCAAGACGAGACTTTGCGAGACTCCGAGACAAGGCATATTTTTGCAAGCCCAAGACTCCTTTTCACCGATTTCCTTTGTTTTCAAAATTCGAGACTCTGAGCCGTTTTTCTGCGAAGAAAACAGACTTTGAGACCTGCAAAATTTGACTGAAATTTTGCGGACTCTGACATTTTGCGGGGACCATTCGACACCCCTTCTATAGGTTCTGTTATACAAAGACCCATGATTCTAAAGAGATAATCATGTCACAGACATGTCACAACAACGTAAGTTTCAAATATATGAAATGTACCTAATTGTAGAAACGTTATTGGGTTGAAACTGGTGTATCATATTGTGTATCACAGGTAGGACCGCAAGGATGTTTGGCAAAGCAGTAAATGAGACGACGTACATATTACGCAGATAAAAGGAATCGTCTGGAGTTGTTTTAAGTTTAGATAGAAAGGTTTTTGATTTTACAGCAATGTTATTTGAATATTTCTCAGGATTCCTTTTGGTCATGAATAGCTTTCACAAATGAAGGGCTCCCTGATAATACACTTTATTTCACGAGGGTGGAATACATATTACAGCTTAAGCTGAAAAACTTATGGCCCTCCTAATCTAAAAAATATATTAAATATATACACTCAATTGCAGAAACGTTGTAGTATACATTTATACAAATATACAAATATCTAATGAGATGCAAAATGTTAGACATGCTAAAATACAACTGTTTAAGCACAAAATAGCGCTGGAAATTATTGTGTTGTCCTTGCTGGATGCGATACTAATCTAAAATTGATGATTCTGATATATTAGAAGAAAATAAGACGGTGATGTTTTGCACTTTGTATCTCATTAGATATCTTGTATCTCATTAGATATTTGTATAAATGTATACTACAACCTTTCTGCAATTGAGTGTATCCTAATCTAATAATAATAATAATAATAATATTTTATTAATCTAATATCCTAATCCTAATAGTAATACTATAAATATATATGCATATTATTGAAAGAACAACATACCGTAAGTGATCTCTGATCAAAATCTAAATTCTACTTGAGATTCTCTGAATTTCAGGGAGAATTTGGGTTTTGATCAAAGGACACTATACTCCATTCTTGCAGGGAACCCTTCAAATGTAGACCCAACAACGATTGTGCAATTAGGTACATGTAGATATGACGGGAAGGATGCCACAAAACTGTGGCTTAAGGTATAACAAGTGTGAAGTTAAAATATATCAATGTAAAAAGCATTCATGACATAATCTTAGTCGAAGAGAAAACCATGTTACTCTGATCGTAAAGGCTGGCTTCCTGCAAACAACTCCCCTTTCTTTGTTATGCCAAGAGGGACTTGGATGAATTGTTACCAGTCTCTCCCAATCAATTGAAGGGAAGACCATGCAACAGAAAGGAGAGTAAACTAGGTACATGGGAATGAGGCCACATGAAGGTATATACACCTATTTCAAAAAAGGTTGTCAAGGACATCAGTCCATAGGCGATAGGTTATAGGTCGTTCCAAGACCGAACTGCATTATGGTAACAGCTTGAAAAGCCAAAAAATGGCACTTTCTGTATGAAAAGCTGTATGATATTGTAACTATTTGATTTCAAATAGGACAAGGATATTTTGAATCGAATTTTCTCTGGCCTCCACGACATTCAATCTGTTACCATAATGCAGTTCGGTCTTGGAACGACCTATAACCTATCGCCTATGGACTGATGTCTTCGACAACCTTTTTTGAAATAGGTGTATATATACAATGGCCATTGTTGTACACACAGTGAACGTATCACCAATGGCATAACTATGCGACCACCAGAGAGAAAAGTCGCAATTTGTAGTTTGCAAGACTCTAGACTCCAAAGCAGCCACATTCGGCATATTTGATACATTTATAATGACCTTTCTCACGAGTGGGTACATCTGTGTAGTAGAGTGCACGCCATATAGTGATTCCAATAAACCTGGGCACTACAATTAGCTGTCAGTGTTTATTAGATGCAAAGAAACAAAAGAAAACAAGAGTGAGTGTCTAATAGTGTGTAATGGTGTAGTTAAGTAATGCCCAGGTTTATTGGAATCACTATCTGTGAAACAAAACTAAATATGTATTGTCTAATTGCACTATTTTGTACAAACTAATACTAGTGGTATCACTGGAGCAGAACAGTGTGACTATTGAATTCTTAGTTTGTCGATAACTAAATAGTTGATAACTAAAAACTATTATGCACTAACTAGTTAGTAATTGTTTCACGGATATATGGCGTGCACTCTAACACAAAGGTGGTGTGCAGCGGGGTATTGCCATTGTTATCGACTGAGCTCACCTGTTTGTAGCAATAGCTTTGTCTTATGCAAAGGTGGATATGTCTTAGACATAAAAATAGTTGTATACTATTTTAACCCATTTTTGTAGCTGATATCAATGAATACTACACACATACATCACAAAACCAATCGCCTAGATATTTATTTCTATATTTACCAATTTAGATACAATATTGTAAAGTAAAACTAATACGACTATTATTATTATAAAACTGTAGAAAACTACGACTTGTACTTGGTGTGTACTTCATTACTTTTTCATTAACTATAAAATAGATTTAAATTTTCACTGTAAGATTAGTTAATTCCCCATGTTCTAAACGAGCGAAAAACTGCATTTGAGTTTTGACCACAAAGCCTCTATGGATTTTTGGAAGGGATAGTCACCATTTTCCCTAACAGAAGAACAATCCTTCACTAACTGTTGCCTTCCTGGTTATACAAATAGCTTTAGAAATGTACTCCTGGATATTCACGTTAGGTGAATAGCGCTATCTACCGGATAAGTCTTATCCAACGGATAAAATTTATTCAGTTTTCCAAAAAAATTTATCCGTTGGATAAGACTTATCCCGTTGCCTGTACTATTATAGAATGCTGAAAGATGATGGTTTGGCTGTCCCTTCAAATAATCCATAGATGCTTTGCGGTCACAACTCCAGCCCAGGTTCCTTGCTCGTTTAGAACATGGCTAATATTGAAGGGCTCCCTGCAAGAACAATGTAAGTGATCTCTGATCAAAATCTAAATTCTCCTTGAGATTCTTTGAATTTCAAAGGAGATTTTGGGTTTTGATCACAAGTCACTCCATTCTTGCAGGGACCCCTTCATTTACATAATGTCAGAATGCTCTACCTACACAAACTAATCAACCAATGTCGTTCAATGAGCATTGATAAACATTTCTACTGTTTTGGGGACTAGCCCACTGAATTGTAGCTTATGCTGCTTAACTGCTCTTGCAGCAATGCATTTAAGTTTGATTTTACGCTTCAAAGTCAAAACTTGTTCCATCTCTTTGGTGGAGCAAACTTCGAAAGTAGTCTTGCCAGCAGAGTTCGTCAAGTCGTCATGTGCACCAGCTTCAAGTAATGCATCGATAATCATCTCCACGGCTTCCTGGACACTCGGCTTGGATTTCATCATAACAATCGTGTGCAGCGGGGTATTGCCATCCTTATCAACCGTGTTCACCTGCGCCCCTGTTTGCAGCAATAGCTTTGTTGTCTTAAGACATGGGTAGTGGCATATATCCCTCGTGTAATGCTCGTCTGTTGGTGTTTTACTCGACACTGCTAGATGTAAAAGTGTTTTTCCCTGCTTGGTTCTTGGATCCATGCAGAGGTATTGATATAGCAGTTTCTGGAGTGATTTCTCTTCAGAGTCTTTATACTGCAGCTTATTGAAGATCGTCAACAGGTACAGAGACCGATGTAAAATACTCTCCAGATCGGCTGTTAATGACTGCTGTTTCTTTTCCTCTGCAGTTTGTAGCTTTTTTCTAAGTTTTTCGTACTCTAATATCGAGTACTCATAAACATCGAGAACATCACTAAAACTTGGCAAGACTTTTCGTTGAATCATGTGACAAAAAAAGTCTCCAAAAATCTTGAGGTCGTCGACTATAACAATGTCATTCTGTTGTCCAATGTCCATGGCATGTTTCCACAAGGAAATACACAACTCAAAATTGGCCGAGTCTGCGAAGACTGCTCCTCTGTATCTTATTGGGAACCTCAGTTCAGTGCTGGTTGGTTTTAAAATTCTTTCTCTTACTATAAGACCCTCCATATGTGTTGCATGGGGGTCATTTTGGATGTTTGCGAGCTCGTCTAATGTTTGGCACTCGACCTTGTTTTGATAAGCTTTTATAGGCGGGAGGACGACCTTGTAAAGGCATTTAGTTCCACTATAGCGTCTCTTCATCCCCTCCATCAAAAAGTGATAAGCTTTTTCAAGATTGTATGCGTCCGGCTCATTGGCTAATGTCGCTCCAAGTAGTTCTAAACTATTTATAACCTCAGCCTCAGTGTATATTGCTTTTGAGATGAGGTACTCCACCATATCTGCTTTGCACTCATTGCTTGCAAGTAGTAATGGAGTAAGCCCGAGCTTATTGGGTAGCTGCAGGACACCCTTGGAAACAAGATCCCTGACTATATCAATATGGCCTCTCTCTACAGCATAGTGTAAAACACTATTGCCTTGCCTATCCTGCACATTGAACCCTGCTCCTTTCTCAACTAGGTAACTGACGACAATCCTATGGCCATTGTAGCAAGCTACCATTAATGGAGTGTTGTCGAAGTTGTTCTTCACATTCACTTCCGCACCGTGGTCGACCAGGTAGCTCACAATGTCTAACCGTCCATCGTAAGCTGTTGCTCTAAGAGGGGTAGAGTTCGTCTTAGTTTTGGCGTTGACATTAGCACCCGATTTGACTAAACACTTCACAACATCCATCTCTCCTTTAGCGCCCGCAGCCCATAAAGCAGATGTGTCTTCGATGATCTGATCGTCCACTTTGACTGTTCCACGAGCTTCGATATCAGCGTTGTAAGACAGGAGGATCTTCACGCATTTTAGATGGCCATTGCGTGATGCAATGATGAGTGGCGTAGTCAACTGATCTCCATCCTTTGTTTTATGCTCGATCAGCTCAAACAGTTTCTCCTTTTTTCGAGATTTGAAACTGCTCAAAAGGATTTTAAGATTCGATGAGCCACCATCTCTTGCATTCTTGTAAACGTCTTCTACTAAACTTAAGCTTACATCCATCGCGTTATCTTCTTTTCTCTTCTTTTCTAACACTTGATAAAGTCGATTAGGATATCTAACAAACCTTTAGTTAGCGCTATAATAGAATATACAATTCATAAACACACAAGAAAGGGGATAAGAAAGAGGAAGTACAGAATCAAAAGAACGTCACCGCCATATTGGCCTACCCCAGTCCACAGAAACCCGAGAGAAACCCGAACCACAGGAAGCCCAACTTTTTTAAATTTTCCATGTCAAATATAAACAAACAATGAATTTTGTTTACAGGTATATAAAAACATACCGGTAGGGACTTGTGGCAATATTCTATTAGACTGATATCAAGATCAGGCAAGAAACTGCGCAAGGGATATGAGCGAAAATATTTCTTTTGTTTCACAAAATTTCCACAGTTTTTGTCCCCCTTTTTGCCACTTTTCAGCAACCCTTTGTTTACAACCATTGGTCTTCTTTAGTCAAAGTTTTCACTTTACAATGCCAAGAACAGTGATGATTTTTGTCTATAAAGAACAGATTTCAGACTTCCCACCAATATTTACGTGATATTTTCGCTTCAGATTCAGTTGCCGAGCGTCTGCCGATCCCTTCCGGCGGTTTCCGAGCACAAAGGTCAAACTCGCATAAATCAATCTGCATTTCTCTGTTTTATAAGTTCCGTTTTGTTCATGACTCAAAACTTTGTTTGAAACTCTCCCAAACATGAAACCACGATGACAAACAGTTAGTACCTCAATTTACCAAGATGTACGCAACTAGTACATTAAAATCGGGACAAACTGACCGACGGTTGTCAGCGCCAAAAGTCGAAGAAGCATTCAGAGCCCATGGTCAAAGTGGACATCTTTTCACTAAAAAGTCCTTTACGAGGCCAACTTACTGCCATCATTGCACTGAAATGCTTTGGGGATTTACAAATCAAGGGTTTATATGTGAAGGTAAGTTTAATTCTCTTCTGGTTTATATTACAAAAGGCTGAAGATGAGCAAAAAACCGGAGTTAATGTTAAGCTTTATTGGATAAGTTATGCATGTAAACTTAAGCTTAATTTATATGTCATGCATGTAAATTTTACAAGTTCACACTCAGTTATTAATCTGCTGATTAACTCTATTTAAAACGTCTACATTTTGTTTAGTCATTTCCTATTGTGAAAGAGTTCGTAATTTATATAAGCTTAAGCTTATTCTGTACGTAAGCTTATTGATAGCTGCTATCGTGCAGGAAACACTTTGCAAGTTGTATCTAAAGACTAGTAAGCTTCATATAAGCTTACGTAGTACAGAATTAGAAGTGCAATATGCAAATTCAGGTCGATTTTGATCGTGTTGCCAGGGAAATCATCTATTTCTCGAAGATTATTCGTTGCTATAATGTATTACTGACAGTAGGAAAGGAATTGATCGAAGTATTAAAAGAAAGGAAATGAATAAATAAAATTGAAAAAATAAACAACTTAAAAAATTGAATTAATCAAATTCCTGGCTTAGGGGGGTCTTACCTATTGCTTGGCATCAATTATTTACTTGAATCTCATTATCTACCTTCACTGAGGGGCAAACATTGCCCTCCAGTATCCTATCAAAAAAGGTGCAATTCAGCGGAGAGAGACCGCAAGTGACATTTATTGATAGATATCTATTTACCAAGCTTAAGCCCTGTTGCTATGGAGCTTGTTTATTGCTTTTGGTTATTTTATCAACAATCCATATACAACATGGGTGCAAATAAACATTTCGTATAGAGGGTATATCGCGTAGTAATCATATAGTTTTCTGCAATGTAATTTGGGATGAATTTGAATTTGTTTTTCAAAAATTCCAAATTGCGAGGTTCAATGTACAGGTTTTATATATTTTCAGTTTGCAATTTTGTAACCCACGAACGATGTCTTACCACTGTTATAACTCCATGCATTTCCATAGCAACCACCCTCATAAAAGTAAGTATTCTGGCTAAAAAAAAAACAGTGGGGAGGGGGAGGGGGATTTTGCATAATAGTGTGATGGGTATGGGAGAATTGATGTGATGTATCATGAAACAATGCAGATTAGAATGACACAAATAGACAGTGAAGATACAATATGAGCGGCCGAACTGTATGGTATTTACAATGGCGAGCCGAAACTTTATATCGAATCCAACAATGTATAAGTGGATGTTTTACTATAATTTGGATGATAGGAAACAGTTTGGCCGAGAAAATCCAAGTTAAAGTTGAATGCAAATGAGGATGATTCTGTATCCGATTTACAGATGTCTGCTACGCTTATGATTTCTATTGTATTTCCCTCATTAATTATTCATGATTCGATAAGAAACATTACATCAGCTGAATGCTACATATATAGTTCCTTGGCAGACTCGTACCCAGTTGCTTATCTTACTCATGCTGTAGGCATGCGGTGTAATATTGTGCCCTCCTTCCCAAGTGCCTTTACGCACTTTTGCACGCTTTCCAGTCCAGTTACTTCCCTTTCCACGGTAAGTAAGGACTGGGTATGAGTTCATTGGTTCTCCCATGTACTCGCAATGAACTCAGCTAAGGTGTTGGCATTTACAGTGGGCACCCTGCTATTATAGACACAGGCTAGATTCACAGCCGGCTGAAGTTACAAAGTGATCTTGAAAATAACTCTCACTACTTTGACCTCTCGTTTTTACAGACATCATAGACAAACCTGAGGGGATGGGGATGGGGTCATGGCTGCTTTAATGAGAGTTGACTGTATAAACACTGTTTCTTTCTTTTCAGTATCCTGTAGAGCACACATGGGGTGGAATATCATTTTACAAAAGAAAATATTGTAGTGTTTGTAGGAAAAGACTAGAAGATAATCCAGCATTAAGATGTCAAGGTACAACAACAACAACAACAACAACAACAACAACAACAACAACCATTTATTTAAATTAAACAATCAATTGTCAGCTCCGTATAAGAACAATGTAAGTGATCCCTGATCAAAATCTAAATTCTCATTGTGATTCTATGAATTTGAAAGGAGAATTTGGGTTTTGATCACAAGTCACTTACAATATAATTAAATATTAAAACTTAGAACAATATCAGTGATCTCTGATCAAAATCTAAATTCTCCTTGAGATTCTTTGATTTTCAAAGAAGAATTTGGGTTTTGATCACAAGTCACTTACTCTGCAGTAGCTGTTCTTGCAGGGAGCCCTTCAATTACAAACACTTCCACCGGCAAATAGACACACCCCTAATCAAGGCAACAGAAGATATTACATTCTAGTATGATGTGGCTGTGTGCCTGATAATGTTTCAACCCAACGCATTTAAATTTGACTTCCTGGTAACTTCCTGGTATAGTGGTTAGGTTAAGAGGAATCGTAAAATTGAGTATAGCGAATGTTTGTTGGCAAGGGTACTGAGTTTGATTCTTCATTGATCACTAGATGTTTTCTAAGTGAGGGTAACTTGAATATTGGAATGCTACATGTGCATGTATGACACACTTGGATGCAGTACATACACGCTGATAGTGACACTACCCGAAGTACAAATGTATTAATATAATTTGCTTTTTGATTATTGTTTTTATTTCTTTTTAAAAGTTTGTGAGTACTTCATTCATGAGAACTGTAAGGAATTCAGTACCAATGACTGCAAGCAATCAGCAACCTTCATTCCACAGCTTGATAAAGTAAGTACAGTATGATAATTATATAGTATAGCTGGTGTTAATCATAGAGCAGACTTGGTATATGACTGTGAAAAAATGTATGGCATGGACATGAATTTGTGCCGTGACCATGCCATGACCATGCCATGTGCTGTAGTTTTTCACAGTCATATGAAATCGGCTCTAATAAGCTTTACTTAATGGCCAACCCCGCCAGCACTATAATGTCAAGCAAGTCCACTTAATCAGTGAACATGTATTAGTGTCCTGTGCGGTCTTAGCTTAATGTTGCTTGTTCCTTTTGACTGCGAAAATGTTTTTCTGTTCGTGTAATAATAATATAATAATTTATTAAAATGAGTAATGTAACTCTTGGTTGTGTCATTATTTCTCTTTAGACAGTGCTCCATTTAAACTAATGCTGTGATGTACCTGTATAATATTTATATCAGAAATTATATTTAAAAAAAAATTATGTTGATTTAGTTATCAGTTCAACACTTGCATCACTGGAGAGAAGGCAACTTAACAACGAGTGCAAAATGTGTTTATTGTAAAAGAACATGTGGCTCAATGGAGTGTTTGGCTAGCTACCGCTGTAGCTGGTGTGCTCAGACAGTAAGTACTAGTAGTGTATGTTATTAACCTATTTAATTAATAATTCATGAGGAAAACACAATAGAAATCATAGCCGTGGAAGAGCTTTAGTATATTTCTGATACAAAATCGTCTTCATTTGCATAGACTTTCACTCTGATTTTCTCAGCCAAACTTACTGGTATCTTGAAATCGCTACGCTCGTGGTTCCACTTGAGTTTTGAACATTTTGTGACGTCAAATCCATTGTCAATAAGAGTACAGACAATGGAAAACCACTTGCGATTTGTTAAGTAGAACATAATTTTATACATCTGTGGATGTGATAACTGATACAATATTCACGTCTGTGTTGTATGAGTCATCTACAATAATAATAATAATTATAATTATTACCGTACTCGCGTTCGACTCATGATTGTATATCTCATACAACACGGCTGCTCATAAAATTATCCTATTTAAATTAATTAATAATTCATGAGGAAAACACAATAGCAATCATAAACGTAGCCAAGCTTGTAATTTGGATACAATGCTGCATCACATGCCATTAAGTACTGATTAGTATATTAACATAAACAGGCTCACAGTGGCTGTTACGATCAGCTTCCAAAGGAGTGTCAATTTGGCTACATCAAGAGACTGACATTACCACCATATTGTGTTTCATTACCTAATATCAAACTATGGGGGAAATGGAGAAAGTTGGTAGCTACCAACGGCTCACAATCAATAAACAAAGGTACAATAATAATAATAATAATGTACATATTTTCGAACGCTACTTTTAAGCATTGACACTGACATTTACATTTACTTGATAATGACATCTGACGATGTCGAAACGTAGTAACCTATTATCGCTGATTTTTCTTATTCAATTATTATTATTATTATTTTATTATCATTATTATTATTATTATTACAATAGACTTAGTCCTTCCTTCTTGTATTACTATAAAATATTTGCAGTGTTTGCATAACCTGATGATTACCAATGATTACCAATGAATAATATTCATGAAAAAATAATAATGGTAATTTGCACTGCAGTGCAAATTACTTTTCAACGGCACTGCTCTTAGCCAATCAGAATCGAGCATTGTTTTAATGAATATTATTAAAGCTGATACATTCTAACACTGACAAGTCACTTCTGTTTCAGTGAATTATAAAGATGGTGAGAATGATATTTTGCGGGATGGTCTAGTGTCTTCACTAAGCACACGGAGTAAATCTTTGGACGGAAGAGGTATCACAATTACAATATTGCAACTGTGAATATTTATTACACATTTTATTTGTATTATTTGCTTATACAAATTTCCAACTAATTTATTCATTCATTCGCTCATTCTTTTTAGACTTCACTTCTCTAAATGTTTATGATGGAAATCTAAATGCACCACAAACATGTAAAAGTGTGGTCGTGCCAAGAAATGCCCAAGTTGGTGACATTTTGGTAAGTTGATACCTTACCAACCAATTACTGACACCTTATCAACTACTTACTGATACCTTACCAACCACTTACTGATACCTTACCATTACCACTTACTGATACCTTACCAACCACTTACTTACTGACTTACCTTACCTTACCAACCACTTACTGACCTTACCAACCACTTACTTACCACCACTTACACCTTACCAACCACTTACTGACACCTTACCAACCACTTACTGACACCTTACCAACCACTTACTGATACCTTACCAACCACTTACTGATACCTTACCAACCACTTACTGACACCTTACCAACCACTTACTGTACCAACCTTACCTTACCAACCACTTACTGACCACCTTACCAACCACTTACTGACACCTTACCAACCACTTACTGACACCTTACCACCACTTACTGGCACCTTACCAACCACTTACTGGCACCTTACCAACCACTTACTGACACCTTACCACCTTACTGACAACTTACCAACCTACTACTGACACTTACTTACCAACCACTTACTGACACCTTACCAACCACTTACTGACACCTTACCAACCACTTACTGACACCTTACCAACCACTTACTGACACCTTACCAACCACTTACTGACACCTTACCAACCACTTACTGACACCTTACCACTTACCACCTTACAACCACTGACACCTTACCAACCACTTACTGACACCTTACCAACCACTTTACTGACACCTTACCAACCACTTACCACTTACTGACACCTTATCAACCACTTACTGACACCTTACCAACCACTTACTGACACCTTTACACCAACCACTTACTGACACTTACTTACCAATCACTTACTGACACCTTACAAACCACTTACTGACACCTTACCAACCACTTACTGACACCTTACCAACCACTTACTGACACCTTACCAACCACTTACTGACACCTTAGCAACCACTTACTGACACCTTACCAACCACTTACTGACACCTTAGCAACCACTTACTGACACCTTACCAACCACTTACTGACACCTTACCAACCACTTACTGACACCTTACCAACCAACCACTTACTGACACCTTACCAACCACTTACTGACACCTTACCAACCACTTACTGACACACCTTACCAACCACTTACTGACACCTTACCAACCACTTACTGACACCTTACCAACCACTGACCACTACCAACCACTTACCAACCACTTACTGACACCTTACCAACCACTTCCTGACACCTTACCAACCACTTACTGACACCTTACCAACCACTTAATGACACCTTACCACTTACTGACACCTTACCAACACTTACTGACACCTTACCAACCACTTAATGACACCTTACTTACCTTACTGACACCTTACCACCACTTACTACACAACCACTTACTGACACTTTACCAACCACTTACTGACACCTTACCAACCACTTACTGACACCTTGACCACTTACTGACACCTTACCAACCACTTACTGACACCTTACCAACCACTTACTGACACCTTACCAACCACTTACTGACACCTTACCAACCACTTACTGACACCTTACCAACCACTTACTGACACCTTACCAACCACTTACATTGTACTGACACCTTACCAACCACTTACTGACACCTTATCAACCACTTACTGACACCTTACCAGCCACTTACTGATACCTTAGCAACCACTTACTGACACCTTGACAACCACTGAAGAACACCTTAGAGCAGATTTCATATGACTTCCGGCATGGTTGTGCCATGTCGTGACCGTGCCATGGATTTTCACATTCATATGAAACATTCAATCATCGTCTCACACAAGCAATATACATACTGTCATTATTAGTGGTTAATAAGTGATTGATGTCATGACAGACTGAATCACTGAAGAAATTCTGTATCAACGATGAACCTGAAAATTATTACCTGGCCAAAGCTTTGGACAAAGGTAAGACTACAGACTGCACAACAATCCTTACTTTTCTCCAAAGACAAGTGTGAGCTAAGAGAGATTGCCTGGCGCATGATGTGATGCGATGTGATGTGATGGGTAATTTCCGGCAAAGAGGAGAGAGATGTCATTATCTTTAATGGCATCCAAAGATGTAAGGAATGGAAGGTTGGTGCCTGTGCTGCCTGGCCTGGGCCGCAGCATCCCAGGCAGTAGCTGGTAGCCATGGCAACCCTTGCCCATGATGCCTCAGGCACCTGTCACTACCTGATTTCCCTTGTTACCCGGAGAGGGAGGGTGGGGGAAACTGCCACAATGAGCCAAGAAGGCAAGTGACAAAATTGCTACAGAGGCAACCATGGCAACGGGCAGCAATACCCACACCCCCGTCTAGGCATGCTCAGCTATGGGCAACATAGTCTGCTGGCCTAAACCAGTTTGAGTTTAATATTGCCTATATTACAGGTCTGTCTTCATGTAGCTCTACACAAAAGTCCTGGCTATTACAACAACAATAGTTTTATTACCTACCGTTTTTTCTTTTTATCTATTGTTCTATTGTTGTTCTATGTATTGTTTTTACATTTAAAAAACAGTAGCCAGGACAATATGTGATGCAGCTACATGAAGACCTTGCCAAATTACTCCATTAAATATAGAATTTGCAACAACAAAAAAATGACTAACGTTTTATTGAAGTTAGAGAAGTGTTGTTAATACAATTAATGATTTTTGCATTTGACTGACAGAAACAGAACGACCTTTAGATGGTGAGGAAATGCCTGTACAGTTTCCTGAAAGCGAAGAAAGGCCTTTGATATTTCTCAGAATAAAGGTTTGTTTTTTTAAGAAAGATTTCAAAGGCCAAGGGTTTATCAGAGCTTTTTTGGGATGCAAAAGTTACTGAATCAAATTGAAATATTACAAATTACATTAGGTTTGTTGAGTAGATTATTAAATTTAGATTATTATAATGATAAAGAATGATCTCTGAATGTTTTAGGGTGCTGATAGAAGAAAAGGTTATATTCGAATCTATTCTGGCATGCAACTAAAGTAAGTGGAAATAATTTTATTGATTTTAGTTTGTATCACATTTTCAAACCATGTCACCTTTAAGGCTATGTTTACACTTGGTGGGTGGTTTACTGAAGTAAACGAGTTACCGAACCTTGGTAGAAATTAGAAAACTATTTCTTGAGCTGTTTTCTGATATTAAACAACTAAAGGCCATGTTTACATTGAGCACTTTACTAAGGTCCAAATCAGAAATTAATAGAAGCAAGGATGGCTTAGTTGGATAGGGTGCAGCCTACTATGCGAGAGTTACCCGGTTCGATTGTTTATGACCTCACATCCTTGTTTCGACTTCCCTCTAATCCGTGTAGCTCAGTGCAGCTTGAAATACCGGTGAAACAGAGCACTGATGGAGGCAGGGGAGTAAAGTGTGCATCGTTGGCCTCAAGTTTATTAGTATATGAGCACTATTCTTGACTAGTAGTAGGTAATACGTACCACAGTTTTTAATGAGTTGCTATTTATTTCTTCCTATTGTACCAGCAACCTTTAAGACTATTCTAGTAGCAGGCAGTACCACAGTTTTTAATGAGTTGCTATTTATTTCTTCCTATTGTACCAGCAACCTTTAAGACTATTCTAGTAGCAGGCAGTACCACAGTTTTTAATGAGTTGCTATTTATTTCTTCCTATTGTACCAGCAACCTTTAAGACTATTCTAGTAGCAGGCAGTACCACAGTTTTTAATGAGTTGCTATTTATTTCTTCCTAGTGTACCAGCAACCTTTAAGACTATTCTAGTAGCAGGCAGTACCACAGTTTTTAATGAGTTGCTATGTATTCTATATTTCTTCCTAGTGTACCAGCAACCCTTAAGAAGACTATTCTAGTAGCAGGCAGTACCACAGTTTTTAATGAGTAATTGCTATTTATTTCTTCCTAGTGTACCAGCAACCTTTAAGACTATTCTAGTAGCAGGCAGTACCACAGTTTTTAACAGTTGCTATTTTTTACCACAGTTTTTAATGAGTTGCTATTTATTTCTTCCTAGTGTACCAGCAACCTTTAAGACTATTCTAGTAGCAGGCAGTACCACAGTTTTTAATGAGTAATTGCTATTTATTTCTTCCTAGTGTACCAGCAACCTTTAAGACTATTCTAGTAGCAGGCAGTAGCACAGTTTTTAATGAGTAATTGCTATTTATTTCTTCCTAGTGTACCAGCAACCTTTAAGACTATTCTAGTAGGAGGCAGTACCACAGTAATTGCTATTTTGAATGTCATCAAAGTGACATTGCAGAAATTCGGCATCAAGGTTTGTGAAATTGGACTCAATAATCTTCTGGGTTTTTTTCATGACTGGGTTACCTGTAGCTGTTTGCTGAGACTGGACTAATGACTTATAAAATGGGAAGACAAACCTCAAATAAACAGTAATGTTACTTTTTTCATCTGTTGATTAGAAGTCATAATTTTCATGCTGTCCCCCTCCTCCCCCATGTGCCCCCCCCCCCCCCCCCCCCCCCACCCATGTGCCCCCTCCACCATGTGCTATCAAGCGAGAGTATTCAACTATTGAAAAGGTGTAATTCAGCTGATGAAAATTCCTGACGAGACCGGAAATGACATTTCCTAATATTTCCTGGAGTCCTAACAACACAGTACACACTGTGCGGTGGCAGGTCCAAGCCCGCAACTCACTTTATTCCATCAAATAAATGTAACTTACACCATGCGAGCAAGGACCACAATGGCCTCACTGTGATACTTCACAACGTATATACTCTAATTTACATAACTCGCTCCAGGACCTCTCGTCCATGTAGGAAATCATTTCCCTCTCCATTACCAACTCTCTACGATCGTTGTCCATTACAAGAGAAATATATCTATTGAAATCAAGCTATTTTTAAAGTTTAATGGCTGACATGATAGTTAAGCTGTATTGGTCCAGAAAACATGACTAAGATTAGGAGGACAAAGCTATCAAATTGCATTGCATTTCATAGAATGGAAAGAGAATTTCAACCAATTGAAGGGCTCTTGCAAGAAAAGCGTTTTTACAAGTAATCTCTGATCAAAATCTAAATTCTCCTCGAGATTCTTTGAATTCCAAAGGAGAATTTGGGTTTTGATCACAAGTCACCTACTCCGTTCTTGCAGGGACCCCTTCTATTAATGGTTTTGTATGTTCCTTTTACAGGATGCTAATGAAGATGATTATGTCCTTACTGAAATGCATCTTCATTCAGGATGTAAGTATTTATTATTTATTTATTTCAATATTAGCCCAAAGGCAGGTGAAGAATACAATAGGACACTAGGTCCCCTACTAGGTATTAACCCATTGACTCCTACACCGGCCGAAACCGGCCGTAAACATCGATACTGCTTTGAAAAATTCTAACTTTCTGAATTTTCGTAACATCGATCTCATGGCCAGTTATTAGTGACAACTAGATAACTCTTCATATTTTAACCTCAAGTAAACTGACTTACAGGTCCAATTTCTGGGCATTAGTTCAATTTGTTTGCCATAAAAATCAAAAATGCGTGTTTTTGACGCAATTTTACACCTCGAAAATGAACGACATTTGACTTGGATTTTCTTCCAAAATACATCCTGGCTTGCGAAACAAAACGCCACTTTCTCAGCAAACTTCCATCTCTCTTCTTGATATATTCGTGAATTTTTCCCTCTCTCTTCCTTAACTCGCCGAACAATAGCCATTTCCTTAGGACCACTTTCGCTAACACGTGTTTTCATTCTGCACGCCCGAAAAGGATGCCGGGAAACATCCGGGAATTTCGGCATAGATCTCCCCGAATCTCTGTTTTTGAAGAATATATAGAGTGTCGAGCCACTCGGTCCTACAGGCAAAATATTGCACCGGTTGCATTCTTTTCAAGTTCAAAGTCGCCAAAAATGCCTTTGTAGGCCCTGGAATCCACCACAGAAAGACCAAAGAGACGATTTCACTTTGAGTCCGCCATTTTGGAAAATCTCAACGAGCTGCCGAAATGTGTTCGTGAATTCGTGTCTTCCTCCTGAGTTCTTCCAGGAGAACGGTCTCTACCACACCAGTCAAGCTTAATGATGCTGTCCTGGGGTCTTCTGTGGTGAATAATGGCTATAAACACTCTAAAAATGCAAAATTGGCCTTTTCGAGTAGTGATTACTACTAGCCCCTACGAACTCCCAAGAAGAAAGGCAGCACACGTGAAGACGCGAGCCCACAGGCATTCAGAACTGTCAAGATTTCCATGGAAACCCCTTATATGGAATCGAAATTTCCTACGACGTGATTAGGTCCAGAAAATCGCTAAAAAACTCAAAATAGCTCAGGAGCGAATGGGTTAAACACCAAATCCCAACCCCAAAAATAGAAATGGTATGGAATGGCTGAGGTTAAATCCCATTCTATTAACATGCATTCATCACTCTATCCACCCATTCTTTTTTCATTTCTTTGTCCCTTTTCTTCTTTTCCCATTTCCATCCCATATTCATTTGTTGACAAAGACAATGTTGCACATTATAGAGATGATAATCAAGTCGGCTAAACATCTAATGCAGCTACAGTATTTTTACGGGTCTTAAAGACTCACCAAAATACATGACAAGTAAAAATACACAGCCGTATTAGATGCTTAGCCGACTAATAAGTTGTTTATTATATATTTTGTCAAAGGAAATTTTAACAAGCTATTTTGGTGAAAACACAATAATAATAGAGTATTTATATAGCGCATCCTGGTATCTCGATGCGCTTTACAATAAGAAAAAGAACTAAAACCTAGTGGATTATGAAAATTAAATAATAACAATAAATAAGTTAGAGTGAAAACCTGATTGTGATCACTTGGAAATCGCTGCATACACGCATCACCAAACTGTAGCATTTCTCACACGCTGATTTGTTTTATTTTCATTACACAATTCTGCATGATTGATGGGAAAGCCAGTTTGAAGTAACTACCCAAAATACAGCCCCATATTTGCACGTTCTCGTGCACATTTTGTGCATTCTTGGACAAAACATATTTATTTTAATATTTAAACCTAAATAAATATTATTTTGTATCCTTTGCAGTACAAGAGAGATGCATGGAAGAACACGAATGTCCCTGGAAACGCTTGGTGGAAATCAAAAAGGTTTTTAAACAAAAGTTTGTCTTGTTTACTTTTAGAAAGCAGGACTTCAGGCTCTGTCCTATGGTTAGAACAACGGTGTAACAAGAATAAATAATGTTACAATTAGCCGCACCACAGGGTTCCCATAACTATTAAAACTAGGTACTAGAACCCTCAGTTATCTAAAACTCTCTACTAATAATCTTGAGCAGAAATGTTCTGTATACAGTCGAACCTCTCGTAATTAGCGACCACCCAAAATGTCAAGCTTTGTGGTCGCTTATGAGAGGCAGTCGCTTATATGAGAGGTTCCAACTATAGTGATTTGACTTGTACTTGGAGCTGAACTTTGGTATTTTGGAAAACTGGTCACTTAGGAGAGGTGGTCGCTTTATACAAGAGTGTTCGCAACCGGAGGTTCAACTGCATCTCTTGGGTTTAGACACCCTAGACTTAGTCCTCGTTATTATGAACCCCCCGCTATGTCAAACAGTATTTGTTACTGTCCCTTGTGTATCTGTGAAGGTTCTACTGTTAGTTTTATTTCTGTCTACAGTTATATTGTCATTGTGACCTCCAACATCTACACTCCTCTTGCTAAATGTGATTATAATTTGTAGTTTCTTTCAACAGAAATCAGTTGAGCAGATGAAGTTCGCCCGTTTTTATCTTCGTCACAAGTTGGAGCCGACAGGCAGTGTTTGTTTGTGTGTTGGGAATTTGCCTACTTACCTTGACATACCCAGATATGAAGCTCTCTTGAATGATGCTGTAAAAGAAAGTGAGTATACACACACATGTTAGTATTATGTACATGTATGTAGTGAGTACTTCTATCGAGGGCCTGAATGGTGTGATAGTTTTCTGAGGAAGCTGGATGCTGTTTAGAGGAGCATCCAGTTTCCAAGAGCAAATTCCACAGCACAGGCCAGAAATAGGAACGTCTCTATTGGCTTTATTACTCAACAATAAATTTGTTTGAACAAAATATGGTGTGCGCAGGAAATATCCTCTGATGGTTGTCATTGGTGGCACTATCACGTCACATGATCAATTTTGACCAATGAAAGCAAAGGGAAATTTATTGTTGATTTATAAAGAAGAATATAAAATATTGCCATTGCATGTAATTAGACAGTGACAGCAATCAAGACGTGTGCATCTTTTTATTTTATCAATATCCCAGAAGAAATAGCTTGACTGCCTGCGGTAAAAAGAGAAGTACATGTACATGTAGTCACCTTGGTATATCAGTTGATCTTTGAGAGACAAAGAAACAAGAATCAAATCAAACAACAAGAATCTAGTTTAATTCTTACTTACCCTTCATCACAATGGCCAGGGGCAAGGATATCAAGACTGTCTTAAAGTTCTCTACAGACAAATATTTAGTTAACATTAATTTGAATGCAGTTCTGTAACATATGTATTTATTTACTTGCAGAATACTTTAATGTTGATTATATTCACCCAAGTTCTGGTGAGTGGTTTTGATTATTTTGTTTTTTAATTTAAGCAATACTGTAGTCACTTCTTTTCGAGTTGGTGTGACTAGTTTTCATTAGTGACGCAAGCACAAGAGGCCTAATTTCACTGAAAATAGCCAGGCATAAGCACAAGCACAAGTACGTACAAGCACAAGGACCAACATTTTTGTTTCACATGACCCAAGGTTCTTATGCTTGCAGTGTGGAATCTAGGTTCTACAGTGTAGCTTAGCCAGGTCTCTCTCTTTGAGAGAGGTAAAAGGACCAGAAAAGTGTCCTCCTTGAAGATAGGGAATTTATAATAAAACAGTACAACTGAGTGATCACACAAAGAAAAAAGGGCAAATTATTCACTTTAATAAAAATTCATTTATTGAACTATCATCTGATGTCAACTTCCGTTTATATGACAGCATAATCTGCAATAAGCTGCATTTATTCATTCATTTATTTATTCATTCATTCATTCATTCATTCATTCATTCATTCATTCATTCATTCATTTATTCATTTATTTATTCTTTGTTCATTCATTCATTCATGTAATTATTTATTTATTTATTTGTTTATTCATTAATTTATTGATTTATTCATTGATTTATTTATTTTAGGTATGCTGTTTGCTACTCTTCCCTCAGCAGATCTAGCTGCAGATGCAATTGAACGTCTAAGACATTCTCCTGTGAATGGGAAAGATGTGTTTGTCAAATTGTTACCAACTACACACGTAAGTCAGTCTTATGCGCCTGATAATTAATACCCTCCTCTCCCTCTCCCCTCCCAATGAAATGGAAAGGTTTTGTATTCAGCCATTTCAATGATATTTTATTCTTGATATTGAACAAAGGACAGTAGTATCAGTAGCACTAAATCTAATGTAGTGGACCGAAGTATGTCTTGTGTTCTTTTTGTATGTTTTGTTAAACATTCTATTGCTAGAGTATCAATGCAAACAGACTTGATTGTGGATATTTTAAATAAGACCTCCATCTCTAATAAGTCCCCTTCTCCAACCCACCCTCATGCTTGAAAAAATAAGCACACCACTCACCCCAGAGAAATTAAGGCATGTGAATACGTTGTTTTCAGCCTGAGATGATTCCTGGTGCTTGCCAGCCATTGCTAGTATTTGTTAATCCTAAAAGTGGAGGTGGACAAGGAGATGACATCATGTCTGCTTTTCAACGGCTACTGAATCCTCACCAAGTGTATAACCTTTTGGATGGTGGACCACTTCCTGGGTAAGTAAGCAATAATGATGATAATGGTGATGATGATGATGATGATAGTGCTGCTGCTGATGATAGTGATGATGATGATAGTGGTGGTGGTGTTAAGGTGAATGCAGTAATGATGGTTATGATTGATGTTTACTACATATTATGCTGCTGCTAATGATGATGATAATGATAATGGTGTGTGGCATGATGATGATGAAAGTAAATAATAATAATAAGATGCTTGTAGTAATTTGACAATTTTGATGATGATGATAGTGATGATGATGATAGTGATGTACTTGATGATGATAGATTATAATAATGTTGATGCTGATGATTAATGATGATAGTGGTGGTGGTGTTGATTATAAGATGAATGTAGTAATGATGGGTATGATTGATGTTTACATATTAATTTACACCAGTATGGTCAACATGTCACTATACTAGTACAGGTAAATATTTATCACAAATGAATGCTATTTATTTCACAGTCTCTATGCATTTAAGGATGTAGAAAAGTTTCAAATTCTTATCTGTGGAGGTGACGGTACAGTAGGGTGGGTACTGTCCTGCATTGATGACCTTAGTTGTATACTTAAATATAAGGTACCACCCTCTGGAATTGTACCTCTCGGGACAGGTTAGTGTATATGTTTTATGTGATAATAATAATAATAATATTAATGTGTGACACCCAATTTGGCCAGACACTCCATTAAGCCCACCCCAATGAGCCAGACACCCCCATTAAGCCAGACACCTCGCTAAGCCAGACACCCCATTAAGCCAGACACCCACTCTAAGCCAGACACCCCATTAAGCCAGACACCAATCTAAGCCAGACACCCACTCTAAGCCAGACACTCCATTAAGCCAGACACCCACTCTAAGCCAAAGGTTAGTCTAAGCCTAAGTACTTGTACTAATGTTAAAACTCTGTTTCTCAGGTAATGACCTATCGAGGGTGTTAAACTGGGGAGGTGGCCACTCCTCTGGCGTTACACCCCTGTCGTTGTTAATGGCTGTTGATCATGCCATAGTTGGCCATCTAGACCGGTGGTTGGTCATGTTTGACAGTTTCGACACAGTATCATCTGACAACTCCAACGATGACGATGAACCCAATATATTTGTGATGAATAACTACTTTGGCATCGGCGTTGACGCTGATTTAAGTCTAGATTTCCACTTGAAAAGAGAAGAATCACCAGAGAAATTCACCAGCAGGTTTGTATTTTATTAATGAAACAAATAGATTCGATTTGGCTGTGCGTCTGTACTCTTAGACTTCAAAATGTGGTGAGAACAACAATTAAGTACATGTATATGCCACTGACTAGACGAATGCTCCGTTCACACTGATGCTAAAACATGCTTTAACTGCAAACACCCACACAACATTTGGCACAAAACTGCTGGTAAACTGTCCTTTATGTTGCACAGTATAAATACCAGATAGTTTGATTCATGTGAAATTAGATGCTCTCAGACTATAGAAACGAGAAAAACCCAGTTTAACTAAACAAGGTTTGGTGTGAATGGGGCATTAAAGACATGTTTAGGCATAGCATTAAAAAAACAAAAAAACAAAAAAAAACATAAAAAAAAAAACATGTATGTATATTTGGACTTTCATTTTATTTTATTTTAGTTATATTGTCATCCAATAATCTTTTCTATTCGATAACAGGTTACATAATAAAGGATTTTACTTCCGTGCTGGGCTGAGAAAAATGGCAAAGAGATCTTCAAAAGATCTAGCTAATGAAATTGAGATGGAGGTTGGTGTAAATACTTGACATTACCATATTTCTTAGTTTGTGAGAAAAACGCAATAGAAATCATAACCGTGTCAGAGCTTGTTATTTGGACACAAAATCTTGTTCATTTGCAAAATACTCATTATTAAACATTGATAGTTAACATTTTATTAACCCAGAAGGCCCAGTGGAAGATTAGCTATGCTAAACTGGTGCATTTTATAAATGTTTTTATATTTACCTTCTCTAAATAAAGTTCATCCATCCATTCATTCATTCATTCATCTAAGTATTCATTCATTCATCTAAGTATTCATTCATTCATCTAAGTATTCATTCATTCATTCATTCATCTATTCATCCATTCATTCATTCATCTATTCATTCATCCATTTATTCATTTATCCATTCATTCATTCATCTATTCATAATAATAATAATAATAATTTAATTCTTGGAAAAGCGCATTACATATAAATCTCAATTCATTCATTCATCTATTCATTCATCCATTCATTCATTTATCCATTCATTCATTCATTCATTCATTCATTCATTCATTCATTCATCATTCATTCATTCATTCATTCATTCATTCATTCATTCATTCATTCATAGTTAGTAGTATCTTGAAAATTATAGTAAAACATGCTATTATTGCATGAACATTATGGAAAGAAAGGCTAGTTATTAATTTTAGTGGTGTTGTTTAAGGTCGATGGTGAGCAGATTAATTTACCGTCGCTGGAAGGCATTATAATATTGAACATTGGCAGGTACAGTTATATTGTTATGTCCATACCCCTCTCCCCTCATTTCCCCCAGTCTTGAATGACTGCGCTTGAATGGCTAATGAGGTGAAGATCCAATGGGAACAGCTCCACGGGACGGCAAGCAAAGTTTGTTTTGGTGGGGTCAACAATCAACTGTAGGTTGAAAAACAGCATTTTACACAAGTTTCTGTAATGGCATTTTCATATAAAGAAAGTCAGATTTATTGCCATCCAGTACAACCACGTGATAGCATTCCTTCCAAAGGCCTACTGTAATAGCACAGTTCCACTGTATTTCATAATATTGTAATACAACTTATGTGCCTTATATCATTTATATGTTTGAATGTCTAGCTGGGCTGCTGGTGCAGACTTGTGGGGTCCTGACAGAGAAGACAAAGTGAGTACACTATGTACTTGGGGGGTGCATTGATTCAGGGTGCCACTATCCCCCTATGGGTATTGGATGATATATATTTGTCAGTCTGTCTGTCCATCTGTTTCTCTCATCCAAAGTTTCGCAACCCAGGGGACAGGTGGTGTTCTACCTATATTCTACTGGTATAATATAGTAGGGATGATTGTCAGCTCCAAGCAAAATCCATTTTGGGGGATACAGTTGTATTTCTAGGGTAGTGTTTATAGACCACAGGTATTTTTAGAGTGGGTAAATTATTACACCTTGGTATTTTTTAAAGTATTTTTACAGGTTTTTCAACAGTCATCTTACCCTTTTTACCCCGCAGAACCCCCCTGACCCCAGGTTTCACAACATTTCCCCAGCAATCTGCACTCATTCTACACAGGGAAACTATGAAGGGAGAAAGTAGATTTGATTGTTGCAAATACTACAGCTGCTGTAATGACTTCTTTTTTGTGATTGTCACAGCGTTTCTGCCCGTCTTTACATTGTGATGGCATAGTAGAGATTGTTGGTTTAACGGGAATAATGCAGATGGTGAGTATTAATGTTAGTAGTCTGTACTATAGCAGACCTAGGGGGTAGGGGACAGGATGTGATGGCATAGTAGAGATTGTTGGTTTAACGGGAATCATGCAGATGGTGAGTATTAATGTTAGTAGTCTGTACTATAGCAGACCTAGGGAGGGATACCAAATGGTCAAGGCGAGACTTTGCGAGACTCCGAGACAAGGCATTTCTTTTGCGAGGCCGAGACGCTTTTTCACCGATTTCCTTTGTTTTCAAAATTCGAGACTCTGAGACAGCTTTTTGCGAAAGAATGAGACTTTGAGACGTGCGAAATTTTTCCGAAATTTTGCGAGACTGACTTTTTGCGGGGACCATTCGACACCCCTCCAGGGGAAAAAGAGGGTTTGGGTTCACTTCTTATTTTCATCTTTTTCTTTCTTTCTGTAGGGTCAAATACAAAGTGGCATTAGATCAGGTGTTAGGATTGCCCAAGGCTCTCAGGTAGGTTGCCGTCTGCAGTATTAGAACAACACCAGGCCAGAGAGTATTAAAAGGCCCAGACACACTGTGCAACTTTTCTTGCAACGTTGCGCACAACATTTGCAGAAGTAGGACCAAGTTCTACTTCTGTAACCGTTGCGCATTGCAACGTTACTTCAGATTGGAGACATATTTATAACATGCTAATGTACTAATAATTATAACTCCTCATGGTTGTAAGCTGCTTGGCTACCAATTGGACGCCTTCATATGCAGCCATTGGTACATTGTAAAGCGCATTGAGAGAATGCATGTGAAATGTGCTATATAACAAACGTCCTATTGAAGATGGTCACAGGTTTTTACTGTCACACTATATTTGAATCACATTGTGGCCATACTCTCTCTCTCCTCTGAAGGATTTCCATGGCTTATTTTTGTCACCTGTCATCATTATTTTGTTTTTTATATATTTCAGATCAACATTAAATTAAAAAGAGAACTTCCAGTCCACATTGACGGCGAACCCTGGATGCAGTCAGCTGGTCAAATTATTATTCGCCCATCTCTTATGCAGGTTGGTTACTATGGTTACTGTCAGATTCTAGTCTAGCTTTGTCGGGATTGGTTACAGATTGACCACACCCTCGTGTTTTGATTGATGTCTGACTATTTTCCTACCAGACATACCATATTACAAAAATTGGAAGTGCTTTGGAATTAAGTTATTGTTGTTTTTGTAAGTTTACGACATGCATTCTCAGTCAACGGTGATCAATATTTACCCTTCTCTGACTCCAGGCTGCGATGTTGACGAAGCGAAAAGTCAAAATGAAAGAACATTATCAGCAAGCAGCTACATCAAGACCGACCTCGGCACCCATCTCAAGGAGCACATTTTACTAAAATATGGGAAGTAGCAACTGAAAACCCTGGTATTGCAGAAAAATTATGCAGGTCATTAGAAAATGACGAACAAAGTTGTGTCAATTTCCTTAATTTGCATACTGTTTCTGCAATACCGCACCTTTCAGTGCATAATGGAGCATTATACCATCAATGTAGCCTTCAGCCAGAGTTTAATGTGGTTGTATTGGAGGTTGTACAATATTACTCACCTCTAGCTATACATATTTATAGTTCCTCCATAGCCTAGCTACTGGGCTGGGTTTCCTGTGGTAACAAGGAAAGAGGGAGGACTGGGTTGAGCCCAGTCTACTCTCTTACCACAGGAAGCCCATCTCCTAATTCTCTGGTCATTCCCATTTACTTTGTTCAGCTACACAAATTGTCAGTGAACAGTTTCGAGAATTCACTCCGGGTCAAGGAATAAACGCGTTTGTAGGGACCTGACCCCTTGGAAGAGTCTACACTGCATTCATGTACATATATTTATCCACCACAATAGTTATTACACAATGCTTCAAATGGCCATGCTTATTGTAAAACTGTGCAACCATTTACCATTTTTTGCATTCCAGTCTTGTACATATTTAAATTAATACGTTTTCCAAAAAAGTTCTGGATTCAAACCTTATCAAATTCATCTCTCAATACAACTTAGTTATGGTGATTATAGCAAATACAGTGATTGGCTGGCCACCACCATGTTTATATCACCGAGAGGAATTTATAGTACATTATTTAGGATATTAATATTTGGGGTGTGAATTAATGCTCTTGTAAACTTGGACTTCGTTGCAGTCTAAATACATGTATTACTGTCATTAGAGTGATTCCAATAAACCTGGGTACTACTAAAATTCAACGCATTATATCTTTAGCGAACTGAGGAGGTTGAGAAAACGAAACTAGTTTTCGCTAAGTAAGTTAATAAAGTGTGTAAAGGAATGAAATGAAGGTATAGAACCTCTTATGTACTATGACATTTACAAAGTCCTTTGGGGTCTCAGCAAAAGAAATATCAGAGAACTACTAAAATTATTAGTTGTCAATGTTTATTAGATGCAAATAGTCTAATAGTGTGTATTTAGTATAGTTAGTAATGCCCAGGTTTATTGGAATCACTCTACCTTCAACAAGCAATCAGTCATCAATTTTTATTACAATATTTTTTTATTATAATTGTACATGTTGAAATCCATGTAGCAACTGTAAGTGTACAAAATCTACTGTAACAGTGAAAATACAAACTTTATATATAACTAATATACAAGAAATAGCCAACAATTCCTCTGATAGCTAGCCATGGGCAGATTCTGTAGCCGATCGTTTTCTCGGTACATTAGAAGGACTGCTCTGAGACCATGCTTACACTGTAACTTGCAAGTTCTGAATACAAAATATTTTTTCCATGCTATTCTATTGTAAATTGTTAATATTTTTTGTAGTTTTCTATTTTCTAAAAGATTTTAAAAAACTGTTGCTAGCAACGGTAGCAAATATACACGGTTTATTAACTAAAAACTAACCCAAATAGGCAGTGTACTATAAAGGCATACAGACACATGGTGCAACATATGTATTGTGCACAATATTGCTGGGGAGGCAGCATGGTCGAGTGGTCAGAGCGTCGGTCTAAGAATCCGGTAACCCCAAGTTCGAGTCCCGCTCTGTCCACTAGCTGAGACTGTATTTGTTCCGGGCAATCCCTAGTTCAAATTCAGTTTCTCGACCATTCTTGTAAATAGCCAACTGGTTCACCTCCTTGCCAGTTGGGTTCCTTAAAAATTTATTTCATTTCAGTTTCATTTCAGCGCATTTGAAAACGTTATGTTGAATTTGCGCTATATAAATAAATGTTATTATTATTATTAATATGATTAAGGTGTGCATCCACATATTTGTAGTTGTGGTCTATGTAACATGCAACATGCACCAAATTGCAGAGTTAAGCCTGGTTTTCAATAACAAAGCCTCTGCTCAAACATAAAACGCATAATGTTTCACTGTGAAAACAAACTTGATGGAAGTACAAGTGTTACCCTGGTCCAAGAGGCACTGACATTCACTCTCTCTACATCTCATATTTTAGAGCTACGAAGCAGCGTTATATGGTAGAGAGAGTGTATGTCAGTGCCTCTGGGACCAGGGTACACAAGACTTCTAGTCTAAGATCAAAACTGTTTTATTCCTAGTTCCACTCATGCTTGCACATTGTACAAGTTCCTGTGCTTGTGACAGCATCAATAGTAAACACAATAATTACAAACGTCACACTCTTAACAGTGCCCAGATCTATCATCATTAGATAGTTATTATTTTCTTTTGCTTTTTTTGTGATCTTTTTTCGCATTCCCTTGGTTTTGTGCCTTAAATCGTCTGTACAAGTAGTAAGCAAGCATTACTGCTAGAGCAGGCCACGTTATAACCTGTAACAGGGACTTAAAGTCCAGAAAAGGCTTTGTCTTGATCTCGATCAGTTCTGTTGTGAAGATCAGGTATGAGTCCGCTGTATAAAGAATAAAATATATATTAAAAACAGTTTTTTTATATTTTCTAAATAAACATCTCTCTATACATTGTACAATATCATAACCGCTATGCTAACGGACACCTTCCATATGTGGACACATCCCGTAGGCAGAAACTTCCCATAAGTGGACACCTACTGTAGGTATGTTTGTTCCCAAGGATTATGCTTGTGGAAGGTTCCACTGTATATTTTATGAACAGGACTGGGTTCCTGAAAAGCTATTTACTTTAAACAGTTAAGAAATTCATATCAACCCTTTACATTTAATTAACATTACTTCCTTCAGTATTTGAAATATTAAAGACAGTTCTGACAAATGATAATTTTATATTTATTTCAATAATAATATTACATTACTCAATCATGATTAATCATTCATATGTTGTAAATCCTATTCAGAACTGATTTGTATGTTGTGAAGCCTTGTACTGTAGTTTAAGGAACGGAGTAAGTGACTTGTGATCAAAACCCAAATTCTCCTTTGAAATTCAAATAATCTAGGGGAGAATTCAGTGTTTGATCAGAGATCACTTTGGGATCCATTCAAGAACAGTGTAAGTATAGTGACTTGTGATAAAATCCCAAATTCGCCTTTGAAAATCAAAGAATCTCGAGGAGAATTTAGATTTTGATCACAAGTCACCTACTCCATTCTTGCAGGTACTGCAATTAGTCTCAAGACATCAAAGAAGCCACATTTGGCATTGTTGATGTTTATGATTACGAGTTTACCAGTCGCAACTTTGGTGCCGAGTGGTCGCCTAGTAATGCAATTAGTAACTAGTACGTACTAACATATTCAATATTATACACATATAAAGAAGTATACAACTACGTAGTACACCTAACTTGTAAAATACTTTTATAATTTCTCCAAAAACATTGATATTAAAAAGAAACCCTTACGTGGAATGACGTTGCTTATTCCTTGTTTGCCGTATCCTAACTGTGGTGGAATTATCAACTTTCTCTTCTCCCTGAAACAACGAGGAAAAGAAAGGATTTTCAGAGCAATCTTCTTGTGAATCAGAAACAATGAAATATTTTTGAACAAGAAAACATTTAATTTTAATTTAATTTTCATTCATTTATTTATTTTACAAAATTCGCCAAGACATAACATCTCATTTCCTGATTCATGAGAACACTTCTTGTTTTTTATTATTGTACATCGTGCATTACCGGTATATTAAAATTAATACAAGTACATGTATGAAGAAATATTATTATTACCCAACACACATCCCCTTTATGCCTTCCTCCCAACCTGAAATATCAAAAGCAGATAAGAATCAATGAATAGCCATAGCAGTATTTATCATGAATACAGTACATTGCATGCGTATCGGTTTGTTAGATAAACATGCACTACTATATCAATGTATACACATGTGCGCAGTTCCACCAGCTTGTATATCAATGGTCATGCAGGTGTGAGATCAGAGATACATGTATATGGTATATCTGGCACCTAGTAAAAAAAAAACACTAAAGAAACAAATGGCAGTAACACAGGAAACCCAATACAGTTTTTGTTTTATTACTGAAACCTTAGCTAACTGCAAGTTGCAGTTGAGGAAAATTAAGTAAATTATGTTTTTATGGGTTTACAAATTCATATAAAACAATCAAACTTTAATACCTTTGATAACCCTGTTTTTTCCCAATTCAAAATGAAGAGGTTCCCTTCCTTGTGCTAGAGAACTGTCAAACACCTTTCCATTTTCTAATGTTCCCTGGAATGAATACAAACTCTTGCATCAACTCTACATGTATAAAGTACATGTATGTTATAGCTCTGGCTTGAACCATCCATCAGGGTCCTAAAGACAGCAACTTGTTAGACCTTCAAATGGCTTGGGTGACCATGCACATGGTGGTCGTCTCATTCATCCCACTACACAACAATGAACTGAATGTCTAGAGATGAATAGAGGAGACCTAGCCCGGGGGGGGGGGGGGGGTACCTTTGTCCAAGTGGTAGGGGTGATCGGCGGTCGGTTTTGAAAATGACCCCAAAAGGTACGCATAAATTAAAAGAGCTCTTGAAGCCATGTTGATTTCAACCCCTAAAAGGTACGACATATATGACCATATATGGCGAAAAAGTGATTGTGCTGATATCGCTTAATCAGTGACTGGACAACATCTTTCTTCTGTTCTTTCAATTGACCCTAAAAGGTACGGACTCATGTTACGTAACTGACTTTTGTGTTGGAACCCTAAAAGGTACACACAGGAAATATTTCCGACCCTAAAAGGACCGCTGATCACCCCCCCCCCCCCCCCCCCCCCCCCCGGGCACTGAACTAGGAATTGTTTGCAAACCTACATACTGTACACGTACTAGACTTAAGAAATAAAGGTATCTATAGACTGAGGTATTTCTGTTCTCCTTTCCAGGTGTTTTGAAACATTCTGAATACATTCTATTGACTATCATACCGTGTAATGTACAGCTACAATGTCTCCAATGCGTGCTTTCCTGTTGCAGTTATCTGGCTTAGACTTGGTAACGTGAAAGAAAATATACAAACACAAATCATGTGTTAATTTAAAGCAAGTTTTTGTATGCATGCTAAGGATTAAAACTTCATTGATCCTGATCGCGAATAGCTAGAAAATTCGAGACAGAAAACTTCAATTAACATCCAGAGACGTCTGAATTTCTGTTCTTTTTGAACGAAAACACAGACCTAAGGCTTTTAAACAGACAACGAAACACAAATTATTCACAGCGAAGTTTAACAAACCAACATAACTGGACCGACTTCAACGGCCAAAGCTTTATACCTCAACGATCACCTCCAAATCAGTTTTCCTTTTCCTTTCTGCGGTATAAACTATCAATACCGTACTCCATAATAGCATTCGTAGCATCATCTTCAAAATAATTCAAGAAAATTCGAGGGAAAACTTTAAATAGCAGCTAGCGCAGGTGTTAAACTTTAATTGTCCCGTGCAATTCTCGACAGGCGTTCCTTCCAAAGTACACAGGTAACCCATGGCTAGCCACACCTTGACACAGGGTGACCGATACTCGTAAATAGCTTTCAAAATGGAGGAAGACGAAGCAATGTCTCACCCAGAATTAATGGATCTTTTTCGCCAAGAGTTGAATAAGCTAATGAAAGACCCACTTCTAAGTGATCTGCCTTCAGAACCAGAGGTCGAAGAAGTCAATGCTCAACTAGATTTGGAGCATGGTCGAGCAATTGTTGTGTATGTCAAACAGCAGGATGCTGAAGGGACTATTTTACGTGAGTCGTCATGTTTTTTTATGTTTTAAAGTTGTTGATTCAATTGATTCTACGATGATGATGATGATAATACGAACATGATAGTGATGTGATAAGTCCTGGGATCGGAATGTATGGTGATTATGATGGTGATGATGATGGTGATAAATGTGATGATGATGATTGTCTTGATGATAAGATGATAGTGTTGTCTTCGTGTTGCTACACAAAAGTCCTGGCTATTGTTCTATTGTCGTTCTATGTAATAGCTGGGACAATTTGTGCAGCTACACGAAGACCTTGCCGACAATAAGCTACTTGAGGCCTCACAGTTTTTTATCGGTGGAAATGGGTTTTTATAAGTGGGTTACCTGTGGTCAGGGTGTTTGACAGAGGATGAGTGGGTTACCTGTGGTCAGGGTGTTTGACAGTGAGGGTGAGTGGGTTACCTGTGGTCAGGGTGTTTGACAGAGAGGGTGAGTGGGTTACCTGTGGTCAGGGTGTTTGACATAGAGGGTGAGTGGGTTACCTGTGGTCAGGGTGTTTGACATAGAGGGTGAGTGGGTTACCTGTGGTCAGGGTGTTTGACAGAGAGGGTGAGTGGGTTACCTGTGGTCAGGGTGTTTGACAGAGAGGGTGAGTGGGTTACCTGTGGTCAGGGTGTTTGACATAGAGGGTGAGTGGGATACCTGTGGTCAGGGTGTTTGACATAGAGGGCGAGTGGGTTACCTGTGGTCAGGGTGTTTGGCAGAGAGGGTGAGTGGGTTACCTGTGGTCAGGGTGTTTGACAGAGAGGGTGAGTGGGATACCTGTGGTCAGGGTGTTTGACAGAGAGGGTGAGTGGGTTACCTGTGGTCAGGGTGTTTGACAGAGAGGGTGAGTGGGTTACCTGTGGTCAGGGTGTTTGACAGAGAGCGTGAGTGGGTTACCTGTGGTCAGGGTGTTTGACAGAGAGGGTGAGTGGGTTACCTGTGGTCAAGGTGTTTGACAGTGAGGGTGAGTGGGTTACCTGTGGTCAGGGTGTTTGACAGTGAGGGTGAGTGGGTTACCTGTGGTCAGGGTGTTTGACAGAGAGGGTGAGTGGGTTACCTGTGGTCAGGGTGTTTGACAGAGAGCGTGAGTGGGTTACCTGTGGTCAGGGTGTTTGACAGAGAGGGTGAGTGGGTTACCTGTGGTCAAGGTGTTTGACAGTGAGGGTGAGTGGGTTACCTGTGGTCAGGGTGTTTGACAGTGAGGGTGAGTGGGTTACCTGTGGTCAGGGTGTTTGACAGAGAGGGTGAGTGGGTTACCTGTGGTCAGGGTGTTTGACATAGAGGGTGAGTGGGTTACCTGTGGTCAGGGTGTTTGACAGAGAAGGCAGCATGGCTATGATGGTGATGATGAGAATGATGATGGAATGATGATAGTGTAATGATAATAGTGATGACGATGGAATGCTGTTCCTATAGTGTCAGATCATCAGTACTAAGCAGTACTGTAGCTAGTAGAACAACGATGTACAGCTATATATATATATCTAATCAAACTTTTCATCAGCGGTTGTAGTTGTTCAAAATGCTACTGTTGATGATCTCAAGAAAGCCATCAAAAGGCACATCACCTTGAAACAAGAGCGTAATAAAGAAATTAATACACAAATAAGCTGGTAATGTGTAACCACTTGTTCATATGTATTTCATCCTGTTCATTCATTCATTCATTTTGTTCATTCATTCATCTAATCATTTATTCATTCATTTATTCATTCTTTTACCATTCATTTGTTCATTCATTTATTCATCCATTTATTTGATTTTTTTTTTTTGGTTATTCTTTCATTCATTTTTTCATTTATCTATTCATTACTCCTTGAAGGACCTATGTTTGGAGGACCTATTGGTTGACCTTTCAGGGACAAAAACTAACAGAAGATCATAAACAACTGAAAGAGTGAGTGCGTAAATTGGTCATGATTTACTGACTGAATGACAGACAGACAGACTACTTTGAATGATTGACAGACTGACTGACTGACTGCCTACCTGAATGACGAACTGATTGACTAAATGACTAACTGACTGATTGATGAATAACAGACAGACAGACTGAATGAATCATTGACTGACTGACTGATTGATTGAATGACAGACTGACAGACTGATTGATTGAATGACAGACAGACAGATTGATTGAATGACAGACAGACAGACAGACAGACTGATTGATTGAATGACAGACAGACAGACTGATTGATTGAATAACAGACAGTCTGACTGACTGATTGAATGACAGACAGACAGACAGATAGACTGATTGATTGAATGACAGACAGACTGATTGATTGAATGACAGACAGACAGTCTGACTGACTGACTGACTAATTTATTATTTGACTATTTAACTAATTATTAATTGATTACCTATAAGATTTAATATGTCACTGTGTTTGTACAGATATGGAATTTCCAGCAAAGATGAAGTCACTTTTTCAAAGAAACTTAAAAGAAAATGACAATACATCCAAGAACCAAGAGATATGAATTAAGGTTCGAGCACACAGTGCAACATCGCTCGCAATATTGCTGTCAATATGCATGATTGCAGCATGCATCCGCCTCTGCAATTGCAATCCTACTTCTGCAATCGCGTGCAACAAATTGCAGAGGAAATTGTACGATTGCCTGCCAAGTTGTGCTCACTGTGTGTCACACCTTCAGGTCAGATAAAGGACACAAGAACATTTTGAGGGACGTTCACGCCTGTCCTTACAGTGGTTCGACTTCAACTGGGGCCACTTAGATAACGAGAATGCTCTTTCATGATTGGCTGAAGCACACAAATTTTGAAATTGGCTTTGTTTTCATCTGAATTGTGATTGGTTCTCATTGTCTAAGTGGCCCCGGTTACAGTAGTCGCACTGTAAATGTCAGGTAACCTGCTTCACTAGGTATTTAATACATAGACTTGCCACAAGTTGACCTCTATGGACCTATGGAACCACTCCGTACATATTTATTGAATTATCAAACAACAAAATAAACATAATTTAATTATTACCTTCAAAGAAACAAATACTATAGACCATAGTGACTGATGGTAGGGGGGTGTAGTGTGTAAAATGAATTATAGGGAGATGGGGGAGGGGAAAGCCGATCCAATGGCCCACCCTTGACCAAATGCAACCCTCCCCTCCCCTCCTTTATACCGGATGACTTGAAATAGTTTCCCCCCCCCCCCCCCCCCCCCCCCCCCCCCCAAAAAAAAAAAAATATATTGTTCCTTGCTGCGTGTCTAATTTTGTCAGTTTTAAGTTAATTAACTCCTTCAGAGACCGCTTTTGACTACAAGTATTTCCTTTGACGGGAGAATAACTTCACCCATACTTGCACCCCGCGAAGCATAATAACCTCAATGTTCCGAGAAAATAACGTTCGAGAAATTCTTCCCCGCCTTTCCTCAAGAATTCTTTGGAGGAAAAGGAAAATCTTTATTTAATTTGTTCCGTATTCCACTGATAATATAGTGATTGTTTAATTGGACTCGTCGAGAATTCTTCCCCACCTTTCCTTAAGAATTCTTTGGAGGAAAAGGAAAATCTTTATTTAATTTGTTCCGTATTCCACTGATAATATAGTGATTGTTTAATTGGACTCGTCGAGAATTCTTCCCCACCTTTCCTTAAGAATTCTTTGGAGGAAAAGGAAAATCTTTATTTAATTTGTTCCGTATTCCACTGATAATATAGTGATTGTTTAATTGGACTCGTCGAGAATTCTTCCCCACCTTTCCTTAAGAATTCTTTGGAGGAAAAGGAAAATCTTTATTGAATTTGTTCCGTATTCCACTGATAATATAGTGATTGTTTAATTGGACTCGTCGAGAATTCTTCCCCACCTTTCCTTAAGAATTCTTTGGAGGAAAAGGAAAATCTTTATTTAATTTGTTCCGTATTCCACTGATAATATAGTGATTGTTTAATTGGACTCGTCGAGAATTCTTTGGAGGAAAAGGAAAATCTTTATTTAATTTGTTCCGTATTCCACTGATAATATAGTGATTGTTTAATTGGACTCGTCGAGAATTCTTTGGAGGAAAAGGGAAATCTTTATTTAATTTGTTCCGTATTCCACTGATAATATAGTTGAAAGAGGGAACCGTGAACGAAAATGCTCTATCATGTTGGTGTTGTGTTAAGCTTTTTATTTCTACGTAGTATCAGCCTTTCTTGAATTTCATGTTTGATAATATAGTGATTGTTTAATTTGACTCGTCGAGAATTCTTCCCCACCTTTCCTCATTGACTGGCAGAGACTCTAGAACCTTCAGAATAGCATGACAAGAACGATTGAATAACTAGAACGGGAGTGTCTCTCTGTTTGTTCCGCTTTCCAAAAAAGAAAGAAGTCTGTTCTGACTGCATGGGAGAGGCAGAAAATGAACATGTCTTTGTTCAATTCCGCATTCCTGACCACCGATTTTCTAGAGTTTTTAAAAAGATCTTTCAGTTGATAACAGAAATTGACGTACGAGAAAAATACGTGTCTCGTTAGTAAACCCTTGTTAGAGTTATTTACGCGAAGATAAAGATAAATGTGAAGAGCCCTCGTTGGTTGGTTTTCATGCGGCGTAAAATTGAGTAAGCATTTAAAATAAATCCAAGGGATAAAATTACCACAAGACGGCGGAGTTAACGTGATTAAACAGCGGGACAGACCTCTCGCTTTGGTCATTTTATGGCTGAAAAGACACAAAGAAAGAGCAGATAATTTTAGCAAAAGTGATTAGCCCTCTGCATGAGTCAACATGCCGCTTGATTGTGATGACTGGATCGAAACAATAATTACGGCGAGTGATTGGCTGACTGGAGAGTTCATGACCCCGGAGCGATGCCGAATAACACTTGATTGGCATTACTATTGTTTCGTTAAGTGTTCTAATATTGTGTGATCTTTGCAAGGGGTCCCTATTGAACAGATAGTAGGATTTGTGTCGAGCAAACGAAATGCGTTCTACGGTGCTACTATTTGGGTTCTGCCTTTTGGTTTGTGTTTCTGGCAAAGAAACCAAGTCAAAATGGAAGGCAGCCTCTCGAGAAGCGCCAATATCACCCATGCTCAAACAGGAGATATTAAACTTAATGGGTCTTCCTCGGAGACCACGACCAAGTTACCAAACTCGATTATACGGTCGTCGTTTGTCTGCTCCTCGTTATATGATGAGGCTTTACAACAGTATATCCCAGAATCAATCTTATGACGATGGCTTTTGCTGTAACGATACGATAGCAGATTCGCGAGCTCTTGGTGCTGATACGATCATGAGTTATCTTCATCAAGGTATGTTATTTCTTCTGTACAATTTAATACTCTATGCTCTGTCTACGAATCATTGTCGATTAATAACCAAGAAAACACTATATTGTTTTCGTTAGCTATCTACATAAACATCAAAGAGCTATACTGTGTGTGTTCATTGTTTGTCGTATTCGGTTTTCGCGCAGAATGTAATCAAACGTGAACCCTCTCTTGTCCTGTGAGATAAGATTGTTGTAATTCGTCTCATAGCATATACGACCCTCTGCTTCCTGTACCATCCGCTACTCTGGAGAAGAGATTACATTCCCACGTGCACGCTATTAACAACTCGAATCACTGACGACATAAATATCCATCTAGGGGGTACATCACGTACCTTTTAAGTGGATCAGGAATCCATAATTGAATACGAAACTAACCTAATTTTCTCACTGCCCCCCGGCGACCCATTCACATGAAAATGACATTTCTTTCTATGTAGAACTTGAATTTAAAATACTCTAATCCGAGTGAAATGGCAACAAATGTGTGTCAATCTTATCTTTAAAGTACTAGGATTTATCATAAGGAAACCTACCTAAGGGCAACTAGCAGAGATAACCCTCTAATGTAGGCCAGGGTTGAAAAAGGCTGTTGATACAACTCTGTCTTCACTTGTTGGGAAGTGAGGGGTGTGGACGGCAGAATGGAATGAGTTTTCTACTCCACTGGAGAAGGGGGTACAGGGGTGTAGGCAGTGGGGTCCCAGGGTGCCTGAGAGCCCCCCCCCCCCCCCCCCCCCCCCCTCCTCTGGGTCTACTCTTTAAACTTATATGTTTGAGGAGGGGGGGGGGGGGGGGGGATTTGGTGGTGAACGATATGGAGTGTGATCCCCCCAATGGAAAATCCTGGCTACACCCCCTGGGGTACACAAAGCAGGGGGTGCATATATAACTCATTGTCCACTGGATAGGAAGTAAGGGGGTGTGGATGGCAGAGTGGATTGAGTTTTCTACTCTCTACAGCTGGGGAACAAGGTTGAATGAAATGGGGGTGCATATATTTACTTTCAGAATCCACTGGTAGGGTTGCCTCCCTCGCATCCTTTTTTAGTTATGTCATATGGGAGCGTTGCATGACGGAACTAAAAACGGATGTGAGGGAGGCTACTGGTAGGGAAGTGAGGACAGCAATGAGTGAGTGTTCTATCTACTGGAGAGTGAGGGTACATGAAGTAGGGGGTGCAGATGTGGTGTAACTCTTTCTCCAGTGGTTGGGAAGAAGCGGTTTTATTTTGCCTGCAGAGTGGAATGAATGTCTACTGGGGAGTGAGGGTGCAAGAAGCAGGGGGTTGCAGATATAAATATCCATTGATCTGCTAAATGGATACAATGTTCTCTTGTACTAGCTACTGTGGAGGGAGGGAGGGAGGGGTAGGGATATGAGATAACCCATCACTAAATCCAGTGTTATGGTACAAAACCACAGTAGGAGAACTGGTGGGGGGAGGGGATGAAGACAAGAGGATGTCTTATAGGTTAGTCGATTACCTCCGTATGATGTCAGGCAGCGCACATATAAAATTACTGCTTTCCAAGACATTTGTGAAGTCATTGACTTTCAACCGACAATGATTATGCAAGTATGGCATACATATATACACCTATTTCATGAACGTTTGCCAGGGAGAAAGGTGATGGGAGAAAGGTGATGGGAGATAGGAGAATGGTCATTCTAAGGTTGTCAGAGAGAAAGGTGATGGGAGAATGGTCATTCTAAGGTTGTCAGAGAGAAAGGCGATGGGAGAATGGTCATTCTAAGGTTGTCAGAGAGAAATAAAAGGTGATAGGAGAATGGTCATTCTAAGGTTGTCAGAGAGAAAGGTGATAGGAGAATGGTGATTCTAAGGTTGTCAGAGAGAAAGGTGATGGGAGAATGGTCATTCTAAGGTTGTCAGAGAGAAAGGTGATAGGAGAATGGTGATTCTAAGGTTGTCAGAGAGAAAGGTGATGGGAGAATGGTCATTCTAAGGTTGTCAGAGAGAAAGGTGATAGGAGAATGGTCATTCTGAGGTTGTTAGAGAGAAAGGTGATAGGAGAATGGCCATTCTAAGGTTGTCAGAGAAAGGTGATGGGAGAATGGTCATTCTGAGGTTGTCAGAGAGAAAGGTGATGGGAGAATGGTCATTCTAAGGTTGTCAGAGAGAGAGGTGATAGGAGAATGGTCATTCTAAGGTTGTCAGAGAGAGAGGTGATAGGAGAATGGTCATTCTAAGGTTGTCAGAGAGAGAGGTGATAGGAGAATGGTCATTCTAAGGTTGTCAGAGAGAAAGGTGATGGGAGAATGGTCATTCTAAGGTTGTCAGAGAGAAAGGTGATGGGAGAATGGTCATTCTGAGGTTGTCAGAGAGAAAGGTGATGGGAGAATGGTCATTCTGAGGTTGTCAGAGAGAAAGGTGATGGGAAATAGGAGAATGGCCATCGTACAGGGACCACAGAGACTGGGGGGAGAGGGGAGTCAAAGCCCACCCCCCCCCCCCCACTTTTAGCCAATACGTTTGTCACAAGTTGTTGTCTGATATATACTAGTCTACCAGTATATCTAGTACCCCCCCCCCCCCCCCCCCCCCCCCCCCCCCTTCAAGGGTGCTCGTGCCTGTTAAGACCAAAGTTGACTTTGCGACAGTTGAAATAATTCTATTTAAATAGTTTCTTACAATCCTTACAGTAACTACTTACACCTGAAAGCTTTATGAACTAAATTGTCAGGTTATTTGCATATATACACACAAATCTATAGTTCCATCTGGTCTCATGACCATTCTCCTATCACCTTTCTCTCCGACAACCTTTTTACAAATAGGTGTATAAATTAAACTGAGTCTAAACTGGCTGAACAGATAGGACGTAATATGGCGCAAAAGAATTCATGGATTCTTAATCTCGAGCCATAACTAATCGCCGTCTAAGATCTTTATCTCAATTGCTTTCACTAGTACCGTTGTAATGCTCGAGTCTAAACAAAGCTTGTTTTCGCGTTTGTAGTGTTCTCTTGTGTTATATTGGACTGGCTTTAGATCATCGTTAGTTGATATCGGACTGATTATTTAGTAGCCACACCATGCTTGTTTTTAGCTTTTAGTCGTCCTTTTACGACAACTTATTTTCACAATAGAAATAGCCTCGGGGCTCAACTCGATCCAACACGTCGAGTCAAGTGAGGACAAGTATGCTCTTCAAACGCCTGTATTTCGTCGAGACAGAAACCGTTGGAATCTCGATTTGATAGTTTTTGAACATGCAGCACCCATAAGTGATAACTATGCTAGTGACGCAAGTATAAGGGCAAAAACGCAAGCTGACGCAAGCACAAGAGGCCTTATTTCACTGTGACTAAAACGGACCTAACGCAAGCATAAAGCCTGCCTATCACTAATGACGCAAGTATAAGCGCAAAAACGCAAGCTAACGCAAGCACAAGAGGCCTTATTTCACTGTGACTAAAACGGACCTAACGCAAGCATAAAGCCTGCCTATCACTAGTGACGCAAGTATAAGCGCAAAAACGCAAGCACAAGAGGCCTTATTTCACTGTGACTAAAACGGACCTAACGCAAGCATAAAGCCTGACTATCACTAGTGACGCAAGTATAAGCGCAAAAACGCAAGCTCACGCAAGCACAAGAGGCCTTGTTTCACTGTGACTAAAACGGACCTAACACCAGCATAAAGCCTGCCTATCACTAGTGACGCAAGTATAAGCGCAAGCACATGCAAGAGGCCTAATTTCATGGTGACTGAAATAGCCTGTATGAGCACAAAGATCAAAACATTTTCTTTTTCTTGTCTTGTACACGCGCTTATGCTTGCGCAGCACCTCAGTACAACACAAGCTCCTTATATGCTAGCTTGTGCTTATCCTTGCGTGCTATTAAATTGAAAACCAAGTTATACATAAGTTTCTATCTCCAGAATCACATGCAGTGTACGCCCTTGCTTTTGAAAAATCCATATTTTTGGACACGAGGGGGGAGGGGAGAGGGGTTATGTCAATACAACCATCCTTGAGAGGTTTATTTTGCATTCCGTTGTCACGTGATCAATCCCAGTTTCGTCACGTGACCTTCGCATCTGATTTTTGATCATTTCTAATTACGTCACCAAACTTCTTTCCACAGTAAAGGGAAAAAGACCCAAGATATCTCATCACCACGCAACTTACAAATTCAAAATTCTAACTCCAGTGGGCGAGAAAGTGACAGCGACAGAATTCCGCCTGTACAAAGAGCGAACTCCGCCAAACAAATTTTGGAAAAACACGACCTACATAGTCCGCCTGTACCAGATCATTTACCCGGCGCAAGTTTTGGATCTACTGGAAAGCCGCGTGCTGAGAAGCTGGGACGTTGGATGGCAAGCGTTTGACATCACACAAGCTGGTAGGACGTGGTCAGAGAGCCCCTCCAACAACTACGGCCTTGAGTTGTCCGTGGAGAATTGGTTTAATCAGGAGGTGAACCCACACAGTGTAGGTTTTGTGGGCTTTCAAGGGCCCCAAGAGAAGCGGCCATTCATCGTCTCGTTCTTCCGCCAAGATGGCAACGTGCGCTTCTCCAGGCGATTTTACCCCGAAGAGATGCGCCACCACAGAGCCTCGCGCGTCCCGCGTTCTCTCGACTCGCAGTTTGGAGGCAGCAGCGAGCATGGCTACCACATCGCCGGCGGTAGAATATGTCAGCGGCGTACTCTTTACGTGAATTTTAAGAAACTTCGTTGGCAAGATTGGGTCATCGCCCCTGGGGGGTACTCAGCGTTCTTTTGTCACGGAGAGTGTTCATTCCCGTTGAATTCCAACATGAACGCGACCAACCATGCGATAGTTCAGACTCTGGTACATCTCATGAACCCTAAAACGGTCCCGAAGCCTTGCTGTGCACCCACCAAGCTGTCTCCTATCTCGGTTTTGTATTTTGACGACAACAATAACGTGGTATTGAAAAAGTACAACAACATGGTTGTGACGTCGTGTGGATGTCACTGACGTAACCATAGCAACAACCGTCACGTGACACTAGGAAACGATGGCGGTATTTTTAGTTACCATAGAAACATAATACGGATTCCTTGTGCTTATTTTGGTAGGAAAGAAAAAGAACCGTTTTTGCGTTTTAATGTTTCGTGGTATGACTGAAATAGGCCATATGCACTAACGGGTCACGTGACCCAACTTTCTCAAATCAAGCAGCAGTGTCAAAATGAAAAGAGCAGCTCGATATTAGTAAAAAGGCGAAATTTCAGCTTATAATGTTTAACACAGCAGAAATGGCATGAAATATAAAATTGCAAATTTTATTAAGATTCGTATGGAAAAATGTGCTGGATGGCAAAAAATGCCATCCAATGCATTTTCCAAACAAATTATTAGAAAACACTCGATTTTATATTTCATGTCATTTCTCCTGTGTCAGACGTTATGACCTGAAATTTCGCCTTCTTACTAATATCGAGCTGCTCTTTTCATTTCTGGAGTTCATTTTGACACTGCTGCTTGATTTGAGAAAGTTGGGTCACGTGACCCGTTAGTGCATATGGCCTATTAGTGCAAGGTGTCTAGATCTGTTAGTGCATTCGGAAAGGAAAGGTCAGGACGGAACTGAAGCGCTATCTTTCATGTTCCTCAGGGATGGATGCAGATATTTTTGATGGTCCAAATTAACGTATACTAACCAAAATTTTCTTCAAACCTGTGGCAAAACTATATAGATTCTAGGATAAAACAATCAATGAGGCTTTATCATGTAATTTCAAAACTCATAGGACAAAAAAATGATTATCATAGCTGGAAAGAGATCGTTGAAATGTGAAGTTTGGAAAAGATCGCTTCACAAATTGTGAAGATGTGAATTTTCAAAAATCGAAATTTTATATGAAAACCTTTGGAAATTTACGCTTAAGAGGCAAAACGTACAAAGGTTTTCATACAAAATTTCGATTTTTGAAAATTCATATCTTCACAATTTGTGAAGCGATCTTTTCCAAACTTCACATTTTTACTAAATTCAACGAGCTCTTTCAAGCTATGATAATTTTTTGTCCTATAAGTTTTGAAATTACACGATAAACCCTCATTGAACCACAGGTATGACAGGGGGATCCGGACCCCCCTGGATGCGCCAACGTTCCTTGACTCAGTCCTTCCTTCCTTTGCATAGCTCGTAGCAAGTTCCTAAACACATATACAGCAGTTTCGATAAACGTGCGTTGTCCGTAGGAGTACTCGAGGCCATGGCGTGTGCATAGTGCAAACAACCTGGCCCTGGTTGTACGATAGGAGGATGGCGCTATCCACCGGATAGAGTCGTTTTCGTATATGTGGGAAGTAGTTACCGTATCGTGTCCAAGCATTCTGATTGGCTGAGCAATGATTTTGCGCGCTGTGATTGGTTGAATAGATGTATCTTCGATTCCATACCGTGACTGTAACTCCGTGCCGTAGGTTTCCCACTCGTACGAAAACGACTCTAATAACTCCTTATCCAGTGGATAAGATAACAACATCGATTTATAAACTGGATAGTGCTATCCACCTTGTTCTTTTGGATCGAAAATGTTCGTTTTAACATTTCTAGTTTTATCTTTCGTATTATTTCAAACATACGTACAGCAGTGCCCGGGCAGCAGTGTTAGCAGAGTCGTCACAGGTCACTTTGTAAATTGTTTCACTCGGCGCCAATTTCTTATGGAAACAAATCGCCAACTGGCCATGGGTACCCAGGCGCATACGCCTCTTAGGAAACCGAAGGCTCTTTCAGTACCGCCGAGTGAATGCTATATAGTATTTCCATGCATAGCGACGTTAATTGAAGCGGCTGTATCTCTTTAGTCGCAACGATATCGCAAGTATGAGATAGCCTTATCTTATCATAAATTAAGTTATATATGAATCATATGTCAAATAATCAAGACAGCAAGTTCTTGCCTTTGTAACTATGGCAACCCGTGCTTCAAATGCGATAACAACACGTGCGCACATTATACACATATTCAACATGTATTCAAAAGCTAGAAATGAGTCACGTGATAATTCAAATCACGTGATCTTAAAAATCACGTGATCTAATATAATCACGTGATCTCAAATAATCACATAGCAATAGAATCACTTGTTTTTAAAACCCAGACGAGCCGCCTTTTTCGGGTGTTTCTTGGTGTTGCAGTCTGCATTGTATTCTTGGTTAGGTTTCTTTGTATGCAGGGTATTGTTTTGGTTCAAGTTCATTCTTCTGGTGTTCTGCAACACCAAGAAACCTCCCATTTTTCGTAGTCTCTTTAGTTCCGTCACGCAACGCTCCCGGCTGCGTGACGGAACTAAAAACGGCTGAGACTACAGTTTTCGTCCAGGTTTGAAACGCTGTTGTTCTATGAAAAACTACTTTGTCTTTTTATTATACATTAAGAAACCTATTTTTATAGTCATTAACAAAATGTAAATAAGAGAAAGTGGATAATTTTCGATTACTATTGTAATGATGGTCTTTATTGTGTATAAATTAAAACCATTTTTCCAGCACGTTTCAGGACATATATTTGGTGCTGACCAGTGGGAACGCGGGCTACGGGTACGACATTAAACACTGAACATGCGCAGTGTCAGAGAAACGCGCGCTCACAGAGAGACTTTAGAAGGGTTTTTGTGATCATTGACCTTCACTGTCACGTGTCACGGTGTGTACTAGTCACGCCATGTACTAGTCACGCCATGTACTAGTCACGCCATGTTGCTCCGACGTTACGAGCTATAAATGCGTAGATTTCGGAGTATTCTTCGATCTAGAGGAAAACAAAGTTTCAGAAATCAGTCCAGTACGTCAGAAAACGAAAAAAGGTCATTCCCAGGCCGCCGCATGCGCGCGGATAGTTCGCAACGCGTGCGCCAAGATCTGGCCCAGTCTCTTCTATATTCTCCCTTGAGAAAACTGAGAGAAAATCGTATCTGTAGTTTGTGAGGAACAGTTTGTCTTACCACTTTCGCTGTTGGTTTTCCAAATCCATGACCTGCTTTGGTGTCTATTCTGATCAGAAGTGGATTTTTCTGTAGAAAAACATGAAAGGGCCGTGATTACTGAGAAGGGTGCGGTCAAACACGTGGTCATATCAAAACTTCAATATCGTTAGTAATCAATAAAGCATAGTTTATGTACACCTAATTTCAAAAACGTTGTCCAATAATAATCAAAAAAAGCCAAATAGGATTTCATTAAAAGACAAAAGAAGTGCACTCAAGCTGAACTGTTTCTTTTGTCTTTTTGAATGAATTGGTATTTGGCTATTTGGACAACGTTTTTGAAATTAGGTGTATAATCTACAAACCAAATATATCGGAACCCCGTTAATACGACCACCTCGTTACTACGGCCAACTATATTTTGACCCAAAGAAAAGCTCAATCATACATTCTCTTATTACAAACGATCGTTCTCAGGGCCACCCGTAAATACGGCCAGGTGCCCGGCTTAAAGGGGTTGCGCTGTTGTTATTGGCAAATGCAGAATAGATCGAGAGCAGTAGAAGGACACTATGCTCTTTGTCCCCCTCCCCTATCCCTCTCAGTCAGTTTTGGCTCGGTTCAAGTCTTCTCTTATTTTGTCACAGACATCCAAATAAGATGAGAGTTGCCTGGGGAGGAGTCTATTCTCTTCCCAATCACGTGACTATACCTGATGCTGTACTTGGCCCATGGTGTGCTGAAGCTCAGCGATGTACTTGAATGAATGCAGAGGAACAACGCGGTCATCGTGGTCAGCGGTTAGCAATAAAACCGCGGGGTACTGGATACCATTGTCAGGGTTTTTAATGTTGTGAAGTGGCGAATATCTGGAATATTAAACAGTAGATGCAAATCCTTGTTAATCAAAGGAACAACGCGGTCATCGTGGTCAGCGGTTAGCAATAAAACCGCGGGGTACTGGAAACCATTAGCAACAACGAGGTTATCGTGATCCAATCGTGATCAGCGGTTAGCAATAAAACCGCGGGGTACTGGAAACCATTAGCAACAACGAGGTTATCGTGATCCAATCGTGATCAGCGGTTAGCAATAAAACCGCGGGCTACTGGAAACCATTAGGAACAACGCGGTCATCGTGATCAGCGGTTAGCAATAAAACCGCGGGGTACTGAAAACCATTAGCAACAACGCGGTCATCGTGAACAGCGGTTAGCAATAAAACCGCGGGGTACTGGTCTACTGGAAACCATTAGCAACAACGAGGTTATATCAGCGGTTAGCAATAAAACCGCGGGGTACTGGAAACCATTAGCAACAACGCGGTCATCGTGATCAGCGGTTTGCAATAAAACCGCGGGGTACTGGAAACCATTAGGAACAACGCGGTCATCGTGATCAACGGTTTGCAATAAAACCGCGGGGTACTGGAAACCATTAGGAACAACGCGGTCATCGTGAACAGCGGTTAGCAATAAAACTGCGAGGTACTGGAAACCATTAGTAGATACAAATCCTCGTTTGTTAGTGATTGGAAATGCTCGCGTTCTAAAATCATCAACTTTATCTTGTTGCGTGCGGTTGGCCTGGTCAAATGGTTGCAAAGAAGACTTGTGCACAGCTATCCTAACCCTCCCCTCCCTAAGACGAATTATGTTTGATCTACACATGTATGAAGCAGCATACTTAATGAGCCATTCAAATTCTTCTTTCTTGTCGGCACATCCAAAATCAGTGATCCTACAAAAAGGGGAAATAGAACGAATGATAAATGAATGATGGATGGATTGAAAGAGTGAATGGATGAATGGATGAATGAATGGATGAATGGATGAATGGATGAATGGATGAATGGATGAATGAATGGATGAATGAATGGATGAATGAATGAATGGATGAATGGATGAATGAATGAATGAATGAATGGATGAATGGATGAATGGATGGATGAATGGATGAATGGATGAATGAATGGATGAATAGATGAATGAATGAATGGATGAATAGATGAATGAATGAATGAATAGATGAATGAATGAATGAATAGATGAATGAATGAATGAATGAATAGATGAATGAATGAATGAATGAATGAATGAATAGATGAATGAATGAATGAATGAATAGATGAATGAATGAATGAATGGATGAATGAATGAATGGATGAATGAATGGATGAATGGAGGAATGAATGGATGGATGAATGAATGGACAGTTGGATGAATAAAAGAATAAAGGAATGAATGAATGGATGAATGAATGAAAGAAAGAACAAACCAATAGCATGGATGAAAACATGGCTGGACATTATTGCTTCTATGGAAGGATGTTTAGAGATAAAAATGCATTCACATACCATGCATGTCCAATGGTGAATTTATGGAACTTCAGCATGTCAGTCACTCTACAAAAACAAAACGTATTTAATGTGATGTCTGGTTCAAAGAAAGAGACTGGTTTATAGACCCTTCACTCGTCATATTAGAGGTGCAATAGTTTATAACTTACGGTACTTGTGCTATGGTACAACCAAACAGCTCTGGTCTCTGATTAATACATGCACAAACCAAGAGTCCTCCATTGGATCCACCACATATCGTGAGCCTTGAAACACAAATAACAGAGAAATAATAAGAGGCTAGGTTGCACATATTTCTTCCAATACAGAATTATAATTATTGGCAAGGGGTGGTGTAATATGTAAAGGGATGACAAAATGGGGAAGGAAGGTCTCCTGGGGGGAGGGGGGGTACTCCCATATATGTGCCGCCCAATAGGGTATGGCTTTCGAGCTTCTCAGACCTGGCATAGGGTATGGACAATTTCCGTTTTTAGTCTGGTAGAGGGTAAGGTTTTTGGGGACATGGCGGCACACTCCTACCCCAAAAATGCCAGAGTAACCATGGTCTACACTATGTTAGGGTAAGAGAGAACAATACATTGGGGGTAAGGGAGATTTATAGCTATAGAGAGACATATTGGTTGCCACCAGAGAGGATTAGTCAAGGATACATAAGAGAGGATTATTGACAGTAATGGTGAATGGGGGAGAGTCAGGGAGGTATACCTCATCTATTGTCTGTTAAAAAAAGTGAAATGTTGGTCTACACTATGCCAAGGGAACATTACACGTTGAGGGTAAAAGAGAACTATGGAGAGTAAGATAAGGTAAGGTAGGTATATACGCCTCATCCTATCTATGATTTGTTGGGAAAGGGTCTACACTATGTCTGGGTAAGGGAGGTTACAGCCATAGTTTCTGACACTTCTTACTTTTTTGGGGAAGTGTATTGGTTGTTGATTAGATACTGGCCAGCGTACTGGAAATCATCAAAGACATTCTGTTTATTGGCAAGCATTCCACTTTTGTGCCATGTTTCACCATATTCTCTGGAAACAACAAAACAACAATAATTGAACTTATGAGAATCAGTGATGATGGTAATGAAAATGGTGCTGCTCATGATCATGCTGATGATAATAATGGAATCAATGTTGGTGATGATGGTGGTTATGATGATGATGATGATGATGATGATGGTGGTGGTGATGATGATGGTGGTAGCGGTGGTGGTGACAATGATGATGGTGGTGGTAGTGGTGATGATGATGGTGGTGGTGGTGATGATGATGGTGGTGGTGATGATGATGATGATGATAATGATGATGATGGTGGTGATGATGATGATGATGGTGGTAGTGGTGGTGGTGATGGTGGTGGTAGCTAGTGGTGGTGGTGACAATGACGATGATCATGATGATGATGACAATGATAATACATGTGATGGTAATACTGTTGGTGGCAGCTACTTACTGTCCACCCCTGATGTTTGCAATGGCAAGTATGCCACCAAGATTGTGAATAAACGTGATTCTTGTCACACTAAATGAGGGTGTGATTGAGATGTTGAATCCTCCATAACCATACAGAAAGACAGGGTGGCTGGAATCCATTGTGATTCCCTGATTTGGACAAAAATACAAATAAATTATTAAAATGGAAGAAAGTTCCTGACACCTTACCAACTACTTACTGACACCTTACCAACCACTTACTGACACCTTACCAACCACTTACTGACACCTTACCAACCACTTACTGACACCTTACCAACCACTTACTGACACCTTACCAACCACTTACTGACACCTTACCAACCACTTACTGACACCTTACCAACCACTTACTGACACCTTACCAACCACTTACTGACACCTTACCAACCACTTACTGACACCTTAGAGCAGATTTCGTATGACTGTGAAAAACTTACGGCACGAACGTGCCGTGCCGTGACCGTGATGATTTAGGATTTCGAATGAATCCGTGCCGTGACCGTGACGTGCCGTGCGCCGTGGTTTTTCACAGTCATACGAAATTTGCTCTACCAACCACTATCTATAGTACCTTCTGATGCACAATAAACATGGGAATCTTTGTGCCGTCTTTGCTGCTGTAAAACACTTGATTGGTTTCATATAAACTGGAATCAAATCCTTTGACAACAATTTCCCGGAACACCTAGAGCAAAGAATAATCTTTTCAGTTACTGCTATTTGCACTGCTTAGCAACCGTTCAAGACAAAAGTAATTGGTAAATTTGCAATAGACTTCTGTCAATTATACACATCTATGAATATGATAAATGTGACTTCTTTATTTGTCTAGTACATAATATGTTGCTAACTACCATGTATTTCTCTAGTCGTCATGTGCATGTAGTAGTGCCCCAGGGGGTGTCCTGAGGTATAAAAGTTACGGGGACATGCAAAACTCTTTTTGTAATTTGAAAATTTCAAATTTGGACTGATTTTTGGGTCTGAAGTTTTTGGAGGACTATTTTTTCAGTAACATATTTGTGCCAAGGGAAATAAATAGACTTTCTTGGGGTTACGTTTTAGCCATATTGGACTTTTTTGGGGTTTATTATTTTGGTTTCATTCGCATGTCACTGTCACTCTTATACCTGAGTACACCATCTGGAAGACACACGGACACATACCTTAGGTTGAGGGTTTTCCTCTGTCAGATCACAATGGAAGATGACACCAGGGGTGAGGAAGGAAGTGAACTGATAAAATATCTAATGAATAAAAGTAGGGAAAAATAGTGAAAAACAGACACGAAACAAACAGCCAATATGGGAGAGATCTAGATTTGAAAAGCAGCAAATAAAGTAGCTAAAGGATGGATTAGAGTGCGTGAGTGAGGTAGGATGGGAGGGAGGGAGGGAGTCAAGATGAACGGAGGTAAGAAGCTATGGAGAGAAAGTGAAAGAAGAATGGATGGAAGGAAGAGAAGGAGTGATGAAATTTGGAATAGATGGAGGGGGGGGAAGCAAGGGAAGGACTAAGGGTGGGAGTAGGGGATTTGTGGAAGAGAGGAAAGGAATAGAAGCAAGGAATGGGGTTAAGGAAGGGATATTGGAAGCAAGGAAGAGAGGGAGGTTTCAAAGCAAGAAAGGGAGGGAGGGAGGAAGGAAGCCATCTGGAAGAGAGGGCGGAAGCAAGAAAGGGAGGGAGGGAGGGAGGGAGAGAGGGAGGGAGGGAGGGAGGAAGGAAGGAAGGGAAGAAGCAAGGAAGAGGGAGGAAGCAAGCAAGTGAGGAAGGAAGCAAGGAAGGGAGGGAGGAAGCAAGGAAGGGAATAAAAGTAGGCAAAAAAGTGAAAAGCAAGACAGGGAGGGAAACAGCAAGGAAGGGAGGAAGATCTAGAGGGGGAAAATGGAAGCAAATAAAGTAGGGAGGAAGGATTAGAGTGGAGGGAGAAAGGTAGAATGGGAGGGAGGGAGGGAGTCAAGCAAGAACGAAGAGAGGTAGGAAGAAAGGGAGGGAGAAAGAGAGGGAGGAATGGATGAAGCAAGCAAGGGAGGAGTGAAGCAAGCAAGGGAATAGATGGAGGAAGGGAGGGGGAAGCAAGGAAGGGAGGGAGGAAGCAAGAAAGGGAGGGAGGGAGGGGGCAAGCAAGGGAGGGAGGAAGCAAGGAAGGGAGGAAGGAAGCAAGGAAGGGAGGGAGGAAAGAAAGAAGGGAGGAAGGAAGCAAGGAAGGGAGGGAGGAAGCAAGAAAGGGAGGAAGGAAGGAGGAAGGAGGGAGGAAGCAAGGAAGGGAGGAAGGAAGCAAGGAAAGGGAGGGAGGAAGCAAGAAAGGGAGGGAGGAAGAAGCAAGCAAGGGAGGGAGGAAGCAAGCAAGGGAGGGAGGAAGCAAGGAAGGGAGGGAGGGCAAGAAAGGGAGGGAGGGAGGGAGGGAGGGAGGGAGGGAGGAAGGGAGGGAGGGAGGAAGGAGGAAGAAGCAAGCAAGGGAGGGAGGAAGCAAGGAAGGGAGGAAGGAAGCAAGGAAGGGAGGGAGGAAGCAAGAAAGGGAGAGAAGAAGTAAGGAAGGGAGAGAGAGAGAGAGGAAGGAAAGACACATGTAAGGAACAACAGAAGAATTAAACTGTCAGGATATACAACATGGCAATACCTCTGAATCCTTCTTATTGCCAGAGTATCCTACAACAGAACCAATATCAAGTGGAAACGTCATGAGACGCTCACCAGTATCCAGACTGTTCAAGTGCAGAACACTCTGAAAAATATAAAAATAATAAATACATGTTCTTATAAGCAATGCTAGACTTTACTGACCAGTATTGCCATACCTTGACATCGTGGAGATATCCAAGCACTAGCAGGTTTTGCTTGACACAGGCAGCCCACTCCAGTACATCATCGTCATCCTCTGGGATCAACGTTGACCAGTTTTCCTGCAGAAAACCATTTTTATTTATTTATTTTTTCTTTTAGAAAGAGAAGTTATGCCATGGCTAGAAAACTGCAAAAGACTTGTATAAATTGGTCAAAGACCACCCTGCAAGGCAGCAAGCCCCCCCCCCCCCCCCCCCCCCCCCCCCCCCCCTCACTCGGAGGAGGTAAAAGGAGACTCTCCTCGCAGGGTAGTCAAAGACCTAAGCCACTGCTAAAGGAGAGGAGAAGACGGCCCTGACTGCTGTTTTGTTTACCTGTTCATGTTGGCTGAGGTCGATATTGATAAGCCTGTAACGAGGAGATTTCAAGTTGGTCTTGAATGTGAACACTGTTCCTTGGTTTGTTATGTACTAAACAGCAATTAATCAAACAATAAAAGTCATTTAATTATAAATACTGGCTCATACAATCAAAGGTGTACAGGCAAGAATAGTGTAAGTGACTAATGTGATCAAAATCTTTTAAATTCTCCTTTACAATTTTTATAGCCCAAAGGAGAATTTCGATTTTGATCAGAGATTACTTATGATGAGATGCAATATTATTGACTTGTGATCACAATCTGAATTCTCCTAAAGAATTTATATATCCTAAAGGAGAATTTAGATTTTGATCAGAGATACTAACTCACTTCATACTCTGCATCAAAGTTATCAACTATCTTTATATATGGCAGCATTCCTAAACAAGACAAAACATATCAAACTTTTAATAACACACAGTAACAATTAATATTATTATTGCAAAGATTGTTACAATAACTGTCCCTTCTACATCTTTGCAATTTTATTATTATTATTATTATTATTATTATTGTTATTGTTGTTGTTGTTGTTATTGTTATTATTATTATTATTATTATTGTTGTTATTATTATTGTTATTATTATTATTGTTATTATTGTTATTATTGTTATTGTTATTATTATTATTATTATTATTATTTTTGTTTGTTGCTGTTATTGTTGTTGTTGTTGTTGTTATTATTATTATTATTGTTATTGTTATTATTGTTATTATTATTGTTATTATTGTTATTGTTATTATTATTATTATTATTATTATTATTATTATTGTTGCTGTTGCTGTTGTTGTTATTGTTGTTGTTGTTATTATTATTATTATTATTATTATTATTATTGTTATTATTATTATTATTATTATTATTATTATTATTGTTTGTTGCTGTTATTGTTGTTGTTGTTGTGTTATTATTATTATTATTGTTATTATTATTGTTATTGTTATTATTATTGTTATTATTGTTATTGTTATTATTATTATTATTATTATTATTTTTATTGTTGCTGTTGCTGCTGTTGCTGTTTGTTGTTGTTGTTGTTGTTATTATTATTATTATTATTATTATTGTTATTGTTATTATTATTATTATTATTATTATTATTATTATTATTGCTGTTGCTGTTATTATTGTTGTTGTTGTTATTATTATTATTGTTGTTATTGTTATTATTATTGTTATTATTATTATTATTATTTTTATTGTTGCTGTTGCTGTTGCTGTTATTGTTGTTTGTTATTATTATTATTATTGTTATTATTATTGTTGTTATTATTATTATTATTATTATTATTATTATTATTATTATTATTATTGTTATTATTATTATTGTTATTATTATTGTTATTATTATTGTTGTTATTATTATTATTATTATTATTTTTTTTATTGTTGCTGTTGCTGTTGCTGTTATTGTTGTTGTTGTTATTATTATTATTATTGTTATTATTATTATTATTATTGTTATTATTATTATTATTATTATTATTATTATTATTATTATTATTATTATTCCCTTTAAAATTATTGCAGATGCAACTATATCATAATCCAAACCTTTGATGCCGTCAAGTGCCTTTAAATCACAGTAGTATAGTCTATTAACTGGATCGCATCCTTGTCTAATGGTGATGATGACGTAGTTACCGCAGTCAGTTACTTCAGCCCCACTGAGACAAAACAATGTTACAAAATATGATTGTATGTAGGTATCATTAAATTTTAGACAGTAGTTATGCTTCATCTGCGCAGTGTAGAAATTAAATTTAAACCAAGCTCTTGGATCATTGACCCAATGTGATGGTACAAGTACATACAATGATTGGTATTACAGTACTAATCTATGATAAATGTTAGAAGACTGGATTCGAGTGTTTTGATTGGCTGAATTAGTTACAAGTTTTTCGAGGTGTTTGCCCTCGATGAAAGACTAGTGGAAATATCACTTGAATGGATTCAACATTCTTTCATTTCACATTGGATAGGCTATACATGTACAGTTTTTATATTGGAGATATTGGAAATTTAAGAACTGTTATCCCATTGGTTATTATATACACTTGTACCCAGTCTTCTAATGTATTTGCCTCAGATCCCCAGTTCTTTATACAGCAGAATTAAAAAGGATTTTTTCACCTAGACTTGGATACTTACATATGCCACTTGGGTTCCTCTGGAAATTCACAACAGAGAATGTCCTCACTTTGATCAGTGCCAAGATAATGATAGTAAAGCTATTCGCAGGATAATAATCATCACCATCAGTATTAATGTACATATTATTTCCCTGTAAGAACGGAGTAAGTGACTTAATTGTGATCAAAACCTAAATTCTCCCTTCAAATTCAAAGATTCTTGAGGAGACTTTAGATTTTGATCAGAGATCACTGACATTGTTCTAAGTTTTAATAATTATATTGTACAAAATGTAAGTGACTTGTGATCAAAATTCAATTTCTCCTTTGAAATTCAAAGAATCTCAAGGAGACTTTAGATTTTGATCAGAGATCACTTACATTTTTCTTGCAGGGAGCCCTTCAATTGTCAAGTTGTTGTGGGGCAACTGAATGCCATCATAATCAATATATTTGTATGCACACATTTTTTGATGGGTTTCCTGTGGTAGAGCGTGCGCAATAGGTATTATATGTTGGGCTCCCTGTGCGCTTCCCATAAGACTGCACGCACAAATGCAGTATTCTAAATGCAGCAAGATCTGAGTCCAAGAGAGTTGAGATGCACATTATTTTTTATGAGCTCCAGAATCATTTATGAGAAACCAAGATCATTGTCAAAACTACCGTAGCCTTTACATGTAGTCGCTGGGACACATTGTTTTTCCAGAGTCATGGAATGATGATGATGATGATTGTACCACCATCATTTAGGGGTGTCACGAGGGACTGGGGCTGGGTATCAGACTATTATTGCACAATAGGTTGATCAAAGTACCGGTAATGATCAAATGTCATCAACATCATCAATCATCATCATCATCTTTTTCACCTATGTGTCTCCCCTTTCAACCCCATAGCTGCACCTTCTGATCCAGGTTGGCATCTGTCTCTGTTCCATCTGCTTTATTGGTATGAACTGGGTATTGCTATGAAAAGGTATATAATAATAATAATAACTAGTACGTCTACCAATGTGGTAGTTCATGCTGCCGTTCAGAATGGCTTTATGTAAGGTTATAAATTGGAAACAGTGTTTGGGACGTTACTATTTAGCTCATAGCAGGTTCGATCATTTTTAAGTTTGCTTTAGTTTTACGTTGCCTCTAATCTTTCGATCTACACCGAAACTCCGAGGAAGTTTGCCTTGGGTTATGTTGCTCGCTGTCGTCGCGAAAGTTTTTACATGAAAGTTTTCATAGCTTTTTCGTACCAGCTTTCAAATAAAACGAAAGTTCTGCAGTCGAGTTTGTGGACCCTCCTTAAGCATACTTGGGTAAGTAGTACTAACAAGACGAAGAGCACACAAAACTTTGCATTGATCTACACTTCCCTGCGTCAAGCTACAAATGACTCGTATTTCAAGTACCGTAACAACATGTCGCAAAGCATGGTGGTAAAAAATGACAGCAAAAAGACAATAGAAATGATGCATTGTGGTTAAAAGCAAGTCGAGATTTTTGCCAGCTTGTACCGAATAGTATGCTGCCTTGCTCACTCGCTTCAGGCTCATCGCTGCGGCAGCAATAATAATAGATATTGGGAGCATCCCACAAGGTCTCGATGCTCTTGTATATGTAATATGTACATGTATATATGTACATGTTATTGTTAAATAATGGAGAAATGAATGAATGGTCATTAAGAAATAAATTTATTATTATTATTATGGTCATTAACAGATGAATGGATGAACAAATGAATGGATGAATGAATGAATGGATGAACAAATGAATGGATGAATGGATGAACAAATGAATGGATGAACAAATGAATGAATGAACAAATGAATGGATGAACAAATGAATGAATGAACAAATGAATGGATGAAATGAATGGATGGATGAACAAATGAATGGATGAACAAATGAATGGATGAACAAATGAATGGATGAACAAATGAATGGATGAACAAATGAATGGATGAACAAATGAATGGATGAACAAATGAATGGATGAACAAATGAATGATGAACAAATGAATGAATGAATGGATGAACAAATGAATGGATGATGAATGAATGATGGATGAACAACAAATGAATGATGAATGAATGAATGGATGAACAAATGAATGAATGAACAAATGAATGGATGAACAAATGAATGGATGAACAAATGAATGGATGAACAAATGAATGGAATGAATGGATGAATGAATGAATGGATGAACAAATGAATGAATGGATGAACAAATGAATGAATGAACAAATGAATGGATGGATGAACAAATGAATGGATGAACAAATGAATGGATGAACAAATGAATGGATGAACAAATGAATGGATGAACAAATGAATGGATGAATAAATGAATGAATGGATGGATGAACAAATGAATGAATGAACAAATGAATGGATGAACAAATGAATGGATGAATGATGAATGAATGAATGGATGAACAAATGAATGGATGAACGAATGAATGGATGAACAAATGAATGGATGATTGAAGGAAGGAATAAATAAATTGGTAAATGAATGAATGAATGAATGAATAGATCAATCAATGAATACACCACACCTACATACCAATTACTCACATTATAAAAGAGTCCCTTGTTATCATGTGTCCAGGACATGCTCGTGAACTTGGCTTTTTCCAGTTTATCAGGAAGATCTACACCACCTTCAACCTTCATAAACTAATCAACAATACAAACCAATTCAAAAATATGATATAAAATTTTTGAGCGAGGCGAAGCAAGGTGAGAGGGGATTTGGAGGGGAGGGGAGGGGAGGGGAGAGGGGAGGGGAGGTTTGTTGAATGTCTTCAATACCTTAATGGTGACCCAATCTGAGCCACTGGAACTCAACGAATAAGCAAACAACTCTCCGTCATCAGAAAATGCTCTGCCTGCTAGTGCAGTGGTGCCATCATCAGAGAGTTTATTGGGATCCAAAAATACTTTTCCTTCATCTTTAATACTGTCTTGAACATACATCACACTAGAAAACAATCAAAAGGAAGACATTTTGTTGCATCCAGTCTGACTTTATTTACAGTATAGGGATGTTTCATTCCAGAATTTTAGGTATTTGGACTCTTCTTGGGTTACCTGTGTATAGTAATGTAGGTCCAGAGTGGACATCGATCCCCTCCCTATAGTCCCCTGGGGAGCACTGGTAGAGCTAGCAGGGAACCAACTCTCACAAGTTCCTAATTACATACATGTATGAGGGGCGGCGAACAGAATGCAAGATGTACAGAACTGATCAAAAAACAAGACTGTGCTGGATCCAGTGAAGTTCAAGTAAAAGTTTCCTGTAATTTTTCTAAAGACCAATAAAATTTTACCTTTGGTTTTGTAATCCTGAGTTGTAAAAGTAGAAATATTTTGAGCCTTCTTTGAAAGGGCATCCATATTTTGGGTAGTCCCACAGCTCTGTAAGCCTAAATAATAGTAAATAATAATTAATAATAATAATAACTTTTTTTTAAACCTGCTAATTATTCTAGTTTACAAAATAGTAAACTTAATTGAGAACACTATTCCATATCAAATATCACAAATTATTACATAAAAGCACTCAACTAAATGCCCCCCCCCCCCCCCCAATCCCTCCCCTCCCCCCCCCCCCCCCCTCCCTGTCAGTTCTACAATGGTACATGTACATGTACCTGTCAATATAATTGATTTTTTTAGATTCAAAATCATTTGTGGTTTAAACGCGAATACTCTACTACTTTTAATCAAAAGGCAGGTTTATTGCTCCAACTATAAGTCCATAAAAGTAAAGTGCAATAAATAAATATATAATTCAATAAAATACCTGTTTTTAAAGCGGTCTCTAACGTCACAATCGGCCAAGTAACTCACGGTAATCTCGTTCTGTGCCTTAACAAACTCCTTGGTTTCGTCTGAGTCAGGATCTTCTAGCCATATATAAGGTTCAGGGACTTTATGGCCGTGATAATCATCAACTACGTTCTCATCTCGTCGCACTGAAGGATAGTTTATTGAAGATGAATCCGCCATTGTTGGACTTGATAGACAAAACCGGTGCAGCCGGCCGGATGTGACGTATATGGCCGGTTAGATTCCAACACAGGTAGCCCCAGGGGGTAGCCCAATGATATATATCAACACAGGTAGCCCAAGTTGCAAAGTTATAGATGATTTATCCAATCACGGTACAACAAAAAGTCCTCCATCGGTTTATAACGCGCATCAAATGCGCCATATAATAATAAAAATTATAAAATAACTATGATATAACGCGCGCTCTGATTGGCCGAAGGATGCGTATTCCGCGTGCTTTATGAGAGCACAGTGCACGCGCGCGCAGATGTTCAAACATTTTTGTAACGAACAATATTGAAAACTTGCCTTAAAATCATAATTGTATTTTATAAAAGAACTAGACGCTCTTCTAGCGTGAAGTCGGGCTTCTAAATGAAATGTAACCTATTTGAACTAAATATAGATATCTTATAGTGCGCGATTGAAACAGTTTTTGGTTGCTCGTCGTTGCGTGACTCGAGCTCGATAGAACATGCTTTCCTTGCAATTTCAGTAGTATATCAGTAAAAACGTTAATAGCCCTGCTTCACGCTACTAGAGCGTCCTGTTTCAATCTAAATTTAGATTTAGACGACAAAAGACTTATATGTTGGCCCCTTGACCTCCGGTGCTTTACCTGATTGGTTTGTGCTTTCTAATCTTTCTTGGCCAGACTTCATGTCTCCTTCGGCCGGCACAGGGCGCATGCGCTGGATTTGAGGTCAACGACGACGACGACGACAAAGAACGCTTCTCATTTTTAGAGTCGGAGCTTCCACAGGAAGCCCGACTAAATAGAAAACTTGCCCGCTGTGCTATGTGCAGATTTAGAGCACTTGGGGACTGATCAGAACACTCGAGAAGTGTTGAGAAGCACTCCGCTACGCGTCGTGCTTCTCCAAGAGACCATGAGGGACAGAGAGGGAGTCTTCCAGTATAGGGTCTGGGATATCTTAATTTCAAAAAATCTATTTTTAGAATGCGGACGTCTGAGGAAATTAACTTCCGGTTCAAGCAGATGTAAAAATTGTTTTTTTAGGCCGAGTATTTTGACTCTGATTTTGACTGAAATATAGAATTTATTTTATATGGAAAGGAGTTGTTTAAGTTCGAACAGAGTCCAAAAGTCGCCTTGTATTGTGGTCTGTAGGATTGAATGAACAACAAAAACTAAACGCCGAAAACTACTGCCAACTCAACAAGAAGGTCGCTGCATGAAGAAGGTCACTGTTTGAGCACTGTTTGTACTTTCTTCTTGGTGTTCTGCCTTGAACAATTAAGAAAAACATTCCCAAGAATAGATGTAATCGATTTGAAAGTGTATTAAAGACTAAATCCGATGGAAAATCTAAGGATAAAGTCGTGAAAATTGCTGGTTTTCCAAAAAAGCTGTTGATTCGGTTGTAGCATGTGGATGCAAAGCTGCCGAGCCGAAGACTTTCAAAGATGTATTTTCGTCTCTTTCGTCAAACCTTTTCGTCAGAAAGTGACTTCAATTTATTCTTGGATGTGGTTTAGTGGTATCTTGTAATTATCGTTGTGGCGTTTGAAGAGTTTTCACAAGGCTATTCAAAAACAAATTTGCCGTGAAACATGATGATGAGCGACAAGACGAGTCACGAGTGAATCAAACAAGCAGTGAAAGTAAGCGTGTTTGTTGTGTGCTTGTGTATTTTCTTTACCTAAAATGACTTAAAAATGGATTGTGAATATTTTTTGTGTGTATAACGGCATCTGAATGACTTGAAATCTCTGTAAAAACTACGGTCTACTTCATTCAAGTTTTGATTCAACGTTTACTGGATTCACTGCTCGAGTCTACAAGTTGGCTTTTATGGCCGCTTCAGTGAAAATAAAAAGTTGAGCGCAAAACCGTTCAAAATTACTTTGTTATCCATCGAGTACCATTTAAAATAGAGGCCGCATCACCGGTATATTGTATTCCCTTGTTTATGACTTTGCTCAGTCAGAATCAAGTAATATTATTTCTCAAATCAGTTGATGCTGGACTGACTAAAAACGGATGCGAGGGAGGCTAGTGAGCACTTTGCCAAATTAAACTTGGGAAAGATACTCTGTCAGCAAAGAAAGGGAAACGAAAAATAACACTGATCAGAAAGCAGGTCTCAAATGGAAGAAGAATTAGACATTTTGGTGCAGATGCATGAAAGAAGCAGTTGTTGACAAAAAGCATTCACTAGTTTCTTTCCGCGGGACATTTACATTTTCTTTGTTATCATCTGACTCACTTAATAATCTATAAATTATCCGAGCCATTTATAAAAAGTAATCAAATTCAAAAAACAAAACAAAAACATGGTTTTATTTCGCCGGGATAGAGTAAGATATATCTACTTTGAACCGGAAGTTAATTTCCTCAGACGTCCGCACTCTAAAAATAGATTTTTTGAAATTAAGATATCCCAAGAATAGCGCGAGACTCCCTCTCTGTCCCTTATGGTCTCTTGGCTTCTCTTAACACTTCTCTCGTGTTCTGATCAGTCCCCGCGTGCTATAAATCTGCACATAGCACGCGCGCTCGTTTTCTATTTCTTCAATAAAAAATAATAATAGTAATAATAATATAATAATAATGATAATAATAATAATAATAATAATGATAATAATGATAATAATAATAATAATAATATAATAATAATAATAATAATAATAATAATATATAATAATAATAATGATAATAATAATAATAATAATAATAATAATAATAATAATAATAATAATGATGATGATAATAATAATAATAATAATAATAATAATAATAATAATAATAATAATAATAATAATAATAATAATAATGATGATGATAATAATAATAATAATAATAATAATAATAATAATAATAATAATGATGATAATAATAATAATAATGATGATAATAATAATAACATTACAATTCCAAACAGTCGTATTTATTTTATTAAATAAGAATATATTATTATTATTATGACATCTTCTTTTCTTCTTTCTTAATATTTCTTGATGTCTTTTTTAATTATAGGGATTTGCTCATTCTTTCTTTCTCTCTTTCAGTTTCCTTTATAGCCGTTATTCATCCCAAATGCAAATCACATGATCAGCGCGGGGGAATCCCCTCATTTGCATAAAGTATATTTCAGTTTCGTTTCTAACGTCCGCATCGGCTATCGGTCGCGTTCAAAATTCGAGAAAATCGCTTGATGTTGTCGAGAACTTTGAAGCCTCATTCCTCTACTTTAACCTAAAGCAATCATTGTTCGTTTATGATATTGTCTTTTCCAATATTCATGATTGAATTCTGTTAAAGTGAAGGAAATTCAAAGCTGCGACATAAACAAAATGGCGGACTCGAATGGACTTTGTTAACGACGACGTGAACTTTGCTTTAATACCTGGGCAAAAAGGTGAAAACAGCGAAGAAATTGCATCAGAACTGTGAGCAGAAACCAAAGGTAATTTTTTTTGTCGTTCCAGAGAAACAGGCATGTTTGGAGTCATGTCTATAAAAGTGAAACTCCAAAGGGATCTTCCCTTAGCTTCCCCGCATAGTTTTCGCTTAACGTCATAAAGGGCTGTCCTTCCGTGTCACGTCCAGTATCATTCCTTCTCTGTAATGACGAGTTAAGTAACACGCGTTTTGTGTGTAACTACTATCCAAGACAGTAAAATCTATAAATGCTGTATTCAAAAGGTACGGTTAAGGTTATGCTCATGCAGATTGCCGCTTGCATGGACTGGTCGATCTTGCCAACCTGAGTGACTCGATCAGTTGAGTGTGTCGGCCATGGCATGGGCACCTGCAGAGTAGTTGTAAGTCTGTAACGTAGATGAACGTTTTCGTTAGAAACTCTTAGAAAACTTCATGTTCATGTCTTGGTATTTTAAATTAAATGTGGTTCGTGATGGCATGCATGTATATAGATAGTTAACGTTGTTCCCGAGTTTTCATAACTACAATAAGCGGGAAGTATTCTGATTATGACTGACGTCAGTGATTTTTAAAATTTCCTTTCTGTGGAATTTAGCGTTATTCTATCTATGCTTGAAGGAACCACAATTTAAAATTGCAAAAGAAAATGCTGTAAGTTATATGTATATACTTACAGAAGAAATAATAGTGTTTAAATTCATGCAAAAGTTGCAATACAATTGAATATAATTAATATATTCAATTTTCGTATTTCATTTCCTTGAAAAGTCAAGGGAATTATTTTGAGTCTTACATTCATATTGTCTCCAGGTCATATTATATTTATAAAGTCTTACAATACTGTTGTCTTTATTCAAAGCACGTCCAATACTACTTGAACAATGGCCAAAGACCAGGACAAACTATTACATGAAATACAAAGACTTGAACAGCAAAATAGAACTCTAACTTTGAGAGTTCAAGGAGTTCAAGTTTTAGGTAGGAGATGATGATCGAGAAGTACCGTAAATTGGGCTAAATCAATAAATTCTTCTTCTTTGGGGACCAATCATGGGATCGAGTGTGATTGTCTTACTTTGGTAGAAGCTTTATCTACAGGATAGTGTGTTCAAACACCTATTTGTATACCACTTCAAGCAATAGATTGTCTTGCCACATGGAAAGCTGGCAAGCTAGAGGACAGAACTATGTAGATCCCGGGAGGTGGGGTTCTTCGAGGTAAAAAGGGTAGGGGTGATTGTCAGAAAACCTCGAAAAATACCCCAACAAATACCAAACTGTGAAAAATTTCCCACGTACCCTAAATATACCTTGTGGTCTATACAAATGACCCTAAAAATACCATCGGATTGCTCTCCGGGATACCACTATTCATGACTGGTTCCAAGTTTCATACCCCAAAAAATACCAGCTCTAAAAAAATGGATTTCGCTTGACCCACCCCTAAAAAATACCAAATATACCAAAAATACTGATACAAAAAACGGCTGCAAAGGAGGCTACCCTACCAGCCAAATATAGAAAGAAACTCATCCCCCCACCCGAATTCCCCCCGGATGTAGATGCACTAAGGATTGTTACAGTTGTAAGAAGATCCGATGAAGGATCGAAACGTCTGTTGTTTTTGAAAGACAGATGTACAATGTAATATTAAAGCCAGAGACAAATTTTTAGTCAAGGTGAAAAATAAAGTTAGAACCGATCTGGCTGCCATTTCACAAAGCATACATATACCGTACGTAACATTAATACAAGTACATGCAGTTGTAAGTTATGAGCGACTTTATGGATACCTTGAAGATTTTGTAGGTATAATTATTAATTATTACCTTTGCTTTGTGAAGCGCACAAGAATTCTACAAAGGGAATTTTCTTACAAGCTTATAATTATGTCACAGTCACATACTCTACATGCATGCACTTTACACAACAGCAACCAGATCAACAAGTATGATACAAGTCATGCTTGATCTAATTTATATTTGATATTTCTTTCAATACAAAGGAAAAGTTTTGCAGGAATCGCAAGATGAAAATTCAAAACTCAGATATGAAGTTACTGAACTCAAAGAACAGTTGACAGAGTCAGGAATTGACGCTTCTCAACTGTCGATGAGAACAACTCCTAGCCTGCAACAACCAAGATGTTTCTTGTCACAGCGCGAGGACATCTCTCCCAGTTTGACAGAGTCTTCATATAATGAGCCTTTTGAAGTTGTGCCACCAATATCAAGTATCATAAGCAATCCTGGATCAACAACTGAAGAGCAATCCATTGCTGCATCTCCAGGTCATGATTTTCACATCAAGGTAATGACTCATATTGGCAGGTTATTTAATTCCTTAAGACAGCAAAAGAGTCCCTTAAGCCTTTCTGATAATTCTCAAAGCTCCACTGAGAAACATTGAAGTTAGATCGAGTTGGCTGCTCGGCTGATCATGTTATGAAAGACTGAGGCAAGATTTATATTTATATTGATTTATATTATTTAAATTTTTTTGTTAACATCCTTGCGATACTTATGGTTTTAAGGATAATAAAGATAGATGTAGATAGAAGATGATTTACCGCTTGCATTTACATTGTAGAGCTGTCTCATCTTGCGCATAGCTCATACATGTATGCATTCTTCCATGGCTCAAACTTCTAAGTCAGTCGAACTTCAACTTTAGTCAATGGAGTTTCATGAAATAGTAACATGGACTGTTTTTCCTGCACAGTCTAGATACTTCCTAACAGGACAAGTTAGACCATAGCTTTGGTCCAGACTCAAAGCCACTGTCAATACATTAAACAATACTGTTCTCCAAACTAAAGATTTTGCCATGCAAGTGTAGTTTCCACATATTCTAACTTATCCATTTGATTCTATTCCCATTAGGACCTGACCAATGGAGTCAAGACTATCAAGGACCAATCAGAGCTTCTGTTACAACAAGCCAATGAGATGTACTGTACCATTCAAAATGTCACCAACCCACAAGAAAGAATCAAACTCTCTCAGAGGATTTCTGCTTTCCTCCAAAGACTTGCACAACATGTAAAAGATGCCAATACGAGAGAAACGTTGCTGCATGGACTGGCTAACGAAGAGGAGCAACTGAAGGAGAAAGTTCTTGCCATTGAAAATGAACAGGTACTGCTATTTTCACTTGAGCGAGCCGCGCGCCGCTTTTGTTGATTTCCAGACGTCCACTAATTGTTCTGATTGAACTGTCAAACAGTCTGTTTTGGTCGGCCCAACGTTGTGATTTCACTCTGGGAACATTCTGTGGCGGCAATTGCAAAATGGTGTTGTATCAGTTGAAAGTGGAATATTTTCCACAAAAGTTTGTGAAGTTTTATCTAAATGTACAAATTGTCGATGGTTTGGTAGATTTTCTCCATTCCAGACTCGTAAGAGAGATAACTTGAACTTGAAAGAAATGTTCCCATGGTAAAATCGCAACGTTCACCGAACATTTGAGCAACGTTGGGCCGACCAAAACAGACTGTTTGACAGTTCAATCAGAACAATTAGTGGACTCTGGAAATCAACAAAAGCGGCGCGCGGCTCGCTCAAGTGAAAATAGCAGTAATACATTTGTGCATGTATGGTTATTGGTTACAAAGTCTATTGGATCATGGATCAGGTAGGGTCAGGTATTTGGACTCTTCTTGGGTTACCTGTGTAGTAGGTAGATATCCCCTCCCTAGTCCCCTGGGGAGTACAGTCTATGAGATCATGGATCTGGTAGGGTCAGGTATTTGGACTCTTCTTGGGTTACCTGTGTAGTAGGTAGATATCCCCTCCCTAGTCCCCTGGGTAGTACAGTCTATGGGATCATGGGTCAGGTAGGGTCAGGTATTTGGACTCTTGGGTTACCTGTGTAGTAGGTAGATATCCCCTCCCTAGTCCCCTGGGTAGTACAGTCTATGGGATCATGGGTCAGTGCCTTGAGATAATTAGGTGTCATCAAATAATCTTCAAAAGTCAATGAACACAATACCCTTTCTTGGTCAGAACTTTTCCAGTTTGGAATGCCTTAATTATCTTATATGATCCAATAAATTAAATGACCATAATAATGAGGTGGTCATATTAATGGAGTTGCCGTAAGGCAGGGTACCACTGTATCGCGGATAATCTTGGGTGCTTTCCATTTGTTCGAAAAACCGGTAATTTCGGTTGGGAATTAAATGGTATGGTTAATTTTCCGGATATTCCAACCGAAAAATGTGGACAACTTTTCGAGGTTGGAACGAACCAACTGGAAATTTCTGAACCATTTGATGGAATCTCGTGGAATCTCTTGGTTCCAGTTTTCTCAGGGTTCCCGCAGAATACATTCCAAATCCAAACCGGATGAAAGCATTAATAGTAAGCTCCCATTCCATCTGATTTGCTACGTGAGTGGAAAAGTTCTTACCATTATGCATCGGTCACCCCAACCGAATTTTTTTAACAAATGGAAAGCACCCCTTGACTCGTGTTTCGTAATTAGTTTTCACAGGAAAAAGTCATGGAAAACCTTAAGGTTCAACTAAAAGATGACACTGAAGAGTTGCAGGGAATACAAGAAGAGTTGAAGTTGTTTGGCGAAGCTGTATTTGTCAACGAAAAAGACATCTCACTTGAAAGTATCTCATCTAGTGTTACAGCCTCCAGTACAACAAGCACACATACTAGCTTATCGTCACCTTCAATTAAGGTAAGTTTCCCCACATGAAACTGTGATGTAATAGAGTTTTGTTATAATTTCATGTCTATCTACTTTTAATAACAAAACATGGTGTCAGAATTTTAACGGACTAACGCAGTAACTGGTAACTAGAAGTATTACTACTATACCCCTGGTTGAGATGCTCATCCATTGCAGGTTATACCCCAGCATTTAGTTAAGTTTCCCCAACAATAGTTTATTCCCATTTACGTGTACACCGGAATAGAGTGAGGGATAGAGTGAGGCAGTGTACCGTGTCTTGCGCATGGACACAATATAATTTGCCTGGGCCATTGAATGAACCCAGAGTCCGATGTACTAACCACTAGACACAATCACATCTCACACAGAGTCATGATCCAAGTTGTATAGTTTAATTTTTCTCAATTGTTGTAGAAATTTAACCAAGCCAAGGTGGAATCTGAAGTCACTGTTACGAAACCATCCTGTGAGCGATGCTTTGAACTGATACAACAGTTGAAACAGGCAGACAAACTAAAGAAAGAAGCAGAACGCCAGAAAGAAGAGGTTTGTTCAATTCTCATTTTAATTCTCATTTCTATTCTCATTTCTCATTTCCATTCTTCGTTTTTTTCTGGCGCTGAATTACAAATACAACTATCGTAACGTTGTACGTACAGCTATCATTTGATAACTTGCGAACAATTTAACGTGTTTCAACAATAAAGACATGTTAATCATGTTAAATAGATTCTGGATGTCAATCACGCCTGGGACGCCCAATACAAGAAACTCAAATCCGAAACTGCGAAAGAAATCAAGGACCTCAAACACCAAGTGGAGTTTTTCAAAACTGCCGACACTCAGAAGAAATTCGAATCGCTGAGAAATTCCTACAAGAAAGTAATTGACGATGAGAGGATGATGAAAGAGCAGGCGTTGTGCGACAAAATGGTAATGACGTCAACTTAGAGTCATGTTCGTATGAGTGGGAAAGTTACGGCACCGTGCCTTGACGTATTGAAAGAGTTTGATTGGATGAGATGCATCTCCACCCTTTTTGATTGGTTCAGAAAGAAAGCCATTTGAGTGTCACGGTACCGTAGGTTTCCCACTCATACGAAAACGACTCTATTGGATGAGATGCATCTCCATCCTTTTTGATTGGTTCAGAAAGGAAGCTATTTGAGTGTCACGGTACCGTAGGTTTCCCACTCATACGAAAACTACTCTATTGGATGAGATGCATCTCCATCCTTTTTGATTGGTTCAGAAACGAAGCCATTTGAGTGTCACGGTACCGTAGGTTTCCCACTCATACGAAAACGACTCTATTGGATGAGATGCATCAGCACCCTTTTTGATTGGTTCAGAAAGGAAGCCATTTGAGTGTCACGGTACCGTAGGTTTCCCACTCATACGAAAACGACTCTATTGGATGAGATGCATCAGCACCCTTTTTGATTGGTTCAGAAAGGAAGCCATTTGAGTGTCACGGTACCGTAGGTTTCCCACTCATACGAAAACGACTCTATTTATTGGATGAGATGCATCAGCACGCATTTTGATTGGTTCAGAAAGGAAGCCATTTGAGTGTCACAGTTTCCCACTCAAACGACTCTGAAGGCATTGTGACTTGGCGTGTTGTTGTGACGATTCTACAAGGGTTCTTGCTTTTTTGACACAGAAAATCGAGGAGAAACGTAAGGAATTAGAGGACGAAAACAGGAAACTGTCGTTGCAGATCAGAGCTCAACAAAAACAGGTACTGCGACTAAAATCAATTTTACGCTGTTTTACCAGTACCTGTCTGCGACCGCCTCTCGTAAGCGACCACAATTTGTGCAGCATCAGAAGACCTTGCCTAGTCCATATTCGTAAAGTATTATGGTAAATTCTACAGTCACCTTTTCCAACATATATTGTTATTCTGTCAGCCACAAACTTCGATGTACGGTGTACAGGCAACGCCTCTAAGCAGTGCTGTAGATGACTAACATGTATTCATTCACGTATATTGTTATTCTGTCAGCCACAAACTTCGATGTACGGTGTACAGGCAACGCCTCTAAGCAGTGCTGTAGATGACTAACATGTATTCATTCACGTATATTGTTATTCTGTCAGCCACAAACTTCGATGTACGGTGTACAGGCAACACCTCTAAGCAGTGCTGTAGATGACTAACATGTATTCATTCACGTATATTGTTCTTCTGTCAGCCACAAACTTCGATGTACGGTGTACAGGCAACGCCTCTAAGCAGTGCTGTAGATGACTAACATGTATTCATTCACGTATATTGTTATTCTGTCAGCCACAAACTTCGATGTACGGTGTACAGGCAACGCCTCTAAGCAGTGCTGTAGATGACTAACATGTATTCATTCACGTATATTGTTATTCTGTCAGCCACAAACTTCGATGTACGGTGTACAGGCAACGCCTCTAAGCAGTGCTGTAGATGACTAACATGTATTCATTCACGTATATTGTTATTCTGTCAGCCACAAACTTCGATGTACGGTGTACAGGCAACGCCTCTAAGCAGTGCTGTAGATGACTAACATGTATTCATTCACGTATATTGTTATTCTGTCAGCCACAAACTTCGATGTACGGTGTACAGGCAACGCCTCTAAGCAGTGCTGTAGATGACTAACATGTATTCATTCACGTATATTGTTATTCTGTCAGCCACAAACTTCGATGTACGGTGTACAGGCAACGCCTCTAAGCAGTGCTGTAGATGACTAACATGTATTCATTCACGTATATTGTTATTCTGTCAGCCACAAACTTCGATGTACGGTGTACAGGCAACGCCTCTAAGCAGTGCTGTAGATGACTAACATGTATTCATTCACGTATATTGTTATTCTGTCAGCCACAAACTTCGATGTACGGTGCAGGCAACGCCTCTAAGCAGTGCTGTAGGCAACGCATTCTCTAAGCAGTGCTGTAGATGACTAACATGTATTCATTCACGTATATTGTTATTCTGTCAGCCACAAACTTCGATGTACGGTGTACAGGCAACGCCTCTAAGCAGTGCTGTAGATGATGACTAACATGTATTCATTCACGTATATTGTTATTCTGTTATTCTGTCAGCCACAAACTTCGATGTACGGTGTACAGGCAACGCCTCTAAGCAGTGCTGTAGATGACTAACATGTATTCATTCACGTATATTGTTATTCTGTCAGCCACAAACTTCGATGTACGGTGTACAGGCAACGCCTCTAAGCAGTGCTGTAGATGACTAACATGTATTCATTCACGTATATTGTTATTCTGTCAGCCACAAACTTCGATGTACGGTGTACAGGCAACGCCTCTAAGCAGTGCTGTAGATGACTAACATGTATTCATTCACGTATATTGTTATTCTGTCAGCCACAAACTTCGATGTACGGTGTACAGGCAACGCCTCTAAGCAGTGCTGTAGATGACTAACATGTATTCATTCACGTATATTGTTATTCTGTCAGCCACAAACTTCGATGTACGGTGTACAGGCAACGCCTCTAAGCAGTGCTGTAGATGACTAACATGTATTCATTCACGTATATTGTTATTCTGTCAGCCACAAACTTCGATGTACGGTGTGCAGGCAACGCCTCTAAGCAGTCTAGCAGCGCAGTCAGGAGAATCTTCAGACGTCGTGAAAGAAATCGAGGTCCTCAAGCAACAACTACGAGTTTATGCGGATGACTTCAACTGTGAACGACAAGACCGTGAGAGGATGCAAGGAGAGAAAGAGCAAGCACAAGCTGAAATGAAAGAAGCTAACGAAAAGATCACGGTGTTGAAAGAACAGGTAAAGTCGAAAGCGTGCAAAGACGCATCGAGAATCTGATATACGGCAAAAAGATGAGTTTTATTTCGTCCTTATTTACTTGGTCGACGTCAACCAAGAAAAGTGCACACGATAATACAAGCCTCAAGAGTTCCAGACTTTCGGTACGCACGCAATGCATTATGAGATTATTACAAAGGAAAAGTGAGCACCAATTCTAGACACAGGGAGCCCAAGCTATGTTTATGCTCACTTGGTGCTCACAATCTCACAATGCATTGCGCGCGTACCGGAAGTCTGGAACTCTTGATGCTTGTATTGCTCTTTCACACAGGTTTAATCCCTTGAATTACCAATGTAGGACGCAGCAGCGCGACCGGGACAAGTCGATCGAAGAGTCTGCGCAAGAACTCACTTGTGATCGAAATCGAAATTCTCCTTTTGGACTCAAACAGTCTGGAGGAGAATTTGGAATTTGATCAGATCATTTACGTTGTTTTTGCGTTATTCATCGCTATCATTACGTTTCGCGCATCTTGTTTTCTGAATATCGGATGTGTTAGAAATCATCCATGTTTTTGTGAAATGACAAGTAGCATAATAATGTATAATGTTATAGTTAAATCTGTATGAAGAAGACTTCAGGAAAGAAACACAAGAGAAAGATCGTCTGCGTCGCCAGTTGACGAACAGAGAGGTTGGTTGATGTGATGTGTGTTATAGTATTTTATAATACCACTTCCTGTTGAGCTGACATGGTTTGGGCTTCCTGTGGTGGTGACGTTTTGCGGGTTTTCACAATAAAAGCGCGCGGGCTCTTTTAGGCGCGTTTTTGGTAGAATTTGAACTCCATCATGAAAATCGCTTTTCTATCTCCGCCTCTGGGTATTTTTGTTTTTTTTGTTTGTTTGATGGGGGGAGGGGGAGGGGGACGTCAGCACCACAGGAATCCCAACTTGTGATAAGCGCGTTTGCACCACAGGAAGCCCGATTTTCTGCCGTGCGCCTTCCTTGGCCTTCTGACTGTTTCTCAGTACAAACACATACCTTGATGACAATACGATGTAAAAATGACATGATTCTTGTCAATAAACTATTATTATTGTTGTTATTATGTTCTACAGAGCACAGAACCTGAAACTCGTTTCAGCGAGATGACTAGAAAGGCTCAAGTTGTTGCAGAACGCCGAGCAAAACTCCGTGCTCTTCGTGACGAATATAACAGAGAAGAGCGGCGTCTACTGAACGAACAGCAAGACCTACAGCAGCACGCTCGTGTCATGGCTGCCCATCCTGAGTCACAGCTTGTACGTATATCATTTGCATGGACGTTTTCCATAGACACGCGACACCATCTTATGCAATCCATTCTTTTGTTTGACAGGGTTACAGAGACGAGCGGCGAATACTGCACGAACAACAAGACTTACAACAGTCACAACAAGTATGTAGAAGATCAGTTTGTTTTTTGACTGTCTTTTATTTTTAATTTTTATAAAAAAATTTATATTATTTTTTAAATAAAAAAATATTTTATAAGTAATGATTGAGGTAAACATTGTATAAGAAAAATCAGCGATAATAAATTACGACGTTTCGACATCGTCAGATGTCATTATCAAGTAAATGTCAGTGTCAATGTTTAAAAGTAACGTTCGAAAATATGTACATATATTAAGTTGACTACTAAGGTGACAAGAATAATAATATTTATTATTAAAAATAATAATTATTTTTAATTAAAAAAATATAAAAAATGTAGATCAGTTGCATTGACGTTTTGTAAGGACACCATTTTATGCATATTCTTTTGTTTGACAGGGTTACCATGGTGACTTATATCGGCCTCGTCGCTCATGGCAATCGGAGGTACGTGTACATGTTTCCTAGCAACGCATGTCGTTTGTATTATTCTGCGTAAGGGTAATTCCTTATTTGGTAAAGCAACTCCATATTTGGCGAAAAACCTCCATATTCTAAAGATTATGAATGACACTGTTTGTGGTTGTGTTGACGTATTGTTTGTTTGTGTTTTTGTGTCTATCTCTGTTTATTTGCTTGTTTGTTAAATTGTTTGTTTGTTTGTTTGAAATCATGAAGATAACATGAGCCGCCATGTTGTGACGTCATCTCCGAGTTTAGTAAACCGAAGTCTTTCGTCGGCACAATATTTCTCGAACGTACGTATTTGCACGTTCGGATCTCGAGTCACTGAGATATCCACCACAGGTATCATATCCCAAGCCAACATAATAAACCACAGGTATCCCAAGCCAACATAATAAACCACAGGTATCCCAAGCCAACATAATAACCCAACATACTGAATCCCATGAATCCCATTGGGTCAGATATGTTTTCTCTTTTTCCTTTCATTCTAACGTTCAGAAGAACTTTGGGTATCTTTATAGCACTTTAACTGTCCCTCAATTTCTATCTGCTACGCGTTGTCCCCCGTAACCATACATTTCTTTGTAATTTTTTAGATGTTTGGAAAGCTGTTACTCGTTCAATATCTAACTAAACCTATACTTTGTAAACTTACTAATTCGGATATGCTCTTTCTTGTGATTAATTAGATTAATTCTAAAAACTCGTTCCCAGTCCTCCACTCGTTTTTGAAATGGCTAATTATCATTGCCTTCCCGACAGCCTCTTCGTCCAAGGGGTGCCCGCCCAGCGGATCAGGATATGTTCTATGGCGGAGACGTACAGCCAGACAACAGAGTCCTGGGAAGAGAGGTACCTGATAGTTCCAGTCCGCGAGTAGAGCAGTACAGCTGTCCTCGCTGTTTCCGGTCTTATCCATCCAAAGACATCGAATCCTACAGTAAACACATTGAAAAATGCATCGAGTAATTGAGTAAAACTTGCAAGTTTAAAGATAAACTTTATAATTTTGTAGATTTGATATATATCATTTAGCGCATGCGTGATGTTAATCTATCAATTATTTCACTTGGGGACCTGGCCTCCGGAGAGAAGGTCGGTACCGGGCTTCCTGTGTTGATATAAGTGGAGACTGGTGAAAAGGCAAGAGTTCCCGCCAAATTTAAAAATGCTAAAACTCGTCTCCAGTCACCTCTCCATTTAATACGCATGACGGGGAAAGGGGAAAAAAGTTATTTACGGAGGAGAGGTCTTTAAAAATCACTCGCATTTAAGCAATTCAGTGGAAATATATATATATTTCTGTTTTTTTTGTTATTATTTCACATGCACAGCATTTGCAAAATGTGTGTCACGCTGAATATACACGTTAGAATAATTATAAAGATTCACAATAGAACATATCATTTATCGCTTAAATTATTGTAATCATATGGTTTTCACATGCAACGGGTTACACTTACTGGACGATTTTTCGCGCAACATTCTTGCCTTTTATCGTTTGAGGGTTTATTGTCGTTAACAGGGCCGTACATAACCCAAAATTCAGGGGGGGGCAGTACGTATTTAACAGCAAAATATAAATAAAAATAGTAAATTCTCAGTACTTGGGGGGGGGCAACTGCCCTGCCCCTGTGCTGTGTATGGCCCTCCGTACGCTCGTGAACGAAGTGTAGTTGTGACGTTACTTACATCTTCTCGTTATCACAAAACAAATAAACTAGAAGCCTCGTGAACGATAAAAACATTGTTGAAAAAACATAGTCTAATAGTGTAACTGCGCGAAAAATCGTTGTTCAAAATCATGCCGTGTAAACACCACCTTTACAATCCACCAGTCGAAAATAAACTCATTTTATCATTGACATTGTAGTGAGAAGGCATGCACGAGAATGCAGCGGGTGCTCTTCGACGCGGGCTCGGATCAAGCGCCGAAGAGCACCGCTGGACTCTCAAGCATGCATTGAGGCTAGACATTCAATCTTTGTAGTTAGTTCTAAAATATGCCAAAGTGCATGAAACAGGTTCATTACTGGGTTTCAATCAGCTGATAAAAGTCCATGAATCTCATTGTCTGACCCCAACTGGTGGTCAAATACTGACCACCATGTGCTATCAAGCAGAGCGAATTGTATTGAAAACTTGCAATTCAGCTGATACAAATTCCGCACGTGACCGGAAATGACGTCTACCGACATCCAGCAAGTTACACAGTACACAACTTGATGGTTATAGTTTGATAAGTTAATTTGCTAGACATGTAATCAAACAGCATATGGAAGTGAGTCATTTTAAAATTTAAAAAAAATGAATAAAGATCAAGAAGTTGTTGACTACCTTTGTATTAATTATTCGGGCTACCTGTTCAATAGTGCTCGAAAAAAAAGTAACCCGAGTGAACGCTCGTAGAGCGTCTTGATACAATTAAGCATCAAGAGTTCCAGACTTCCGGTACGCGCGCAATGCATTGTGAGATTATTACAAAGGAAAAGTGAGCAAAAACATAGCTTAATTGGGCTCCCTGTGTGTAGAACTTGTGCCTCGATCTGGGCCCGGTTGTTCGAAAGCGGGTTAATGCTAACCCAGGTTTAGATATGGCTAACCTACATGTAGGGTAAAATGTTTAAAAAAATGTTTTAAAATCTTAAAAGATTTAACCCTAGGTTAGCGAATTTAACCTCGGATTAGTGCTAACCCGCTTTCGAACAACCGGGCCCTGATCCTTCCGACTGATTCCGTCGCCCTTTATCTGCTGGTGTGAACCAGGCTTAATAGAGCGTCTAGTTTTATTCAGCGTCGTTTGCGCATGCGTCCACCCCATAGCTATAGTAGGTGTTCCACAGCTGTCAATCAAACTAGTTTTTCCTGGTATATTATTGGCTACTTCAACGCGTCGATTTTCTTATCTCACTTCTGATTGGCTGAAATCAAATTGCACGGGACTATTTGCACTCAAATGGCTTCCCTCATCGCGCCTTTTGTCCGCGCACAGGTAGCCCAAACGTAGAATCAGTGGACCGTGACGTCATTGAATATTCCGTTGACCGTTGGATTTTCGAATGGTCTCAGGAATGAGCTCTTAGAAAGACTTCAAAGGATATGAGATTCTCAAACATGTCTTCATATCAGTAGTCTGATAATTAAAGAACACTTTGGTATAGAAATCTGAGCAAGAAATTGTGTTTTTGAGTGGTTTTGAGCGATTCGAAAAGTTCACCCGTTTCTAGCATACATATAATTAGGAAAGGTTTGCAACTCCGGCCACCAAATTTGAACGACCAATGTCGCTAAAAAAATTATCTCCAAAACTACGCAAGCAAAAAATATCGCTTTCCTACCAGACATTCTCAAATAAATGATCTTTACAATGAGCTTTTGTGCAAATTTTTAGGTTCACCATATGCCGAGAAATAATTTTTTGAAGTTGGGGAAGTCGACGAAAAGTTTGCCGTGGCCATCCGCAGTCATCAGCTGTGTTCCTAAAACTTACTGAGGGTGGGAGGGACCGATAGATTGTTTTACAAAGATGTCCTCAAACAGATAAATGCTATATAATTTGAATTTACTACGGTGTATGTTTTAATCAATATTACCCTGGCTGTCGCTAGCAGAGGTATATTTCATCTTTCTGATTTTCGAGGAGTCTTTTGCTTTTAGCTTTTGGTAACAAATCTATCTGTCCCTCCCTCCCTCAGTAAGTTTTAGGAAACAAATCTATCGGTCCCTCCCTCCCTCAGTAAGTTTTAGGAACACAGCTGATGATGACTGCGGATGGCCATGGCAAACTTTTCGTCGACTTCCCCAACTTCAAAAAATTATTTCTCGGCATATGGTGAACCTAAAAATTTGCACAAAAGCTCATTGTAAAGATCATTTATTTGAGAATGTCTGGTAGGAAAGCGATATTTTTTGCTTGCGTAGTTTTGGAGATATAATTTTTTTAGCGACATTGGTCGTTCAAATTTGGTGGCCGGAGTTGCAAACCTTTCCTAATTATATGTATGCTAGAAACGGGTGAACTTTTCGAATCGCTCAAAACCACTCAAAAACACAATTTCTTGCTCAGATTTCTATACCAAAGTGTTCTTTAATTATCAGACTACTGATATGAAGACATGTTTGAGAATCTCATATCCTTTGAAGTCTTTCTAAGAGCTCATTCCTGAGACCATTCGAAAATCCAACGGTCAACGGAATATTCAATGACGTCACGGTCCACTGATTCTACGTTTGGGCTACCTGTGGTCCGCGCTCAACGTCTTGCACACAAAATGCCACATGTAGGTAAGAAGGCTCTCTCAATTTTAACCAAAATTTTACACATAATTCAACTTTTCGTCCTTAATTTCCAGTTTTCAGAAAGCTATACCACCGTACTCACTAATGGCTACTTCGAAGACTGAGACATTTTAGAAGCGTAATGTTGTGAAAACATTGTCGCAATTCAAGTCGCATGTTGAGTTGTGAACACAGCTGGCAAAGTCCACGAAAACTTCATAAATAAGTGAATTGAAGTCCGTGTTTATTTATTTTCCTTCAAAAGGTACAATTCCTTATGAATTTAGGTAGTTCTCGCCGGTTCAAAAGCGTATTTTGTGCGATATTTTTGTGACTGGAACTGTTGGCGCCAAATTGGAACTCGGTGAATGGGCGGCAGAAGTTGGCATAAATACTCGTCAAAAACATTATTATTGGAACTTTTCTATGTTCTATTTGCCTGTTTATATTTGCAGAAACATTTTTCCGGTCTCAAAGACGAAAAAAACTCTACATGGAAGACATTTTTTAGAATGTTTTGCATTCGTGCATCGTGGTCTAGTCTGTTCGAGTCGGTGCTTTGCTGACCGGCAAAGTTCTCTCAAAGGTACGTAATTTGAAAGCTTTGTACGGTATTATATTCTAAATCTTTCTTTTAGAAAATTCATATCTTCGCAATTTGTGAAGCGATCTTTTCCAAACTTCACATTTTTACTAATTTCAACGAGCTCTTTCCAGCTATGATAATTTTTTTGTCCTATGAGTTTTGAAATTACATGTTAAACACTCATTGTTTTGAGTAAATGGATGGGAGCAATGAAAGGGAGAAAGAAACAATGTAATAGAAATTGCCTAGGAATCAAAAATTTGAGGAGGGACTAAAAATACCTCAAAGACAAATCCGATCTTTGCATGGAAACATTATTGGGGTTCCTGTGCATTGACTTGTCAAAATCAAAACTTTTTTATTTCAAAATACCTCTAAGACAAATCCGATAAAAATGAAAGCAGTCGATCTAAAAGGAAAGTCGAAGAGATAAGGAAAAAAATGGAAACACGCTAAAAAATGAAGAACCAAAAACTGAAAAAACGATCTACTCCTGTGAGACTCGAACTCCAGACCTTTGGCTCCTTGGTTTTGGTCACGGTCCCACCCCTCCCATATCAATGGAAAGACGAAAAAGAAAACTCGAAAAAAGAAAATAGAAATAATGGGACGATTCTCCCGAGACATTCCAAGAAGCTGAGACATCGAATCGACTTACGTAAAGGGTGAAGATTTCGGCCCCGCCCGCGCTATCCCGGTGCTACATAAAACTAGGTCCTAACCAAAAGGCCAGTGAGGGAGGGAATATCCGGCCCCTAAGCCATAATTTCAGATAAACCCTATTAGACCATTGCTCCATCTAGTCACTCATATTATATTAAGGTGTGATTTTTGTAGTCTTTTCGACGAAACTTCATTGATATGCTAATACGTACTAGTGTAATGGTCCTTTGGGAAGTCACGTGATCACAACAGCCCGCGGAGACAGTCTTAAAATAAATACATAGATGTATACATTAAGAAACCGGGCCAAAATAAATACACCGCTAGGAATTAAGTCTCGTGTGTCTTTATTCGGTCGAATATTTATTACAGAGAAGTGGTTGAACGCTTACAAAATGTAGATCTTTATCAGTTGTTTCCCTCTTTCTCACTCATTGCTTCTATTTTCTACATGCTCGAGAATCCAGCGGTGCTTTTCGGCGCGGGCTCGGATGAAACATTCGAGCCCGCGCCGAAGAGCACCGCTGGATTCTCGAGCATGCTATTTTCTATGGAACGAAGCAGAGAAAGGATTGAAAGAAAAATAACAACAATATAACAATGTTTACTTTCGATTGCTATGTTTGCAGTGTTTGTGAATATTTTACAAATTTCGTTTCCATTCCTACTCTGCACAACTTTGACAAAGGGAGCACAAAGACAAAGACACGTAGTTGCAATAGCTGATATCGAAGTTACACTCCAATGACTCTGTACAAAGGTTTCAAGTCGAGGCTATCGGGTCAAGTTTTTGTTCTGACCCGATAGCCTCGACTCGAATCCGTTGTTCAGAGTCATTGGAGTGTAACTTCGATATCAGCTATTGAATTGATTGATTGATTTTTACTTCCACGAATCTTCCTGTAATTCCTCTTTCCTATGACAATACGTTTACTACCTTTGCGTCTTACTTTCCTAATTCCTCTAGAACTGTGTTTCCTGTCATTTCTCTTAGTGTTTCGTAAACGATTTGGACGGCGATTTTCGTCTCGTGTCGGAATGAGTGCCTCTGCATCTGGAGCATAATAACAACCAAGGTGGAATTCTTTGCTGACCGCGAGGAGCCTAAGCACCAGTGATATGCATCCTCCAAAGTCATTGTTGTCCAAAGACACGTTAGAAAGTCTTACGCAGACCTTGACTAGTCGAAAAAGTGGATGGGGGAAGCAGATGGACGGCGGATTAACAACTGAAAGAAACGGACAAACAGAAGAATGAATCACGCGTTGGGGATTGGTCTTCCTGTGGTGCCTACCATGACGTCACCGAGGAAAGGGGATAAGTTAACGGGTAATTAAACGGATGAGGCCGCTTCGCTGAGGTAATTATAATTTTGGGATCCCTGTGTAAGGAAAAGGGGATCTGTCGTCTTTATTAAAGCAAGGATCCAAGAAGATTTAAGCGACGCCAATGAGAAATAAAGAAATAAAGCATTTGTTTGATTGGTCACCCTGTGGAACCTATCCACGATGACGTCAAGCACGATGCCGGAAGCAATCATTAATCCACTGTACAGAAAAAGATGGCGGATGTAAATTTTACCACAATCCTTTGCGAGTCTAAATGAGTACATCTCGCGTATTCTACAAACCATCTGACACGTTTCCATGACAAAAGCTGGTAACAAATCTCTCTGTTGCGATGATTTTATAAGGTGTTGTGTTGTTGGCGCGCAAAGGATTGTGGTAAAATTTACAAGCCGCGGCATCTTTGTCAGTAATGGGAATCATAAAATAGGAAATGGCCGTCATATTGACCGAATACAATATTGGCGTTATTGTTCTGGACTGACTAGCCTCTCATTCAGGTGAAAAATGCTTTTGTGTTTCCACATGAACACGAGGTTACTGTCAGTCCAGAACAATAGAGAGATTTAGCAAACACGACACGACGTGAAAGAGGACGGCGCGCGCGCTGACGAATAACTGTGAAACGACCGTTGGCGTCCTCAACGTCATGAAGAGGTCGTGAAAACAAGTGAAATGGCGTCGTGAACTTGACGTCGCGACGTTGTCACGGTAGTCACGCAATGACCAAATATGATATATTCGTCATCTAACGTCGTGTTCTCACGTCGCGTCGTGTTTGCTAAATCTCTCTAATGGCAATTGAAATTGGACGCCATTATTGCATTCGCCATATGTTTAGCCTGAAAAGGAACTTTCAATGTAGTAATAGGTCGTGCAGATCGAGTCGACGTCATTACCTGATACAGTGTTACTAAATAACGTCTCTCCCTTCCACAGGAACGACACTTTTATACCCTGTAAATTTGGATAAATATATTGAAGGCGGTATATCCAGTTTTGAAGGTATATGAGCTATTTAACTAAGATCCTACAAGTCTGGATAAAAATGTCAATGATTTGACGGTGTTATTTGAGAGCTTTAATTTCCCAGAATTCCTTTTGGTCATAGCTTTCATGATTTTCAAACCGACAACGATGATGCAATTAGCTATATATCTACTGAGGAGGGCAGAGAAGATATATTTTCTTTATTACGATCACCTCATCAAACCCGGCCTTCAGTCTTCCATCGACCAGTATACCACTTCACTACGGTTCTGTTCAGTAGGCATTAATTGATGTTTGTATACAGCCGTCAATGCCATCCTCGACTTGGTAGCGTTGCATGGTGGTTACTGAACAGAACCGTAAGCTAACCGTAAAGTGGTGTATTCGATCCATATTTGGTAAAGAAATTCCATATTTGGTGAACAGCGTCTGTTCTGCCTCAGAAAAATTCCTTATTTGGTAATGAGATTCCATATTTGGTAGGTGATGTTTTTTTTATTAGCTCTCCACAACCATGTTGTTATTAAGCTATACAAATCATCAGTACTCACCAACTCCTCTGTTAGCAAAGTAATATTGATGCAAGCTTCATACAAACAAAGAAACGCGATTAGATTAGATTGTACAATTTGAATTGTGTCTGTGGGTAATGTATGAGTGCTATTAGAATCTCATCACCAGGCCATTGCTTTCTCGTCGAGGTGAGAGGGCCCTGGGAACGATTTGTAAAATATAGATTTTATTTTGTTCTCAATTTCACAGAATACAGTGATGAAAGATGGGGGCTGTACATTTACCATAATCCTTTGCGAACCTAAATCAGTATGAAGACTTGAGAAGTAGCAAAAGCCGTGTACGAATATCCTGCCAGAAAACGTTGGATCTAATGTATAGATCTAAATGGTCAAAAACAATGCTAATCCAAGGACTCTGTGTCTGCCCATATTAGGGGTAACGTTTGTTTTATTAATCCAATCGGCAATCGAATTTTCAAATTATTCTTGTTTTGAATATTGAAATGTTCGTTTGCAATAATCGAAGTTCAAAACGAAAAATCAAATTTTTTTAGTATACTATAGGGGGGCACGCTAGCCAGCTAGACTCGGTCTTCAGGTTATGTTTATCAGGTTGTCAGTACCACTAGATCTACAAGCGTTCTGACACACCCATAATAAAGGAAGTAACGGATTTACATTTGCAAATTTTAACGTTTTCAAATCTCTGTTCTAAAGTTTCTAATGGGTGGTGATTTACGCGCGCAAAGGATTATGGGAAAATATACTGATCCGCCATCTTTTTTCTGTGCAGTGCAGTGTTTTAATGTCCGGCGTGGTTGAAATACTCACCATTACCCGCTATATCACCAATACCGACTTCCAGACAGCATTGGCATGAAGTGCCTTGACAAGAACACCCGGTATCCATATGACGAATGGGTTTGACTGTCAGAGAAAGAAAAGTTAGACTTGACCTGCAGAACCGCAATGGAATTTCCAAGCAAACTTCAAGCAATCAGTCTTGATGAGCCGATAAGTCTTTACGCGTTCTGCGAGAAATCTTTGAGTCGTATAGACTGACGACAAGCCTAACTGATTTCTTTAGCTTGAACTGTGTTCGATCGTTCCCAGTTCGGTTTGACACAAAATAAAACTTTTATTCTGAGCACATAAAATGCTCTGCCGACGTGACTACAGTCAATTCTAGCGAACGTTTCGCGAGCTTTCATCATAATCGAGTTTAGCTATGAAAGTTTGACATGAAAGTTTATTTATATTTCATACCTTTTTTGTGCTCTATAATTCCCTCGCCACTTGCACTAGTAAACATTTCGCCTGGTATTGGAGATTCGAATGAGGGGTTAGTATAACAGGAAAGTTACCAAGGTAGGTTTACGGAAAGGGTGCGTGCGGAAGTTTGGTTGCCATGGAAGCCGTTGGGGAGTTGACAGCGGTAGCCCGCCTTCTCAAAGAATATACAACGACGAACTACGTACGTACCAGATCCATAATCATCGCTGTTACTTTCACCTGTGCTTTCCAAAATGCCACCAAGCATTCCTATAAAAGCAAATACAGTTAACATTAATACAGTGTTAATGCTTTTAGACCAACATTGGCAAATGAAACGATTCAGTCACCATCTGACGCATTGCGCGCCGCGATGAAGAAGTCGGCCATTTTTAACATATCGGTTCTTAGTGTCGATAATTGAAGAGCCGAACATTTGTCGCGGAAATTTTATTGTTGCTTAGTCACAGTGTTTTTAAATTATTTTAAGGCCATGGGAATAATTTGAAACAATTAAAAATGTTTCTATCGAAAATGGTATTAATTTATTTAGATGTCGTCTTATGGAATCAAAACAAAAACAGGGCTTTTTTCTACTCGTCCAGGATCGAAGGAAAAAAACAGAAAAAGTAAATCGGCTGAAAAAACTAGAAGATCGATCGCTGGCAACGGGTCCGGGGCAACGGGTCGTTCATTTTACGCTAATTTCAAGCCCAGGTTAGGTATTTTGACATTTATAGAATTAATTAATTAAAATAAATGAAATTAACCGTAAAAAAAAATTTATATATATATACTCTCACCTATTTCATTCGTTCCACTTTCACTACTTGACAAAGATTTCTCAAACATCTCTGTCATGACTTCGTTCTTGTCAAACAATAGCATAACGTCTTCGTATTCTTCTTTGGAATCTGCAGGCGGCGCTTCCTTGGTGTTGACATGATCCGAAGCGGCAAAATTGACCAACAAATTCACCATTAAAACAAAAACATGCTTCATGGTCTGAAAGTATTTACACAAGCAGTTTTTCAAGTTAAAATTGTACAGTTCTCTCTTTTACTGTGGTCTCTTCCTTTTGCGTCATCTTTCTATCGTCAGCTTCGTACTTCGGAGATTTGATTTTTATGAATGGGATTCAATCGTTTGGATGAATACGTCCTTCAGTCATATCATTTCTCCGGCGAAATAGTTTCTCATACGTCGAATTTCAAATTTATATAAAGAGAAATTATTCAGACTTTTTGAATTTGTCATGGAAAATAATTTTTAAAAACGTTAAGACGGATTTTTCATCGATAAAATACTTCGACACAATAGTTAGATCAATTTTAATAGTATCTGACATGAGTTTCACGCTTCAATTTATATTTACGGGACCTGTTTCCTTTACGCTTCGATAACTATCACGTCTCCGCCCAATCGCCGATAAAAACTGGAATTCCGCAATGAGATTTAAACCTCTCAATAATCGCTCCGGTGCTATATGATAGACTGAAATACGGGGGGGACTTATAATGCAGTACTGACCCCGCCCGAGGAGAACTCCGCCTAAACGTAGCACATGCAATATAGTCGTACAAGTATCTTTTAGCAGGGTAGAGGGCCGTTTACACGGGCGATTTTATCGGCGATTTTGTCAGCGATTTTATCGAAGTTATTGCAACCACAAATCGCCCGTGTAAACTACCGGCGATTTCAGTAGCGGCGATAAGCGGCGATAAAATTGCAGCCAAATCGTTATTTCGAAAGCTCGAAATTTTTTCTTCGCGGCGATTTGCGACAAAATCGCCGTAAAATCGCCCGTGCAAACGGCCCTTAGCAGAGGGGTTGTGATCACGCTTCACGTGCCATTTTTTCGTAAATTCACGACTCATTTAAGCCATGCATTTCACGCAAGTCTTTCTTGCAAATTCACGGATTGTTTATGAAGTGTTTCTTCACGATTCACGCGCCATTTTTGGGCCAAATCACGCGTCACCCCTTTGCTACCGTTTTAGGGCTTTTAGCTAAAACTATATATAAGTTATATTTGATATTTCTTGGCATTTTATTGATGTCAGTTTTTTAACTAAAACTACCATTTTCGTTATTAGAAAGTTGGAATGTTTTAGGTCGTTGGAAGAAGGATCGAAATATGAAAGAGAATACTAGATTAAAAAGCGCATTTATATGTGTGATCAATCCGCTATCAGCCTTGAATTTATTTTTAGGTCGAAGGTGAAACATATTCGAGCCTGAAGTGAAACAAATCCAGCACTACACAAAATATTGAAAGGTTTAAAAAGATAATGTAAAAAATAAATATATGTAAAATAAAATCTTCGGAGAAAGGCGCCCCTCCGGAACATCCCCCTCGCTAGCCTACGTCCCGAAAAAATCTGTACGTTGCTCCAAAAGCTATGGCCTTCACGAATTCGGACACGGAACAATTATCATCTTCCTGATAATACAGGTTTCCCGCATTTTTTCCCTTTTTCCATTATTTTTTATTATTATATTGCTGCAGGGGCCACAATTACTAACAACTATTCTGCCTTTGAAAGGTGTATTCAAAATTAATTGAAAGCCGTGTTTGTGAATATAGCCGATAATAAAATTTTCGGAGACTGCTGCCCCTCCTCCCCCTCGCTAGCCTACGTCCCGGAAAAAATCTGTACGTTGAAAAGCTATACCACGTTTTGACACGGAACAATTATCATCTTCTTGAAATACAGATTTTTATTTTTCCCTTTTTCCATTATTTATATTATTATTTTCTGCAGTAATTTATGTAGTCACCGAGGGGTGGTCACGACCATACATGGTTTGTTACGTCCTCAGTGGTTCTTTTACGTCCCTAGCTCCAAATCAGGCTAGTGGCCTTTCTTGGAAAGGGACACTGATTCGGAGAGGGCGAAGGGCCATTTACGTGATCATCTAAGCCACGTAAAATAAAGGTAGAAACCAAGGCAACACAGTGTTTACTGAATAAATAAATGTTTCTTTCACTTTCAATTCATACAAAGAAGGCAATGTATTTTATTTCCCTTTTAATTTCATTGAAAATAATTACCTAAATTACACAAACCAAGACATGCCAAATTACCAGGAAATTGACCAACCAGTCATTTCGTGTTTGGACATTACTGGTCAATTCTTGGTTTGCAATCATTCCCTTGAGAATCAAGAGATAAAGACACGGCGGCCATGTTGGTTGAACAAACAGTAGAAACTAATGAGCAATCTTTTGTTGAAGTTCAACCAAGATGGCCGCCGTGACGTGTATTGCAAACCAGCAATTCCTTTTATTTTGTTTAATATAATTTAATATAGGTTTCATCATGCAATCTGCTTCTTTTACTGATGCCTGGCTTTTTGTTGGATGTTTTATAATAAAGTTGGTCCAATGCAATGGAGAGTACTCCTTTATTTTAAAATCACAAATTATTTAGTGTCTTCTAAATTTTATACTGAAAAATCAGGGCAGATCCAGGATTTTTTTAAGGAAGGGGTGCACCATTTGTGATCAGGACGTACACAAACTCAAGCACCAATAATGCAGTAGATATTAGCTCATCCAGGGGGGGTGTGCACCCCCTGCACCCCTCCCCTAGATCCGCCCCTGAAAATGTACTACTCGAGGCCTCATCGACCTCTAAAGGATTTTGAATGTTGATCACATTAGTCAATACAGTGGAACCTCGATTTAACGAACCCTTATATAATGAAGTCCCCGGTATATAGGCGACTTGCATGATGACGTTGTTTTACTACAAGTACCAGAATGCTTTGGGAATTTTCTTTCTTATTCAGATTTTTATTCCCTCATGAGAATAGTACGACAATTGGTGCTAATTATCTAACAAAAGAACATGAGCAAAGCATTCTGGTACTTATAGTATATGACGCCATCATGAAAATGGCCTATTTAACGGTTATTCTTCACTCTGACCTAAGTTACAGTAAAAATGTATGGAACAGAACCCCAACATAACGAACCCTTGATATAAAGAACCAATCCAGTTCCCCATCCCTTAGCACTTCGCTAAATCGAGGTTCCACTGTACCATGGGGTTCCCACAGCAGCCATCTTGCTGGTCAAAAAACAATTAAATACTTTTAAACGATAAAATATTTCATTTCTCTGGGGAGAAATATTCCTCTTTAACATTTCTTTCTTCTTTTCTTTCTTTTTAACATTTGTAAATATATTTCGGCTCTAGAAAAATTCTGATTGTTTTGTCCCACAAGATGGCTGCCATATGTAGGAACCTTCTATTACACTATTCTTGCAAGGACCCCTTCCATATTGTCACTATGTGCCTGTACTTCATCAAATGGTTCTCATTATTTTGTTATTGGTGGTCTGAGACTTGTCATATTGCCAACTGGTGTAGGCAGAATTATGTTTGAAGCTGCAGTTGTTGGTCTGTGATAGATGTAGACGTCTGAAATAATAGCTTGAAACATGATGCAAACACCAACCACGATCATGAAGCCTATCTTATCTGCTTCCTGAAACATAAACGATTGAATTAAGAAAGAAAGAAAGGAATGGAGGGAGAGAGGGAGAGAGGGAGGAGGGAGGGAGGGAGGGAGAGAGAGAAGAGGGAGGGAGGAGGGAAGAGAGGAGAGAGGGAGGGAGAGAGGGAGGAGAGGAGAGGGAGAGAGGGAGAGAGGAGAGAGAGGAGAGAGGGAGGGAGAGGGAGGGAGGGAGAGAGGGAGGGAGGGAGAGAGGGAGGGAGGGAGGGAGGGAGGGAGGGAGGGAGGGAGGGAGGGAGGGAGGAGAGAGGGAGGGAGGGAGAGGAAGGGAGAGGAAGGGAGAGGAAGGGAGAGGAAGGGAGGGAGGGAGGGAGAGGGAGGAGAGAGGGAGGGAGGGAGAGGAAGGGAGGGAGAGGAGGGAGGGAGGGAGAGGAGGGAGAGGAGGGAGAGAGGGAGAGGAGGGAGGGAGGAGGGAGGGAGAGGAGAGGGAGGGGAGGGAGGGAGGGAGGGAGGGAGGGAGGGAGGGAGGGAGGGAGGGAGGGAGGGAGGGGGAGGGAGGAGAGAGGGAGAGAGAGAGAGAGGAGGGAGAGAGAGGGGGGGGGAGGGAGGGAGGGAGGGAGGGAGGGAGGGAGGGAGGGAGGGAGGGAGGAAGGAAGAGTGAAGATGGGAGGGAGGAAGGGAGAGGAAGGGAGGGAGAGGAAGGGAGGGAGAGGAAGGGAGGGAGAGGAAGGGAGGGAGAGGAAGGGAGGGAGAGGAAGGGAGGGAGAGGAAGGAAGGGAGAGAGGAAGCTTCTTTACCTGAACCTTGGTTCATTACAATATGTATGTAAAGACAGAGAACCAAAAGGTACAATTAAAGAATACAGTATAAAAGTGACCTCAGTGCTAATGTACAGTGGTTTCCTGCTAGTCTACCTCCCATGTATCACACACAGAACAGCTGAAAACTTCTATACTTCTAAAACAGGAATGCAGGAAATAGCATTTTTTATATTTTCTGGGGGGAAGGGGAACTGAAGCAACTGATATGGCAACCCATTTCTGAATTCCCTGGATATGCACACCACTGCATCATGCATTGCTGCTTTGATGCTAGTTGAGCTAATAATAATAATAATAATAATAAACTTTATTTCACGAGGGTACATTTAACAGTTTTCACTGATGAACTCAGTCAGTAGCTGCCTTGACTGCTACTTCTGCTGATGGGTGCTATATTAACCAAATGTTACTCACAATAATTCCTTTTCTGTACCACCAAGCCTGTAAAGTAGAAAACACACATTTTTATTGTTGAACAATGCTGTGCAATGTTTATTCCTAACACTTACAGCAAAAAGGAAGAGTTGTTCTCAACATATACTTACAAGAATTGCTCCAATGATACTGCTCACTGTAATCAAGACAAAGAAGATGTTACTGGTATACATGTATAATTAAATACCTTTGAGTACATAATATAACAATACTCCTTTTTATAGTTTCCGGCGCCATCTTGAAAGGTAGCCGTGCCTTTGCATCGAAGCGAGACCAACCGTGACCTTGCAATGATAGAGACCTTTTTTAACACCTTGGACAATAATTATTATGCACATGTCTCTATCATTGCAAGGTCACCATTGGTCTCGCTTCGATGCAAAGACACAGCTACCTTTCAAGATGGTGCCAGGAACTGTAAAAAGGAGTATTCTGTAATTCAGTAATAAATACTGCCATAATTATTAAAACAATAAATATTGAAAGGATAATTATCTATGCTAGAACAATGTAACAATCTCTGATCAAAACCCATGAAAATCTATAGCAGAATTTTGAATTTGATCACAACTCGCTTACACTAGCTGCTCTTGTACAGACCCCTATGGGAAGGCTTCATGAGTGCAGATGGGGGGGGGGGGGGGGGGGGGGGGGGGGGGGGGGGGGGGGGGGGGGGGGGATGTGACTGTGTGTGTGTGTGTTTATGGTACTACAAGTGGGGTCATCATATTTTTTGCACTTGAAAAAAAAAAAAAATGAAAAACTTCTTGGGGGGAGAGGAGGGGATCAATGTCTTCATTTTCCTTTTAAAATCTATCACAATACAAAATTACCCCTCCCCCTCTAACACTGTACCCTTTACTAGAGTCCTTACTTACTTATCATGTTGACAGCTAATAAATACATGTTTGAGTCATCAGCTCCTTTGACGAAGCAGAATATCAAGGCCAACTGAAAATATATGAATGTAGGTGAACCAAGCATATCAATAATAATAAAATACAGCAAACAGGCAAATCAAGAAACATACCTCCCCCCTTCCTCTTTCTATTACCTGGACATTGAAGGTGTCCATGCAATAACAGTGTAAGTGACTTGTGATCAGAATATCAGTTATCATTTATGCTGTTCTAGCATTGACCTCTTCAATACTACAGTCGAACCTCCACTAACGGCCCTCTCTGTAATGGCCAGCAGTTTTTGTCTCGGCCACCAGCGAGCCCATATATTTTATTCATTTTCAAAACCTCTGCACAACAGCCACTATACTACACACACAACGGCCACACAATGTTGTCCCGAGGTGGCCGTTGTGGAGAGGTTAATCAACTCTGGCCCCGGTTGCACGAAAGGTGAATAGCACTATCCACCGGATAAGTCTTATCCAACGGATAAAAATGATGCAGTTATCCACATAAATTTTATCCGTTGGATAAGACTTTATCCGGTGGATTAGCGCTATTCACCTTTCGTGCAACCGGGGCCTGTATTACAATTGGACGATCATATTCAGTACTTACAAATACTAAGAATCCTGTGACCACTCCATAAATCCTCAACGCCATAGTCTATGTACAAGTGAAATACAATGCATTTATTACACTGTAGTATTATTATTTATTATTATTATTATTATTATTACTCAGCATTGGGCTCCCTGTGTAGTGGGAGTTCTTGATCATACAAACCGATCGCATGTTATCAAAGGGATTTCATGTCATAGAAAGCTAATACTACTAAAATGATGCAGCTGAAAAGTGGAAAGTTTTGCCCTGTCATCTGTGGATAAGGAAGTTGAATAAACTAATACGGTATCACTATCACTATCAGAATGAAATTGGATATCGTGTTTCAACACCTGAGACATTTGTCAAATGGGCAATGAACTTGCAAATCACTGAATAATTCCCAATGTAGAAGATAATGAAAAGAACACTCACAATATGAGGATCAACTTCATGATACAGAGGGGATGAGCTCGGGCTAGTCTCGCTGTCCGCCATATTTTCAGACTTTTCAAATAAACAAAATCAGCCCCATGACAAAATCATGTGATTATCGAATGTGAACGTGTATGACCGATTATACAACGACCAACCTCGTCCCCAGGGCCCTCTCTTCTCGCTATTTTCAAAATGAGCGTCCGCCATTTTGAAAATAGCGAGAAGAGAGGGCCCTGGGGACGAGGTTGTACAACGACATGACACGAATTTGTACCGAATGTAATCGTTAGGCATTCGTTAGGCATTCGTTAGGCATTCGTTAGGCATTCGTTAGGCATTCGTTCGGGATAATTGCCGCTCGGTGAATACTCGAATGTGTTCTCGAAAGTAAAATGGCGGACGATAAGTCACATTTGATCTCTGCCTCTGGCGCAGCTTCGACAAGCGATCGAACCCTTTTCCACGAGAAAGGCAAAAGTCCTATGGAGGTATGTGGCTATGCGCGAAGGTATTACGTGCGTCGTGGATCATTGAAGTTTTGTTGATGAAACGAAAGTTGAAAATTGAATTTTACTTTCACTTCCGTCCACTTTGCTTGGCTTCAGTTTCGACAGATTGGTTCGCAATTGAGTTAAAGTATCTACTTTCAGTTAGCGTTTCATCAATAACCGTTCTTTACAAATGTTTATAAGCTTAAGTCTTACACGTGTACATGTCAATGAATTGATTTAATTTAGCTTAAATTCAAATGAGCAAGCAACATAAGCTTACACTTACAGTGTATTTGACTAGCTTAAAAAAGTTGAAATTTGACGTCTAGATAGCTTACAACAAATTGTTTTAAAAATGGTTAAATAATGGTGGTAATGGCAACTAAATTGGTGATGCATGCCTGTCTACAGCAGGCATGGGCAAGGTTTTCATGTAGCTGCACGAAATGTCCTGACACACATATTGTCCTGGACTATGTATCCATGTCTTGCTCTCTAGTAGAACGAAGCAGCTTGTATTCACGTCAACGCGTCAACTGGTCAACGCGTCCTTGTCTTGCTCACGCTAACGCATTACTGTGTTGACGCATTGATGTGAATATGAGCTGTTTTGTTCTACTAGAGAACAAGACAGGGACACATACATTGAATAGAGGACATTATGTGCAGCTACACTAAGACCTTACCATATGATGGTAATGATGATGGTGATGATAATAACTGTGATAACTTTCCCACTCATACGAAACGACTCTATTGGTGGTGGTGATAGTGATGGAAATGATAATAGACTAATAATGATGGTGATAATAATTATTATTGATGACGGTGATGATATTGATGATTTTAATGATGATTTTAACCCATTCGCTCCTGAGCTATTTTGAGTTTTTTAGCGATTTTCTGGACCTAATCACGTCGTAGGAAATTACGATTCCATATAAGGGGTTTCCATGGAAATCTTGACAGTTCTGAAAGCCCACGGGCTCAGGTTCTGACGTAATCTTTCTCTTTTCACGGATCTCCACGAGGGCCAGTGGTTTTAACTGCTTTGAAGAGGCCAATTTTGCATTTTTAGAGTGTTTATAGCCATTATTCACCACAGAAGCCCCCAGGACAGCATCATTAAGCTTGACTGGTGTGGTAGAGACCGTTCTGCTGAAAGAACCCAGCAGCGAGAATCGATTTTCATGAAGACATGTCGGCTCTGCCATTACGAAATTCAAAATGGCGGACTCAACTGTGAAATCGTCTCTCTGGTTGTTCTGTGGTGAATTGCAGGACCTACAAAGGCATTTTTGGCGACTTTGGACTTGTAAAGAATGCAACCGGTGCAATGTTTTGCCTGTAGGACCGAGTGGCTGGGCACTCTATAAAACTCTAAAATACGGAAAGGGCGGGATACTTGCTGTGGAAAATTCCCGTATGTTCCCGGCATCCTTTTCGGGCGTGCAGAAGGAAAACACGTGTTAGCGAAAGTGGGCCTAAGGAAATGGCTATTGTTCGGCGAGTTAAGGAAGAGAGAGGGAAAAATTCACGAATATATCAAGAAGAGAGATGGAAGTTTGCTGAGAAAGTGGCGTTTTGTTTCGCAAGGATGTATTTTGGAAGAAAATCCAAGTCAAATGTCGTTCATTTTCGAGGTGTAAAATTGCGTCAAAAACACGCATTTTTGATTTTTATGGCAAACAAATTGAACTAATGCCCAGAAATCGGACCTGTAAGTCAGTTTACTTGAGGTTAAAATATGAAGAGTTATCTAGTAGTTGTCACTAATAACTGGCCATGAGATCGATGTTACGAAAATTCAGAAAGTTAGAATTTTTCAAAGCAGTATCGATGTTTACGGCCGGTTTCGGCAGGTGTAGGAGTCAATGGGTTGATGATGATAATAATAATCATGGTTACGATAATGGAAGTGATCATGATGACAATGATGATCATAATAATAATGAGTAATATATTTTCAACAATAATTATTTTCATTCATTATTTGTCTTTCAAGATATTATTCATGTATGGCTTTGTGGCATTTGTAGCGGTCATGTTAATGGTATGTATTGATTTTTATCTCTTTAATGCATGCTTTCTATCATATTTATTTATTATGGTGATAATATGATGGTCATCTAATATACATGTGGACATGTTTATTATGTATTTATTATTATACATACATACATTATTATGTATTTGTTATTTAGATCACCATAATCTTGTCGATGTACAGAGGAAGTACTGTAGATTCTACTTATTTACTATTGGGAATTAGTATCATATGTGAGTAAAAATACTTCAATACCTGTAGTTTACTTCATGTGAAGACACTTACTCCCGGGGGGTACTCCCTATATACAAGTGGTAGGGATGACCGTCATATTTTTTAGGGGTTGAAATCATCATTTTGGTATTTTTTAGGGTTGTCAAAGAGAAGTCTTGGTTCTTTCCTGAAAACCAGTATTTTTTAGGGTACTCTCATGACAGAATGCTAAAAAAAGTCAGTCTCGAATCACAGGTGGCAAGCCAACAATAAACGGTGATACAGTTGCTGTAGGCAGTTATTTTTGGAGGTGTTTTTAGGATTTTTTCAGGCTACGAAGAATTTTTTTGGGTAGGCAGTTTTTACGGCTTGGTATTTTTTAGGGTATTTGTTTGGTTTTCCGACGGTCATCCCTACCCTTTTTACCCTGAAGATCCCCCCTCCCCCCGGGCCCCCCCCCCCCCCCCCCCCCCCCCCCCCCCCCCCACCAACCCGGGCACTTACTGTGCACTTACTCCAATCCAAGTCCACTCTGCATTCGTCAACCAATCAAATAACAGTTAGAAAATAATAGAATAATTTGAGTTTCTGGGTCCTACATTTTGAGATCTTTTGTTAACAACAAAATATAGTTAGTTCAAAGCTCTACTCTAACCAGGTGTCCGTTGTGGAGAGGTTCTACTGTAGTACAAATTAATATTGTAATTTTTCAGTGTTTGTTCCCTGGTTTTTGATTTGTAATCAGAGTGACTTGGGTTAGAGTAGAATAAATTATAAAGATTTTTCTTTATATCTTTTGAATCACTTTGTATTAAATTTATTGTACCTTTTCCCCCTATTTTAGCAATGGGATTTTTGCAAGGAATTTTGGTAAGTAAAAAGTATAAATTATACTGTACAGCTGTACTAGTGAATTTCTGAAAATCCATCCATCCATCCATCCATCCATCCATCCATCCATCCATCCATCCATCCATCCATCCATCCATCCATCCATCCATCCATCCATCCATCCATCCATCCATCCATCCATCCATCCATCCATCCATCCATCCATCCATCCATCCATCCATCCATCCATCCATCCATCCATCCATCCATCCATCCATCCATCCATCCATCCATCCATCCATCCATCCATCCATCCATCCATCCATCCATCCATCCATCCATCCATCCATCCATCCATCCATCCATCCATCCATCCATCCATCCATCCATCCATTCATCCATCCATCCATCCATCCATCCATTCATTCATTTGATTCTATTCCAGGTCTACTGGACAAGAAATGGTTTACTCCCACCTGAGAAACTTTGGTTTCTTTATTTTGTGGGAACTTGTATTATTTTAGAATCTATTTTTACTGACGTCTTGCTGTACCATGTTCCAAACAAGGCAACGTAAACCTGGTCACAATGCATCATGGTATACCCTGGGTTTTAATCATTCTTGCTGTTTGGTTTACTGCTTGGATGGATGTATCGACCTCTGAACATTCATGACAAATTAAATGATAATTATCGTAATTGGAATGGGAACAGTAATAAATTGTAACAATATTTTTTATCAAAAATAGTTTGAAATAAGTTTGTCATTTGAACTAGAACTTAGATGAAAAATGCAAAAATTGTTTTCACATTTCATCCATATGGTGATGATATGGCTTTCATCAAAACTGCAAACTCTTGAAAATGCTCCAAAGTGGTGACTTTTATAAATTCAAACATATCATTCTGTGTGGATGGTTGAAAACATGAACTATTGATGTGGATGTAGTCTTAAAAAAGTTGTACTCTCAACTAGTACTGGCTAGAGTGGTTTTCATCAACCTGTGAAACGAAAGAATTAGTGGAATTACTGGTTGTAGCCCAGGCAGCCAACCATTGCTTCTGAGGCTACTAAATAATAAATATAAAAATATATTTGTATGTGCATGCCTTTTTATGATGGGTTGCATGCTATTATGTTGGGTTCCCTGTGTGGAGTAACGTATGATGTTGGGTTCCCTGTGCACATCCCATAGGATGCGCCGCCCGCAGAAATGCAAGTGCCCAACATAATACGTTTTTCTGCACAGGGAGCCCAACATAATACGTATTGCGTGCGCTCTACCACAGGAAACCCATCAAAAATGATGTGCGCATACAAATATATTTTTATTTATTATAAGACTGTCAGTAGCCTCAGAAGAAATGGTTGGGTTGCTTGTGGTTATAGTAGTTGTTGTAAAGCGCTTTATACACTCAATGTAAAAGTGCTATAGAAATATAGTTATTATGATGATGATGTACTGTATTAGGCTATTATCTGACTATTTCACAGGTTTATGAAAACCACTCTAATTCTAGAATAGTGACAACTGGTAGCTTCTAAGCTTCTAGACGTACTTTGTATATTGTTTGTCCTGTGTAGCAGCTTAGGCTAACTCTCCGTATGAGAGTCAGGAAGTTTGTAGAATTTAGTGCATGTAAAGGGAGTTTCTTCAAAACATATTGAAATCATCAAAAATCACTGATAATTAACTCAATTAAATAAAGACATGATCAAAAATAAATAATAATTTTGAAAGCATTACAGCGTATTGTGCACCAATGCAATAAACAACAAATACTTCAATATCAAAATGTACTGTATTTCCGTGTTCTGTGGTTTGCCTGTGTCGTGTCGTGTGAGGAGGGCTGGCACTAGTATGACGCGTGAGGCGCGCGAAAAGTTGAAAAAAGATGGCGGAATTTTGCTCACAGCGAAAGAAAATACAGAATGTTGCTGCAGAAATGAGGTTTAAACTTACATAAACAAATGCCTTGAGTGATTAATTTTGTGTTTCTGCCTGAGAAGAAGAACAAAGATGCAAAATAAGGAGTATTTGGTAAGAAAATGACGAAATTCATGACAACTTTCGGCAGCGACAGTCGATTGTAGCGAGTTCATCGTAAATTTTATTGTTTTTGTTTGTTTTGAACTGATATTCAGGTTCTCTATACACACCAGAAAACGAAGAAACACAAAACCTGGAAGGTAGGATGATAAAATATTAGAAATGACTTTAATGAGTCAAATATTTATTGTGACGAACGAAAAAGTGCGATGTGAGTTTTGTGAATCTTGTCAATATTTCTTGTCTTTGTCGACTCTGACTTCAAGAAGTTGTCAATATGCTTAGTTTTATAATAATAAATTTTATTGTATAATTTCTTTAATTAACAAATAATAATAATTTATTTAATTAATTATTATTTATAATATATTTAATTAATTATATTTATAATTTAATTAATTATTATAATTTATAATTTAGTTAATTATTATTATTTTATTCATAACTTCTGATTTGTTTGACAATGTAGGATGGTAGTCTTCTTTATCAGAAAAACAACAATAAAGTAAGTTTTAGTTAGCTGTTGTTATTGCTGTTTTTTCTCTGACATGTAATTGTTGTTGCTGATGTTGCTGTGCTCCATTGTTGTTTATATTGCTGTTGCATGCTGTTGAGTGTTGCTGCTTCTGTCGAGCGAAGTTGCTCAAACTCATGAATAATTCATGTGGACAAAACAAAGGAAAGTGCTACCATGGAGAAAATATCTTAATTAGCAAAAATGTTGGTCAACTGGTTTGAGAAGCATTAACTCTCGATAGAACTCACCCTCCGATTTCAAAACACCTTGAAATTGGTTATAAATAAAATACGAGGCTGCCCACTTTTCAGTGTTTTGAAATCAGAGGAAGAATTCTTTCTTGTGTTGCTTTTTAGTACAGACTATAACTTATGTGTTTAGATTATTTACCACCTAGCTAGACATAAAATTTATAACTTATATTTTCTTGTAATCCATTCTTAAGGTCACATTATATGATGAACAAAAAAATGTACTGGATTCACTATTTATTGCAAATGCCCAGGTATGATTAGCCTGCATAGCCAGGGGAAGGGAGGGGATAGGGACAGGTATGATCAAAAAAAACCCGGGGATTACTCAGGTATAAGAATTATGATGAGGATGTACAAAGACCTTTCTTATTTTGTTTTGCCAAGCAACAAAAAAATGATTTTTTTAATAGGGTTATGTTATATAGACCATGGGACAGGGTGGAGGGAGGGGGGGAGGTTGTCAGTTGGCTTCGTTCATACATGTACTTCCCCTATGCTTTCACTACTCTTATATCTGAGTACATTCCCTGGGCAATAACCTCTACATGCATATATCATACATGTTTATGTACGCATAATATTATATAGTACTTAGAGTCATTTTCGTATGAGTGGGAAACCTACGGTACCATGATGATACTCAAATGGCTTCCTTTCTGAACCAATCAAAAAGCTTGGAGATGCATCTCATCCAATCAAACTCTTTCAATACGGCACGGTACCATGGCACTCAAATGGCTTCCTTTCTAAGCCAATCAAAAAGCTTGGAGATGCATCTCATCCAATCAAACTCTTTCAATACGGCACGGTACCATGGCACTCAAATGGCTTCCTTTCTAAGCCAATCAAAAAGCTTGGAGATGCATCTCATCCAATCAAACTCTTTCAATACGGCACGGTACCGTGGCACTCAAATGGCTTCCTTTCTAAACCAATCAAAAAGCTTGGAGATGCATCTCATCCAATCAAACTCTTTCAATACAGCAAGGTGCGGTGCAGTGACGGTGTGGTACATTGTAACTTTCCCACTCATACGAAAATGGCTCTATACGTGTATGTGACTTGCCACCTCCCTTTTATCAGTCCCATGCATTGTAAAATAAGCTACTTGTTTCTGTATCAAAATGACATTGTAATATATTTGCCTTGTGTTTTAGTTAAGCATTGGTATGGACATAGAATCAGACAGATACCTAATAACCATAGAGGAAGAGAAGAATGTCATCACCACTACATGTAGCCAGCAACGTACAGTAAATGACAGAAGTAACACAAGAAACTACACTCGCCCACCTGTCAAGAGAAAGGTCAGGGTTTCATTGATCTAGTATTGTCACTATGGTGACTGTAAGTATTCACACAAGTTAAGCCTGGTCTACACTAACACAGGGCCCACGGAGTGGGAAGGGCTGGTGGCTATAGTCACACCACTTGTTTGTTCACAGGTAGTAACATTTTAAAGGAAATTTTAAAAATGGTATCGTCATTGCGACCATTGTACTGAAGAACAATTTTAGTCCCTCCACTTTTAAGCTTGTTCCGTGGGCCCTGTAACAGTGCAAGCATAAGTGCAAACCAGAATTTTACTGAGCAAGTATAAATATATAGATAACATGGGTGGGTGGTTGTTCCTTAGGCTACCTATTATTATTATTACCTGATCACCCAAGCACTAAAATTCATGTCTTGTAGTTTAGCTGGAAATGGAGGGTTTGATCAAGCAGATTTTCTTTGTGGTCAATAATGATTTTGATAACAGAGGCTTAAATATTCATGGATTCCTAAAATACTTGACAGGGCTTTCAACCCCCAACGTTCATAGCGACAGAGAGAAGAGATAATGAGGTTATATCTGGTGGACCACCAGATAAAAAGGTAATATATATGCTTTACTAGTTTAAGTAACTTTGTCACAGCTTGATTTCTTCAATAATGTTGTAATATTATTATTTTTTATATATCATAATATATAGTTATTTTAATCACAATTGTTTATAGCATAGTTATTATACTTGGCTACACATGGGTTTATACCAGTTGGTACTTGTATCCGCTGATCCATTTTGTAGGATAAATAAAGATTATTATTATTATTATTATTTAATAAAACGTTTTTCAAAAGTTCGAGTTGCCACACTTCAAGTTGTGCAGCTTATACTTGGGTGTTTATGGTATATGTGTCGATATAATAATTTCTCTTGATTAATGTTAACAGTTCAAGTCACTGCAAGAAGATGCCAGAGGTTGTCAAGTGACCAGGAACCCAGGGCTTGTCACAAGAGACCAGTTTTTCTCTCTTTATTCTCAACAAAAGAACCAATCTGTGGAGCCGAGAAGTAGCTTTGCATCAAACTCAACCAGCACTTCTAACTGCACTAAAACCACAACAGATTTCAACCAAAACAAGAGAAATTCATCTCAGATCTTGGCTTTGTTTTCATCAAACAACAATCGAAACTCGCCACTGGAAAATAAACTCAAATACAAAGAAAGTCTCTCTTGTAACAGCAGTGATGGTTTTAGAAGTTATTCACCTGGCTTGGCAATAGATGAACCACAAGTTCCATTTCTTGTTGACAAGAAAGCTGAGGATAAAGAAAATAGCTTACAAGAGAATAAGACTGTTTCATCTTTATTTGATAGTATTGGAAATCAGCATAAAGTGCATGACAGAAATGATTCTATATTCAATAAATCAAATGTATCATACACTACAACACCTTACCTGGACACGCCCAAGAGCAGCTGTCAATCAAATTGGGAAGATGATACACACAATCAAATATTTAGCAAAGGTTCTGCGGTTGCTCCTGTGAAAGGTGATACGGAATCTATGATGGACTTGTTTGAAGTTCCTGATATCGACATGGGTGGTGAACATACTATTGATGATAAGGACTTATGTGATAGCTTATCAAATGAGTTTTATGTCTCCGACATCCTTGATTTATCACCAGCAGAGCAAAATCAAACATTTTCTTCACAATCACAGCAGGTGTGTGGCTGCATGTGCTATACTCTACATTATCCTATACATATTACATCTCAGCCAATCAGAGCTCACCATTTCTATGAAATACAGAGCGGTATTTTTATGAAATACAGAGCAGTATTTCATAGTTTGAATTAGCCAATCAAATCGTTGTAAATTTTAATTTTTCATGTAATATGTATAGGATAATATGGTTATTCCATGGTTTTCTATGGAATACGGGCGGAAATTTCACTAAAAAATTATATTATTTTTAGTATACAACTCGCCTAAAGGCTCGTTGTATACCAAATAATATAATTTTTTCGTGAAATATCCGCCCATATTCTATAGAAAACCATGGAATAACCAATAATTATTATACGACTGTGACGTAAATTTACCATAAAAGGGCACAAAATCCTCCAAATATCCGAGCGTATTACCCACTGTAGATTGCCGTATTACCTGGCTTGTAACCCGGTAAAACCGGTTTTGAACACAACATATTTTGTACCAGTTTTGGTTTTCATTGCAAAAAGAAAAAAACACTATACAATGACAGAAAAGTATTTCAAAGGGAATAGGGAAACAAACAACTACTTTTGAATGATATCTGTATAGAAAATATGAAGAAAATCCAATCTTTTTGGTGAAAAAAGCCAGCGAAAAATCTCTCGAGCGCGTGCTCGATTGCGTATCGATTGCGTATTGCATTTCACAAACAAATCACAAAAACAGCTTTTGTACGCTAACACTGATAAGCAAAGAAAGAAAAAAGGACGTTTTGGGGGGGATTATTTTGTTGTCGTATAATAAACAATTTATTACAGTTAGAGTTGTGTAATACGGCTGGACATTTTTACTCGTCTATTTGTATTTTGCCTCACCTACGGCTCATCAAAATACGTCTAGACTCGTCAAAATATCCAGCCGTATTACACAACTCTAACTGTAATAACCTATATATGTATTGTACATGATAGAAATTAAGGCAAACTTAAAGTGCTATTAACATACTGGTACCCATAAAGTTATTCCGTGTGATAGCCCTAGAAATAAATATCTGACCCCAATGGAACTAGAACTAGTCAACTTTATGGGTATCTTTATAACACTTTAACTTTCCCTTAATTCATAATTTTAATTCATAATTTTAATTATCTAATTCTAATTTTGCAGGAAAAAACAGATCTTATGTCTAATTGGAGAGGTTCAATGACCAGTGACACTGTCACAAGGAAATCTAGGATCCCAAGCAATTCATTTGGATTTTCTCCAAGTACAAGTCCTTGTATGTATACCATAGTTAATGTCACAATAATTAGTGTTGCAATATTATATATGTATTAGTTTCTAGATGATAGTCATTTTCGTAGGAGTGGGAAACCTATGGTATGGAGTTACGGTCATGGTACGGAATCGAAGACATTATATTCAACCAATCACAGCACGCAAAATCATTGCTCAACCAATCAGAATGCTTGGATACGGCATGATGATGGCGCGATACGGTCACGGTACGGCACAAACCGTACCGTAGCTACTTCCCACTCATACGAAAACGACTCTATTATAAGCACATGTACAATGTACATACATTGTAAAAACAGCTATTTCTGATCAGTTTCTAAATTCTCCTGTATGTTCTTTGGATTTTGGAGGAGAATTCAGATTTTGATCACAAGTCACTTATTATATAAACACTATTATTTCATGAACCGCTTGAATTGTTTGGTTGTAGGTGCCACCCAAAAGAACTGGCCATGGACTGAAGAACATGATAGAGAAAGCCCTAGATTACTACCAACTCACACTAATACAAGTAGTTTGTTATCACAAAGAGTGCCACAGTTTGTAAGTATAGCTTGTTGAACCAATCAATCAAAACTTTATGTTACAAATGTATTTTAGGTTTGAAGGGTTCACTGTAATAACAACGTAAGTGATCTCTGATCAAAATCTAAATTCTCCTTGAGATCTATTCTCTGAATTAATTTCAAAGGAGATTTTGGGTTTTGATCACAAATCACTTAGTACTCAGTTCTTGCAAGGACTCCTTCAATTTGATCACATGTGCGTGTCGCCCTCCTCCCATTTTGTTGTCACTCCTCCCTCCCTCCCTCCCTCCCTCCCTCCCTCCCTCCCTCCCTCCCTCCCTCCCTCCCTCCCTCCCTCCCTCCCTCCCTCCCTCCCTCCCCCACCACCACACTCCTCCCCCACCACCATCACGCTCCTCCCCCCACCACCACCACACCACTCCTCACCCCCACCACCACACCCATGTTCTCCCCCCCACCACCACACCCATGTCCCTCCCCCCCCCCCACCACACCCATGTCCTCCCCCCACTCTCACCACACCCATGTTCTCCCCTCTCACCCCCACCACACCCATGTATTCCCCCCACACCCACCACACCCATGTCCTCCCCCCACCCCCACCACACCCATGTTCTCCAACCACCCCCACCCCACCACACCCATGACATGACAGTTGTACAACAATATTGTAGCACAGCAGTATAATGGCTGTGATACGAAAATCAGATCATATTCTCAAAGATTCCCAAATCTTGCAAATTAGCTGTCAGAGATTATTACTAGAAACAGATCTATAAATTTGGTTATCTTGTTAGAGTACAAGAAAGAGAGAGCCTATAACAAGCTGTCCTCCAAGAGAGCCATGTCACACAATAACCAGCAGCTCTATATCAATAGAGTCAGAGGCAGAAGTACCGAGCAATGCTCTACCCAGCCAAGCGATCCCCATACAAGATGGGCTGCAGACAAAGTTTCTCAGTCAAAATCCATTAACTAGAAGAATAGGTCTAAGCAAATCAGGGAAGATTGCTGAGAGGGGATTGATGTGCAAAGGAACCGTAGCCTCACCTGTACAGGGATTTGAGCTCAAATCACTTAATAGTAGTCATGCAATGCCTAGTACTGGAATTAAGGTATCATCACAATATAGATATATACCGTACCTGCCTGCATTTAAGCCACACCTGCACCCCAAGTTTGGCAACATCAAATTTCGAAAAAAAGTTTTTTAGAACAAATCCAACATAAAGTATTGTGAAAGCTATGTCAAGTTTTTTACTTCATCAAACATAAAGCTGTGTATAAGCCACATCCCTGACCCCTGAAGGTGTGGCTTTTTTTGTGGGTACAGTATTGGGCATAATGGAGCAGAATGTGGGAAAGGTCTATTGCGTTGCTTCTGTTTAAATTCCAAGCTTGTCTTTCTCTCCCAGAATACAGTCATGATGGGTGAGCTAGTGTTCCCTTCTTCTAAAGAGTGTGGCGATAATGTAAAACCCTGCCGACAAGTGACTTTTCCAGTTACTTTTGCGAGCGCTCAGCAATATCAACAAACCCTAAAGGCTGCTCTCAGAGGTACGCAATCACTGATAGTACATGTGTAGTGTACATGTAGTTTTTGTTTTCGAGAATGACAGTTTAATCGGATCATTTTTCTTTCATTTCTAAAGAACATCTGAACATCATACTGTTTGAGCTTGCACGGACCTATCATGCTGGCTTGAGAAAAGTCAATATAACCCAGTATAGCTCACTTGAACAAGGTAAGGACCAATTATTGTTTATGAGATATAAGAGGTGGATCTGGAGCAGATGTTGGTTGCAATGATCTAGGTGAAAGTGATGACAGTGATGATAATCATCATGGTGAAGATGGTGCATAATATTATGGATGATGATGGTGATTCATTCAGAATGAGTGGTGATTGTGATGATGATTGTGATGATGATGGTAGTAGTTATGATGATGATGATTGATGATGTTAGTGGGTGTGTGATGGCAATGTTCATCATCAGATGATGATGGTGATTGTGATGATGATGAATGATGACGATAGTGGTTGTGATGATGATGATGGTAGTGGGGATTCAGTGATGGATGAAGACATCTATCCAATCAGAATGCTTGGACACTGCACAGTTACCACATGGCAAGGTCACGGCACGAACCGTACCGTAACTACTTCAACGGCTCTGTTGCTTGCTGATGATAATGATGATGATGGTAGTGGTGATAATGAAGTTAATAATTTCCTTTAATGTCTGTTTCTTCTAGATACAAACCAAGATAACAGGCCAAAGTGTTCACATGGTATGGTATAGTAATATTTCTTTTTATCTGTGTATCTTCCATAATAACCCACCACTCAATTGATACATAGTTCAATTTGTCATCTAACCATCTTTCAGGAGTAGCGACATTAAGAGCAGTAAGGAAGGATGGGCCAAATAAGGTGAGCTACATGTAGCATGTAAGTGACTTAGAGAGGTTAGTTAATAGACCTCCTTAGCTTTCCCCTGAGTATTATTTATATGACCCTATCAGTAACGCTTGATAGTAACACTAATTTTTTGCATGTAGGGTCGTCTATTCTACTGCTGTCCTGGACCAACCAAGTCCCAATGCAAGGTACATAATGTCGTCTATGTACATAATGTCTATGTACATACCGTAAATGCTCGATTAAGCGCCCTGCTTCCAATAAGTGCCCCCCTCGAATAAGCGCCTCCCCCTAGAGGTCTAAAAATTTTATAAGCGCCCCCCTTCCAATAAGCACCCCCTCCCCCTAAAAGAAATTCAGAAACAACTCTCTAAAATAAAACTTTACCGATAAACAGAAACACGGTATACCGTATGTCAATACCGTATATTTACAGTATACCAGTATACAGTTTACCAAGTACCGCACGGTACATGTTTGCTATTTTTATTCACTGTATATGTATGTTACAGTACCGTATATAAGAAAACATTGAGTTCATCATCTGAGAAAAGAAATAAGCGCCCTGCTTCCAATAAGCGCCCCCCTCGAATAAGCGCCTCCCCCTAGAGGTCTAAGAATTTAATAAGCGCCCGGGGCGCTAAATCGAGCATTTACGGTATGTCGTCTATGTATGTGGTGCACTGTATAGTTTTTTTGAGTATTTTTATGACAAATGAACTCATTGCACTTTCATTGTGTTTAGTTGTTTAAGTGGGCAAATGAATGCAAGACAACTCAACAGTCCACAAACAAAGACCAGTCTCAGACAAACAAACCATCACTGTCTACAGCGGAGGCTGTTACTGTGTACTTTAGAAGTCAGGTAACTTCAACTTATGATGATGATGATGGATGATCATGATGATGATGATGATGACGATGATGATGATGATGATGATGATTAGTATTATAATTATAATTATTATTATTATGTAGCACATTTCATAGGCTACTCCTATCGCTGAGCTGGGTAGCTATTCTCAACACATGCAGCTTATAATGTCTGGTGGTCCCTTTTCATACTAGTCGAACTGCTTATTTTTAGCTAATATTTAATAATAATGATAATGAGTCATTATTATTATTTGAGACTGCTACTCAAAAACTTGGTGACAACCCTGATATTTGGGTGCTAAATTGATAACAGATTTAATGATTCTGTCTTCAGAATGTATCGTTATACTGTGAGTGTCATTTAATCATCAAACGAAGGAATCCATATGCAAAGAAATTTGGTAAAAATGGCCAATATGTGAGTAGATATTATAATTATTTATACTTCATGGTGATGATGTTGGTGATGACGATGGTGATGATGGGCTTGATGATATTTGTGATGATGATGATGATGATAATAGTGGAGATGATTCATGATGACGATGAAGATTATTATTACTAATATTCTTGTTATTATTCGTATTCTTAATATTATCTATACCATGAATAGAGGTACTCCAAAAGGAATTTGAGTGACTGTGATGATACTAGTACAGATGGGAAGACACTGATGTATCTAGAATTAAGTAGGAGGGAGAGTTCCACAGCCTATAGTAAAGGTAATACATGTACACATGGCTAAATGAATATTTAAGCTAAGTTAAAATCAAGGCACATGGGTAAGTGATCAGTCATGCAATCTCAGGGTCATGCGGCACCTGTATTGCTGAACGTGCAGTCATGCGCTTGCAGATTGTCGCAGATCTAAGCAAGCATGTCACTCGTTTTGCTTGGCGTGCATAGTCTGCACAACGACTGACACAGCCTTCCCAGGCACCTTCTCCCAAGCTCATCTGTGTTGATGAGTTTAACATGTATGCGAGAATTGAGCATATATGCAGCAAGAGTATACGTTGTGAATGCTGTGAATGTGTTATTGATGTTATTGTTTAATGTTGCGATCTTGTCAATGAGATGATGGGGATGGTGATGATTGTTGTGGTAGTATTGATGCTGATGATGATGACAGTGTTAATGATTCCAATGATTAGAGTGTTAATGATTAGTACATTATGTATGTTGTTCCAGATGACATTTGGATCATATCCAGTAGTCTCATGTTTGATAAACACTCAATATTTGTTGCTAAAAGCACCTACTTTGGTCCTTATGCCAATGGCGAACTGCAGATATCTCCTATAAGGTATTGTGATGTTAACATGTACAGGTACACACATATATAGAACACACATATGCCATCATCATCATCATTGTTGTCATCATCATCAATCACTGTCATTGTCATTATTATCACCACCACCACCTTCATCATGTCATCTTCATCACCATCATTATCATAATCAATGATACCTGCTTGATATTCCCTTGTTTTCTCTTCATCAGTGGTTACTCTCCCTCAAAATGGCGCTCTGGAGGTTAGTGTTCATGTTGTTGATTAGTCTGTATATCAGATGAACAGTAATGTTGTTTTCTATGTGTTTTGTAGATACCGTGTTTGCATTGCATGGTTGTAATGCAGGTAGTGAATTAATGTGCATAGAAAACATTGACGACAATGTGAAGAATCAAATCATGCCATTGCTGTCAAGACTGCTTTCCAAGTAAGTGTTTATTGATAACATTGTTGCTGTAAGTTTCGTATGAGTGGGAAACCTACGGTACCGTGACACTAAAATGGCTTTCTTTCTGAACCAATCAAAAAGCATGCAGATGCATCTCATCCAACTCTTTCAATTTGGAATGGCACAGTACCTTAAAATGTCTCTATTGTTGTTGTAATTGTTGATGATGAGAGTTGATGGCAGTGGTGCTGATGCATGTTGGCGAGAATAACAAAGGTGACTTTGATATGGCTGTTGATGATGATGACGATGATGATGATGAAAGTTGATGGCAGTGGTGCTGATGCATGTTGGGGAGAATAACGCAGGTGACTTTGATATGGTTGTTGATGATGATGACGATGATGATGATGATGAGTCTCTTGATGGCAGTGGTGCTGATGCATGTTGGGGAGAATAACGCAGGTGACTTTGATATGGCTGTTGATGATGATGACGATGATGATGATGAGAGTTGATGGCAGTGGTGCTGATGCATGTTGGGGAGAATAACGCAGGTGACTTTGATATGGCTGTTGATGATGATGATGATGATGAGAGTTGATGGCAGTGGTGCTGATGCATGTTGGGGAGAATAACGCAGGTGACTTTGATATGGCTGTTGATGATGACGATGATGATGATGATGAGAGTTGATGGCAGTGGTGCTGATGCATGTTGGCGAGAGTAACGCTGATGACTTTGATGTTATTATTATTACGGTATTATTATTATTATTATTATTATTATTATTATTATGATGGTTGTTGTTGATTATGATGTCTGTTGTTGTTGATGATGGTGTTATTGAAGATGATGAGGTACAATAGTATGCCCAATGATAGTATATAGATCTACTCAAACATTCTATAAGCCTTTGTTCTCTAAAATGTTCCCAAGCTGCCTGTGGTGTAATATCTAGTTTGTGTTTGCAGGCCTGAGGAGAGCTTGGATTCAACAACAACACAATGCCGGCAGTCAACGTTTGTTCCACCAACAAGGAATGGTTCTAGGAATTTGAACATCTCAGCTGACGTTACGGTAGGCACAATTTGTTTACTTCTGTTTTGGTTCCTCACATTTCCCTTTTTCTCATCTTGCTTTCATTTCTTCATCAATCACAATTTGTTTGTCTATTTTTCACATTTCATTTTCATTGATTTTGGATTAGCTACCTTTTATTTTGCTTTCGTTAAATCTAGTCCTCCAATTTTTCTCCCTTTCCCTGTCTTTTGTATTCTTAAAAACTGTGGAATCATCATTCTTTTTTGTTTTCTTTTTCAGTTCCATCTTGCTGAAGAAACCATTCACGAATATCACTTAAACACGGTTTGTAAATCATAAACAAGCATTGCCCTTTTAGTTGTGTGTGTTTTTATATGTTCCTGTGTTTATTGTAGGACCAGGGAGCAGCCCTTTATGATTGTGCTGAGATGTTTGCAAGTGAAGACAATGCTGGTCATGTTCCGTTGGACATCTCTCTTATCCATGGTAAGCAGGACGGCATATCAGATCTAAACCATCCAGTCCATTTATCTATCACTTGTCCATGTATCAACTCTGTACTTCCCCCCCCCTTTCTTGCTTTTTATCCATCCCTATTTCATTCATTCATTTATACTTACTTTATTTCCTTCTATCCATCCTTCCATCCTTCCTTCTTTACTCCCTTCCTTCTGTCCTTCCATACATCCTCTCCTCATTCTTTCCTCCCTTCCTTCTTTTCTCCCTTCCGTCCTTCTTTCTTCCCTTCCTTCCTTCTTTACTCCCTTCCTTCCTTCCTTCCTTCTTTACTCCCTTTCTTCTGTCCTTCCATCCATCCTCGCCTCCTTTCTTCTTTCGTCCCTTCTTTCCTTCCTTCTTTCCTTCCTTCTTTCCTTCCTTCTTTCCTTCCTTCTTTCCTTCCTTCTTTCCTTCCTTCTTTCCTTCCTTTTTTCATTCTTTCTTTCCTTCCTATCTTCCTTCCTACCTCACTCCCTCTTTCCATCCTTTCTTCGTTGCTTCCTTCCTCCCTTTCTTCTTTCCATTTTCTCATCCATGTCTTTTCATGGTTGTTATAGCTGTTTCAGTGATGGTTATTATCGATGTCACCACCTTATATTGCATTAAACAGTTTGATTTGGTAATGCAGGTGTGTTTGGTGCTGGTAAAAGCTATCTACTTGCAGTCATGATCGTGTACCTTGTAAAGTTATTCAGTAGTGTTGAGCAGCAGCCTAAGATACTAGTGTCATCAACGACTAATGTTGCTGTGGATCGCATTCTTCTTGGGTAAGGCTGAAAATACATTCTATTCAACCAATCACAACACGCAAAATCATTGCTCAACCAATCAGAATGCTTGGACACGCCACGGTTACGGCACGGTATCGTCACCGCACCGCATGAACCATACCATAACTCTGTACTTCCCCCCCCCCCCCCCTCCCTGATATCCCCCCCCCACTCCTATGAAAGCGACTCTAATACGCTTGTTTCTTTACCTACAGTCTTCTTGACCTGGGTTTCGAAGAGTTTGTACGAGTTGGTAGCATTCGTAAAATTGCCAAAAAGCTACTTCCCTATACCATGCACGGCAGTGAGGAGATCAAGGAACTGAAGGCCATGTTGAAGGATGACCGTCTTGAACCGTCTGAGAAAACGTAAATAAAGTATATACTAAGCGAGCATTCATTTTACCGAGGATTTTCACAGCAGCAATTTTGTGGACCAGGAACAATGAAATATTTTTGGATGAGAGAAAGATTCTATTGTTTTGACATGCAAGATGGTTGCTATGACAACTCTCTATGAAGATGGTTGCTATGACAACCCACTTATTAGTAGAAGAGGCTGGAGAAACAATGATCCCTAGGCTATGCTACATCAAACATTTATTATACAGAGCTTTAGTAATTGTCTTAGCTCCAATAATATTTCACTTAGGACAGATATAACTCCCACCGACTGCACCTTGTTTTGTTACGAGTATAGACACACATGTGTAACACAGTGTAACATATCCTGCGATACATGCCACATTTTTTTTCATTGAAAGGAATTGCTGGAAGATGTCTTTTATTTATATCATTTATCATTATGAATATATATCATTTTATATGTAGAGCTCATTTATCCTATTAACGGCTACATTTTACAATACTTCACAGACATATTCGAAGGAGTATTGAACAACAAAAGACAGGGTGGGAACAAACAGGTAAGGTGCTTGTTGTAACCATAGTTGAAAACTGAAAAGTCTATCTTTCATATCTCATCCCCCATCTGCTCCTTAAATGGTTTTTCAAGCATGGATCAGAGGGAAGTCGAAGCAGGAACTTCTGAGAGAGACATGCAGATCACTGAGCCACCTTGTCATCCTTTCATCATTGAAAATTGATTTGTTTCAATTCATGTTCCCATTTTTGCATTCACAGAGATTAAGTGGGGTTCCTGTGGTGGGCGTGACCTGTGCTGCATGCATGTGTTTCCATGTTTGGAGAAGATGAAGTTCTTTGTAAGAATATCATTATTATCATCATTGCCCACAATGACATCATCATCACCATAAGCCATCATCATTCATCATCATCATGAACAATGACATCATCATTGCTGTTGTCATGTCACTTCAATCTTTGTTGTCAGTGTAATCAGCATTATGCATCATCATAACTACCACTGCCATCATCATATCATCATCATCATCATCCATCATCATCATGATATCATCATTGCCATCATCATTGTGAACAATGATCATCATTGCCATCATCATCATGAACATCATGAACATGACATCATCATTGCCATCATCATCATGAACAATGACATCATCATTGCCATCATCATCATGAACAATGATGTCATCATTGCCATCATCATCATGAACAATCATGCATCATCATCATCATCATGAACAATGATATCATCATTGCCATCATCATCATGAACACCATGCCATCATCATCATTGCCATTGCCATCATCATGAACAATGACATCATCATTGCCATCATCATCATGAACAATGACATCATCATTGCCATCATCATCATGCATCATGCCATCATCATCATGAACAATGACATCATCATTGCCCATCATCATCATGAACAATGATCATCATCATCATTGCCATTGCCATCATCATCATGAACAATGACATCATCATTGCCATCATCATCATCATCATCATGATCATCATGAACATCATCATTGCCATCATCATCATGAACAATGACATCATTGCCATCATCATCATGAACAATGACATCATCATTGCCATCATCATCATGAACAATGACATCATCATTGCCATCATCATCATGAACAATGACATCATCATTGCCATCATCATCATGAACAATGACATCATCATTGCCATCATCATCATGAACAATGACATCATCATCTATCTCTCTATATGTATCTATCATCATTATCATGACTGTCCACATCGTCATCAGATCAGCGTTTATCATCTCTGTTATTATTACTCGCCCTTCTTTGCACAATCACCACTCTAGAATCATTTGTTCATGAATCTTACTTCAGGTTTTATTGTTGGATGAATGCAGTCAGATGACTGAACCAGCAGCTCTTCTTCCTCTCGCAAGGTACAGTTTTTGTGGCTCAAATTTTCTTACCTTTCTTCTTCTTCTTTCTTTGGACGTTTGCAAAGATTTCCCTGCTTCGAGTCATAACTAGCCCATGATAACAGCATACATAACTGTGTTTGTTTTGAAAGGTTTGGCTGTCAGAAGCTCGTCCTTGTTGGAGACCCTAAGGTGAACAAATCGCCCTTCCTGAGTTGCGCTTATAATAGGCCCTTTGCAGGATTACGATCACGTGGTTGTACTGACTGGCAAAAAAATCTGACTTTACTTATTTGAAGAATCTTACATGATATCAGTAGTGACAGTAAAGAAATCTGTTTGAAATGCTATTTTTCAACCTCCAGTTGATTGCCGATCTTTCTCAATCAACGTCTCAAAGTTTGTTTGCCAGTCAGCAGAGCCGTTCCCATGCATGGGATCTTCGGCTCAGTTCATTCGTTATTCAAGCGATATATTGGCATGTGACTGTAAGCTGCAAAGGGCCTATTGTGGGGCTGTTTAGGGGGGTAGATAGAGTCTGATAGATAGGGTCTGGTATATAGGTGCCGCACTTCTGTCTATTTACTGTATAATTATTGTCTGCTAAACGTACATACTTCAACCTTTGATACATCACTATCTTGCCGCCATTTTTGAAAATGAAGCCTGCCCAAACAGTCCCATAATTCCTAGTAAAACACACTAGTTACCAGGTTCCTGGACAACTTTGAAAAGGCAAAATCAATAATATAGCATACAATATAAGTAAAGGTATTAGAATCGTTTTCGTATGAGTGGGAAACCTACGGCACTGAGTTACGGTCACGGTACGGAATCGAACACATCTATTCAACTAATCACAGCGCGCAAAATAATTGCTCAACCAATCAGAATGCTTGGATACAGCATATGATCATGGCATGGTACCGTCACGGCACGAACTGTACCGTAACTACTTCCCACTCATACGAAAACGACTCTATTCACACTTACAGTGACAGTAGTGAACCCAATATAGATATATACACGTGCTATAATCGATCGTTTTTCTGTTGTCATAGCAACTAAGTCCAACTATACAGGGATCCCAATATAGATATATACACGTGCTATAATCGATTGTTTTCTGTTGTCATAGCAACTAAGTCCAACTATACAGGGATCCCAATATAGATATATACACGTGCTATAATCGATTGTTTTCTGTTGTCATAGCAACTAAGTCCAACTATACAGGGATCCCAATATAGATATAACGTGCTATAATCGACTGTTGTCATAGCAACTAAGTCCAACTATACAGGGATCCCAATTGATATATACACGTGCTATATAATCGATTGTTTTCTGTTGTCATAGCAACTAAGTCCAACTATACAGGGATCCCAATATAGATATATACACGTGCTATAATCGAGTTTTCTGTTGTCATAGCAACTAAGTCCAACTATACAGGATCCCAATATAGATATATACACGTGCTATAATCGACTGTTTTCTGTTGTCATAGCAACTAAGTCCAACTATACAGGGATCCCAACCTGAACACGATGCAGGACTTGAGCAAACCATGTTTGATCGCCTCGTCAAGATGGTAAGCGTATATTCGTTATAACGCAGATGGCAGAATCATGCAGACAGTAGAATGTAAAGTAGCACAAAACCAGGATATATCGTTGTATAGACCTATTAGGCTACTCGTTATTCTACTGTATTCGTTATTCGTGCATTATTCGTTCCCTTGCGTTTTTCGTGCATTATTATTTCCCTTGGGTTATTTGTGCATTATTCTTTTCCGTGCGTTTTTCGTGCATTATTCTTTGCCTTGCGTTTTTCGTGCGTTTTTCGTGCACTATTATTTCCCTTACGTTATTTGTGCACTATTATTTCCCTTGCGTTATTTGTGCATTATTCTTTGCCTTGCGTTTTTTGTGCGTTTTTCGTGCACTATTATTTCCCTTGCGTTATTTGTGCATTATTCTTTGCCTTGCGTTTTCCGTGCGTTTTTCGTGCACTATTATTTCCCTTGCGTTATTTGTGCACTATTATTTCCCTTGCGTTATTTGTGCACTATTATTTCCCTTGCGTTATTCGTGCATTATTCTTTGCCTTGCGTTTTTCGTGCGTTTTTCGTGCACTATTATTTCCCTTGCGTTATTTGTGCACTATTATTTCCCTTGCGTTATTTGTGCATTATTCTTTGCCTTGTGTTTTTCGTACATTATTCTTCCCAATGCGTTAATCGTGCGTTATTCTTTCCCTTGCATATTTTTTCGTTGTGTTGGAAATGTAACGAGTTTGAGTAGCAACACAATCTTTACTGACAGTATAATTTGGCTGTTTTTAGGGTTACAAAACAACTCTTCTAAGGATACAAGTACGTAAAACAATAGTACTCTATTTTGCCATGCATTGCATTATCTGGTAAGTTAGAATAAGGAAGGGTGGGGTGTATTTCCTCCAGTGCTCTTAGTGGGACTGTAACAGTCCAGGAGGAGCTGCGTGAAATCTTACAAGATGGGTAGGCTGCACCGACTAGTCCACTGGAAGAACTGAGCAGTTAGTTTACTGCCGGATTGACTGTATCCTTCCATGTGTTGCACCTTATTTATTGTTGTCCTTTTACTGCCACTATGTATGTATCTTGGCATCCAATTAATAATGGTAATAGGACTGAGTGGAGTCCAATTCGGTCTGTAATCATACGAGTGATAAACAAAATTGGACGACCGCGTAGCAATTCTAAAATGCCCCAAAACAATGACATATTTTGGTGAAAAAGCGAGAAAAGTTAGTGAAAACTTTATTGAGCACGCGCTCGATAGCGTAGCGATTTACTCTTCTCACGCGTACTGATTTTCAAGATCAGCAAACTGGTTTCTTTCTGGTGCAAACAGCCTATAATATCTCAAAGAGTATGTCTGAAAGAACATTTCTGGAAAGTTTCGATGGTATAAAATTTCTCAAAAAAGTTATCGGGGATGAAATTTATAGACTTTAGTATTCTTTGCCGTCATGATTTTCAAAGCCTCGTTTTGATGTTTTTTCAGAATGTAAATCGTTCATAACTTCGCAGAGATATATAATTTCGTCATGAAACTTCTACATTATACTTATATAACTAATTTCATGACGAAAATTATATATCTCTGCGAAGTTATGAACGATTTAAATTCTGAAAAAACATCAAAACGAGGCTTGCAACGCATGACGGCAAAATCCCATACTAAAGTCTATAAATGTCATCCCCGACGATAACTTTGAGATTTTATCCTATGCCATCGAAACTTTCCAGAAATGTTCTTTCAGACAAACTCTTTCAGATCATAAATTAGGCTGTTTGCACCAGAAAGAAACCAGTTTGCTGATCTTAAAAATCAGTATGCATGAGAAGAGTGAATTGCGTGATAGCGCGCGCATTTTACTGAAAAGGTGTAATGTGATTGGCTCTTGCAACTGTCCGATTACAACTGTCCAATTAATGCTAAAATAGGACAGTCTCTCAACCCATCAGATTCGAGGAAATTGTAATAGTTATGATTAGGATTGTGATTGTACATCATATATGTTGAGAAAGGGGGTCGTTGTTACCATACAATTAGTAAGAAGATTCCCTTTCTTTATTATTTCTTGTTTAGTACCGTTGTCATCCAGTTATCAGTGCCGTGGCTAACAGGTAAGGAGTATTTTCCATCCTCTGTGTATAAATAAAGTGAATGAGTGATTGCTTGCTTGCTTGCCTTCTTCTTGCTGTTTGCTTGATTGCTTGTCTGTTTGCTTTCTAGCCTGCTTTGCTTGCTTGCCGTGTTTGCTTGCCTGCCTGCCTGCCTGCCTGCCTGCCTGCCTGCATTTTCATTTCTGTTTTATCCTGGTAGATTGTTCTATGGGGGCCATCTAAAGAATGGCGTGTCTGAAGACGAGCGAGCTCCACTTGTGGTTAGTCATTTTGTCAACTATTGTCAATTTTCTGAGCACGACAATAAGTAATTCTAACAAATTGCTGTTGTGTTTTTCTTAACAGGAGTTTGCGCCAACACTTTGCTTCTATAACGTTATGCAAGGCAAAGAAATGTGTGGACAAGATGGCAGCTACTACAACGAGGAAGAGGTGAATGTGTTTATTGTTCATACTTGATGATGTTAATTATGAAGATGAATGTAAAGACAGTTGTTACTCCAGACACAAGTTATTTTAGTACACAAATAATTATTGTCTAGTGTCAAGGTGCAAACTTGTGGTACAACACTAGTACTGCACGCAATATTACTGGCAACCGCACAATTTCAGCGTGTGTCCACCTCTGCAATTTATCTGCGTACCTTAACACTACCTTATTCATGCCTTATCGTAGATTTCCCACTCATACGAAAATGTGCTAGCAGTAACGATGTTGATGATGATGATGATGATGATGATGATGATGATGATGAAATATATCATGACAAAGCTGCTACTGCTGGTTTTGATTGTGTTATTGTTTTTAATGTTTCAGGCCAAGTTCGTTGTATTTCTGATCAGTTGTTTCCTGGTATCAGGTTTGGAGCCCGCACAACTAGGTAATCAGCGGTTCAATTTTAACGTCAAATTGATGAAGCATTCTGACGTTCAATTCTGTTCTCTCTAGGCGTCATTACTTTATATAAATCACAACTTCGAACTATCTCGTCCTATTTGGCTCAAAGCGAGTAAGTAGTTGTCTTTGGTTTGTTTTTCGGATGACTTTCAAGAACTAACCTAAGTTTGTAATGTATAGGTTTCATTTTTTCATCCATTTGTTCTCTTACTCTTTTACTCAGGTCAGCGTCGTACAAACAACTCAAGTCAGTCCAAGTGAGTGATAACAAATACATGAACAAACAACAAATCAATAAATGGAAGATTGAATGAACGAACAATGAATGAATGAACGAATGGATGGATGATTGAATGAACCAACGAATCAATGAACGGATGATTAAATGAACGAACAATGAACGAATGGATGATTAAATGAATGAACGAACGAATGGATGATCAAATGAATGAATGGATGATTGAATGAACGAATGATGGTAAAAATTCTGATGATTCCAATCATTTCAGATTTCTACAGTAGATGCCTTTCAAGGTGGCGAGAAAGACGTGATACTGTTGTCATGTGTACGGACAAAGCATGTGGGATTCATTGATTGTGACAGGTGAAGACCAATTGGGTTTTCTTGGAGGGAGACTGGGTATGACCATTTACTGTTCTATTTCATTTGTAGACGTACCAATGTGGCACTTACAAGAGCCAAAAGGTGAGAGATTTTAATGTTTATATCATCATCATCATCAATCATAATATACCTGTACATTTATTACCCACATCATTATCAACTCCATTGGTGTAATTTTCATTGTCATCATCATCATAAACATAACCATCTTCATCAGTCATGTAATCAGCATCATCACCAGGTGTATAATCACCATCTCCATCATCACCACCACTATAATCTCTATTGCCGTGAATTTCATCACCATCATCACCATCATTATCTGCCTCATAACTATCATCATCATCATCTGTCATATGTTTCACCACCAGGCATTTGCTTATTGTTGGTAACCAACGCATGTTGTCCAGTAATAAGATGTGGAGTAACGTCATCCAACATTGTAAAGGTAAACCATTAGAACCAATACCATGAGATTTTCTAGCCTCCTTTCCAGGCTCCTCTCTTTTCTTTGAGAGGAGTAGGGCATGGGTACGAGATTGGTGATGATATAATATAATTGTGTACATTGTATAATATTATTATCTAATAGCTCAAGCAGGTGGTGTTGTAGTCGCAAAGGATTTTCAGCAATCTTGGCAGAATGATCTTGAATCCAAAGGCAAGTTTGACTGATTCATTATCATCATCAATCATCACCATCATTATAAGTCATCACTATGATCATGTTTGATGTGTAAATCACTGTCACCACCAGGCATCATCATCAGTCATCACCATCATTATAAGTCATCACTATGATCATGTTTTATGTGTAAATCACTGTCACCACCAGGCATCATCATCAGTCATCACCATCATTATAAGTCATCACTATGATCATGTTTGATGTGTAAATCACTGTCACCACCAGGCATCATCATCAGTCATCACCATCATTATAAGTCATCACTATCATCATGTTTGATGTGTAAATCACTGTCACCACCAGGCATCATCATCAGTCATCACCATCATTAGAAGTCATCGCTATCATCATGTTTGATCCATAAATCATGTAAATGATTGTCACCGTCAGGAATCATCATCAGTCATCACCATCATTATAAGTCGTCACTATCATCCTGTTGATGCATAAATCATGTAAATAATTAGTCACCATCAGGAATCATCTTCATCATCGTCACCTTTTTGCCATCATAATAACACCGTCTTTGACATCATGATGGTGATGATCTCTATTGATTGCCGCAGGTGACCATGCCGCTGACAATACACCATGTGGCCAGACTGAGCATATGATGTTCCCAGAAGGAACTGGCGAGAGCAACGATGAAATGTTACCATGGAACGAACAAGATATCAATAAGGAATGTGCAACTCTCAAATCTCCATCTTGGGATGAATGTCTATCGATTGATCACAAAGAAGAATTCAATGACTCAGTAATAGATAACAGCTTAGAGCATGTAGTATCTGATGGAAGGGAGAATTTAATCCCTGACAACAATGAATTTAACAGCTTCTCCAAGCCCTTGCCGACTGATTGGCAAGAAATCACCAAGGCCAAACCATTATCAAGCGAATGCCACATTTCTGATCAGCGATCAATTCCTAATAGTGACAATACTTCTCCGAGCATCAACAGTGAGGAGTTTAGTTGTCAATTATTGATTCCAGAATCTTTATCGATTGATCAAACCAACCAGAATGACATAGAATGTTGGTCAGATAACGACAAACTGACCAACAACTTGCAGACTTCTGAGTGTCGAAGTCACACAGACAGTAATGATTTTGAGTTGTCATCCATTGATAATGAATCAATTGATGTTTCTCCTGTGGTGGATAAAAGCAACAACAACATCAATGATTCTGTTCCTCAGGTATTTCCCTTACCAGACGATGATGACGACGACGACTTGCCTTTCTTTGATATTCTATCTTCAATTCAATAAGATATCTATCACTTGATACTATATTTCTTGATTAAACCTATATTTTATTTAAGAGTCGAAATTGTGGAGCCAACACCCATGAGTGTTTTTCAGTGTTTACTCGGGAAAACTCCCAAACTTTCACAGACTTCAACTGCTTGTAAACAACATTTCCCAAGTTCTGGTGCCATTCGACAAAGCACAATAATTGAAGGGCTCCCTGCAAGAACACAGTAAGTGATCTCTGATCAAAATCTACATTCTCTTTCAGTTTATTTGATCACAAGTCACTTACTCTGTTCTTACAGGGACTGCATGTCACTAAGTGATCTCTGATCAAAATCTACATTCTCTTTCAGTTTATTTTATCACAAGTCACTTACTCTGTTCTTACAGGGACTGCATGTCACTAAGTGATCTCTGATCAAAATCTACATTCTCTTTCAGTTTATTTTATCACAAGTCACTTACTCTGTTCTTACAGGGACTGCATGTCTGATCTCTGATCAAAATCTACATTCTCTTTCAGTTTATTTTATCACAAGTCACTTACTCTATTCTTACAGGGACTGCATGTCACTAAGTGATCTCTGATCAAACACTGAATTCTCCACCAGATTCTTTGAATTTCTTAAAGGAGAATTTGGGTTTTGATCACAAGTCACTTGCTCAGTTTTCTTACAGGGACTTCATGTCACTAAGTGATCTCTGATCAAACACTGAATTCTCCACCAGATCTCTGATTTCAAAGGAGAATTTGGGTTTTGATCACAAGTCACTTACTCTATTCTTACAGGGACTGCATGTCACTAAGTGATCTCTGATCAAACACTGAATTCTCCACCAGATTCTTTGAATTTCAAAGGAGAATTTGGGTTTTGATCACAAGTCACTTGCTCTGTTCTTACAGGGACTGCATGTCACTAAGTGATCTCTGATCAAACACTGAATTCTCCACCAGATTCTTTGAATTTCAAAGGAGAATTTGGGTTTTGATCACAAGTCACTTGCTCTGTTCTTGTAGGGACCCCTTCAATTAATGAAAATAATTACACAACAAAGATCTTTAAAACTGGAGTTTTTTTATTTTCCATAACATGCATACTGTCTTTTCTCAGAAAAATGACATGATTATGCTTGCTTACGTGTGTGTAGAGGTCCATTAAGGGTGTGAAATTGCACAAGTAGAGGCCCATTGAGGGCGTGAATTGCTCAAGGGGTGGGCTGACTGGGACAAAATTCGTTTATTTGAATAAAAATATGTGAACAAGACTGAATTCATAGTGTTGGAATGCAACACAACTCCAAAGATTCCACCAATTAAAATTGCCAGCCTCCTAAATTTGCCACAGACCAGACACTGTGCAAAGAGAGTGAGGAAACTACCTGCCGTATCTATAGACCAATCAATATCAAGACATTGAATTAACTGTGTCGGGAATAAAAATGGACCACTATGTTCATAATTTGTGCTGAATTCTAGAACCTCTTGGCTTGAAATGTTTCTTTGGTTGTCATGTGCGCTTAATAAAATGCCAACGTTGTGCTGGAAAAGAGAAAAACGTTTTAGACAGTCTGACTACAAGGATTAATAAGTATTGTATGACAATCAACAAGATCATTACACAGAAGAAGATCCGAGGAAGGATCGAAACGTTTGTAGCTTAATTAACAAATATATAAGCCAGTAATTCGAGACATTTGAGATCAGAGAAGAACTATCAGTTGAAAACAATAATTCACTCGATGCGATTCGAATTTTAATTTATGCTATATTTAGCAACCTTCGATAAGGACCAATTAGAAGGCTTGTTGTGTTATCCAATCAAAATGAGTTTTAGTTCAGCCGTCACCAGGGTCTTCTCTCGAGCGTCTGCCATTTTGAAAATAGCGAGAAGAGAGGGCCCTGGGGACGAGGTTGTAAGCCAGAGACAACCAATTTTAATGTCATATAATGCATCCTGGCTGCAATTACAAGATTTTTAATCAAAGACTTGTCAAGTACATTCTTTTAAACAAATTTATATATTTTTTAAATTGCTTTTTATGTTATTTTAAATTGCAACTTACTTTCATCTGCTACTGGCTGCGCTTCTGCAGGTGGTGGAGCCTACAATAACAACAATAATTTATTATTACTACTGTAATAACGATTACGATTGTCATCGAGTACAGTATAGTAGAGTAGGGCACAAAGTTCCCGGTGTGTGTGGCCTAACCTACTGACTTGAAGAGAGAAGGCTCAATTGAAAGCGCATATGATTATATACAAAGTCATTATTATAATGTGCCGACCAGTGATCTGATGGCCAACTTGGCAAGAGCTATAATTATAATCATGGTTGGAAAATTAACAATACGAAGCAAATGTTTACAAAGAGTGAGTAGCGCTAATGATGTACATTAGAACCCCTTTCATACAGACTCTAGATGGACCAAATTAATGTTTCTATTACAGTGGAATGTTGTTATTACGGACCCTTTTGGGACCACAGACAGTGTGTGTCCATATTGGTTACATTAAAAATAATATACAGCATAAGAACCAAACATTAATGTCTATGTCCATAATAAGGAGATGTCCACAGGCATTACATGTACAACATTACTGTAAGTGGGTGTCTTTAGAGCAAGGTTAAACTAGTGGGGTGTATGTTGCAAGGCCCTGATTGAGGTTATGTCTGTAATAAAAAGATGTGTATTAGTGGGTGTCTGTGTTAGTGGGTGTCTGTGTTAGTGGGTGTCTACTAGTGGGTGTCTGTACTAGTGGGTGTCTGTACTAGTGGGTGGGTGTCTGTACTAGTGGGTGGGTGTCTGTACTAGTCAGTGGGTGTCTGATGTGGAATTCAACCGTCGACATATATTTATGATTTCAACTTACATTCTTCAATATTGCATCGGCATCTTCTTGTGACATTTTGAATGGTGAGTCTTCGTTAGTTACTGTTTTGCTGCCAAAGGAAAAACCATTATTATCAATGCCTCTCAGAAAACAAGCAGATAGATTCCATCATAACTCTTTTTTCAACATTTATTAACATTGGAAAATAGATATTTTCAAAAATTACTTGGATGCAGAATATACAACAACAACTGGTGTGCATTTGGCCAGGTACTATACTGAATTCTAGAGTGCATAAACAACATGAAGTCGACAGCTTTCATGCTAGTTGAGCCTGGTACTCAAAAAGCTAGTTATAACCCTATGCATGACAAGACTGTACACATACCATGCTAATCCACTTTTGTTTTCTGTTTGCTTCGTGATGAGTTGCTTCCAGAACTGGTGCGTTTCATTTATAACTTTCATTGCAAATTCCTAATAAAATAATCCAAATTAATGAATATTAATCTTACCGTTTACTCCAACCACTCAAGTCACTAGTTTACTCAAGTCACTAGTTTACTCAAGTCACTAGTTTATTCAAATAAAAATTTAAAAATTATTATTCAAATTTAAAAAATGGCCAAAATACAAATTTCTACTATTGTTAATAATGTAGATCTTTGCTTCTGAATCAGTATTTTTAAAATAATATTAAAAACTTTTTATATTATATTGTTCTTGATTCATAATCTGACTAAGGAACTTCAAGTTGCTTGGGTTGGAGTAGACGCACAGTAATACTTATGATGATGATTAGTGAGAATAAGATTATGATCATGATGGTATATCAGCATTGGTGTAATGTCCAATATAGATCATTAATATTAATAAATTATATTAAAATATTAAAAAAATATATTATTAATATATAATAATTATAATTATTATAAATAATCTAATTATTTACGAACCTTGTTTTTACACTCGGCATCAAAAGCAAATTCATTCATAGGTTTTCCAGAAGGAACTTTATATATTCTAAACCAATCCACTGTAGCCTTGATAATCAAAATAAATTATAATAATTAATATTATTGTCGTTTGCTTTCATTAGAAAGCGTGCAAAGTCAATTCCGTCTAAACTGGACAAGTCTGAGACCACTGCTGTCCAGTTTGGTGAGGCATCTACATCTTACAGAATTTATAAAACTCTGAAGAAGAGACCAGATAGCCGGGACTTCTTAGCGATCTTGTATCTTCATTTATTAATAGCACACAATAAGTATATTATTTTGATTCTTACATTTAGTAAACCTGGCATATGCTTTTCAACATCATCAATATCTGGAATAAAAAGTAGCTGTTACTTACAGGTACTACTATTTAAAAACAATAGATATTACTAATGTACATACATGTACATGCAGAGCCGCAGCCGCCAGTACGGTTGGTCTGGTTTCAACCGGATCACTTTTCGAATCAAACAGTTTCAATTTATTTACATTTTTAATTATTCGGATATTTTTTAATGAAAAACAAAGTTTGAAAACCGGACCACTCAAAAACTGGCAGCTACAGCCTTGACCCTTCACTGGTCTAAACCGACATTATCATCACTACATTGTTATCCTAGCCCAACGTGCATTGTTGTCACTATATACGGCAAACACAAAGAACAGTCATTACATATAACTTACAAACAACTTAGATCTGACAAGATTCCTTCCGCTTAGCTGATCGTACTGGATTGTGTACGTCCTAAGTGACCTGGGTATTAATACGAACCAAGACCTGCTTAATCACATGAGTTCTCAGTGGTTAGAGCGTCTGACTAGTATCCAGGAGGTCACGGGTTCAAATCCCGTCTGGGCTCAGTATTTTTTCTGAGTCTTTTTACGCTTGAGAAAACCTTACGAACTACATTACTAACAGTCATTACCATTCATATCTTTTGCCATAGGATCATTGACGTCTATAGCAATCACTTTCCAGTCTGTCTCCCCTTCATCAATCATAGCAAGAACACCAAGCACTTTGACTTGCTTAATTTCGCCACGCGTGGCAACCTACGAAACAATATAAGAACCAAATCAATTTGTCACTGGAATTTCTTGTTATCTCAGGGAAGAATGCTTTAATTTATTTTATTTTGACTCAATGATTTCCATAGTTCCAATAATGTAAAGTGTTAATTAAAAGTATCTAAAAACTTCCCAGTTTCATTGGATGCTCCTTAAACTGAGGAAGTTGTCCTTCAGTAGCATGGTAATAATGTAAGTAGGTACTTTAATCCAAATGGAGCCAAGAGCTACTGTTAGGTGAATATGTTTGTTGGTCTTAGCTTTCATCGACTACGACATCATCAGAGACTGAATAGGAAAGTAGTTTCTTCGAGTTTAGGTTAGGCAATCAGGCATGGATGGAGGGTTTAGAACAAAAGGTCTTTCAATTCGCAGCATTCCTCGCAGGAGTTTATATTGGGTTTCAGTTTGTTTATATAAATAATATGCCTCTAGGAGCCTTAGACCCTCCATCCACGCCTGATTGCCTAACCTAAACTCAAAGAAACTACTTTCCTATTCAGTCTCTGATGATGTCGTAGTCGATGAAAGCTAAGACCAACAAACATATTCACCTAACAGTAGCTCTTGGCTCCATTAAAGTACCTGCTCCTAAAACTGTTTATATTATTATTATTTTATTATTATAATTATAAAGTATTGTACAGTTCAAACAGTATTTACCATTGTGCTAATGTCACACACATCTATAGGGTCATTGTCACCAAGGCATCCAGTGTCTTTATCCGTGTGGCTGGGATCTTCCCATGTCTAGAAATAAACAAGGAGTGGTCTAATATTAGTGACCCTAAAGGGCCGTTTACACAGGTGATTTTGTTGACGATTTTACTGCAACCACAAATCGCCCGTGTAAACTTCCGGTGATTAAGCGGCAATTAAATTGCAGCCAAATCGCTGCAATTTCAAACCTGCTTGAAATTTTGTGCAATGTCGCAGCGACAAAATTGCCAATAAAATTGCCAGATATCTAAAGTTTAAGGATTGGAGCTTTTATTCACAGCCTGGACATTTTGTACCATGCAAGAACATTACAGATACAATTAAGTGGCATACAGAAGTGTTGGTGACCTCTTTTTGGGAATAATCAGCAAATTTAAACAGAACAACTCTGACAGCAAAGATGTACACATAGCTCTGTGAATTCCAATGGTACTTGGAAGTGTATAACTTCAAGGTCAGTATTAAATAAAATTAGTTTACAGTTGACGTGGTTTTCTTTGTTATTCACAAGGCTTTATCTCCCATAAAGACCTGTCAACAAACTAAAAGCCGGGGAGGGGTTTGAATTCAGCAGGGAAATGTGGGGTTGATGAATTGAATTGTCCATTATGAATTCATACATGTAGGTCAATATCTGGATATTGACCTGCCAGGAGACCAGATATTGACCTATGAATAATAATGAGCAATTCAATTCATCAACCCCACATTTCAAATTCAAAACCATCCCTAACTCTTTGCAACTTAAGTTCGAATAGACCAGGCTGTGTTCGCCTTCATGCCTTCCGGTATTCGACTTTCGTTCTTTTTTTCAAGGTCCGAATCATCCGCCCTCGGGATGACTATATGGCTTATTGCCTCCATTCTCGGTAATTAACTCTAATTCAGGAACGGTTTGTGTAAGAATAGTGTGAAGCGACTTTTGATCAAAATCCAGATTCTCCTTTAAATACCAAAGATTCTCAAGGAGAATTTACTGTACAAGCCATACCTGTGGCAAGGCTCCATAGTTCCAGATATAACCCTTATAAGGAAAGCAGTTATTCACAAATCGTAGTTTATCTTTCTTGACATCTTGTTTGATGGGATTCAGCGCTTCCTTGGTGGTAATCTAGCATTAAAAACAAGGAAATTATGATATTGTTTTCTTGATCACGAATAACCTACTTGAAACACTTATTTGGTACCTCCATCTTGGCATTAGTAAATCGTGGAATCTCAACTACCATGTTCACAAGCGTTTGCTGTAAAACAGAAAAGTTTTCACTTTCACTTTCATTATTATTTTTCAAACAAGAAAGTAAGAGACAAATACTTAGCCTCTCCCGCAGGCTTTTTTAGGGGCTGTCACGCATTCCACCCCTTTGTGCTCTCAAGTAGAGCGTATGCTATTGAAAACTTGCAATTCACCGATTCGACGCTAGAGCTCACGTGGTGTACTTCATGTTACTGTCACCAAAAAGTTCGGACATTTTCCGTGAATTGCCGTACAAACACACTAACTTTTGTACAGTTTATCGACTCGATTTAGTTGTTCGATTCTCTAAATATTAGCAAAATCTTGTTTATAAACTGTTTTTAAAATAGTTTTGTTAATATTTAGAGAATTGAACAACTAAATCGAGTTGATAAACTGTACAAAAGTTAGTGTGTTTGTACGGCAATTCACGGACAATGTCCGAAATTTTTGGTGACAGTAACATGAAGTACACCACGTGAGCTCTAGGTAAATGATGCCTGTGTTGACGTCACCGAATTACCATATCCCGATTTCAAACCTTTATAACTCGCATTACTTTATACATCGCGAATCTCAAATCACAAAATACTGAACCATCCCACTATTCACTTTATATGTAATGCACCTATCATCGGTTATCCCCTGGGGGGAGGGGGACCCCGGGCAAATACAGGTTTGCATGGGGACTTTTAGGGAGGTTTGAATGCTATTTCTCCCTGGGGGAGGGGGAAATGACGGAGATTTGTTGGAATTTTTTTAGTGTCATCAGAGAACTTGCGTGATGATACTAAAAACGGCTGCGAAGGAGGCTACTCTAGGAGGGGCATTTGTTTGTTCTATGTCCCCACTTACCAGGGGGAAATTAACAACTTTGACAGGCCCTTTTGCAAAGTCCCCTCCCTTGCCCCGGGTCCCCCCCCAGGGGATAACCGATGATAGGTGCATAATCGATTTTTAAAAGAAACAAATAACCCTGATCATATGCACTTTAATGGCCATTAATCAGATTAATGGCCGAAACATCTAATCAATAAGCTTAATGTATCTTAAACCTGACTGCAACTTCAAGATATATATTTTCTTATTGTTACACGGAAAACACTAGATCCCAATGACCAAAACCAGGTCAAGATTTGAATAACAATAGAGCATATCTAACAATAGTTCCTATTGTTGTACGATAGTTCCTATTGTTATTCAAATCTTGACCTGGTTTTGGTCATTGGGATCTAGTGTTTTCCTTGTTACACTTCAATAAAGGATGTTAAATTCTCAAGAGATCTGAAATAGGAAACCATTGAGGGAAGTCAATAATAAACTTATTCAGTTCCATAATATTTAACTATATACATAAGTCTTATATATAAGCTTATATATTAAATATTGTACGTAAGCTTACCTCTGTGTTTGCAAAAAGAGGGATGTCATGAAATGGAGAAACTGCATGGCCATCCGAATTACCTTGAAGAAATAATAATACTATAAGTTACTGATTTACAGTAAACACGATAGCATGCTTAGATAGCTATTAACTATAGATCTTGTTTATAGATAGTAAAATGAACCTGTGAACACGAAAGATCATACATGTAAGCTTACTTGCACGTTGTCAGACGAGGTCAACCTGTGTACTTTGTACTTTCTAACTGAATTGGTCAATATTTCAATCAGTAACTTTGTAAGCGTTGCATTCAACGGATTTTAAAAAGATACGAAATTTGAATAAAAACGGTCTGAAGACAAACAAATTCAACATGTTGAGAATCCCAGGAAATCATGCTACGATTTCATACGAGAATTAAGCTTACAATGAAGTTTACTTACAGAAATACAATCGATAATCCAAGGAGTTCGGTGCTCCACTATCTCGAGTTGAATACGCCATGCTTCTACTTAGTACAGGATGCAGTAAACGAGGATTAAGAATATTAGATTTAGAACTATAAACAATTCGCCTCCCAACAACACAGAGCAGCCCCGTCAACACTGAAAAACCCTTAGATCGCAGCATGTGGACGTGGACTTCAGAGGACTATCATCAATCTAACGCTCTCTCTTATTGGTTGATTGAGATATAACATCGATTCTGATTGGATTATCTTCGGATGCGATTCGGCGGACTTTGGTGGTTGGTTCTGAGAAAATTGTGCAAGTTTTGGCGAGTTTTTTTGTTGTTTATTTTTTCTGAATTTTAGCTTTCCGCGGTTTCTAGGAAATTCTGAAATAGATAAAATTATATTTCCATTAACTGATGTAATAAGCCAAGTCAGAGTTTTTAAAGGATTACCGTGATTCCTGGAACCGAATCGGGATAAAATGTGTCCGAAGTGACTTTTCCGCTTCTGGGCGATTTTAAACTACTTTTTTCCCATGTCTCTACAGAAAAAGTAGTGTAAAATGCTCCTAGAAAACTCGGCAAAAATACAAGAGACATGGGAGAAAAAGTCACTTCGGACACATTTTGTATCACGGTTTTTGCCGAGTTTTCTAGAGAGCAATATTTTCATCTCTTTAGAATACGAGTTTTTGCCAGAGGGGGAGGGCAAGGGGAGAAAAATACTCCAAGGTATGCATAAGGTCTTCTTAATTACAGAAAACCTCATGTGTGATTTGTTAATCAAATTCTATTTTACGATCAAAAAATGGCCTTCGTTATACACGTATGCGTCGGGACGTAGTAAAAAGCCGTGAGAACTACGGCCAATCTACGGCTTAAAATTGCACACAAACTAACTTTTTGATACTGTTTTTTGAGACAAAACTAATAGCACAAAGTGATAAACAACTCATAATCTTTATTATTTTTTCTGAAAAAAATTGCCAAGAATCGACACAAAGACATGATTTAAAAGCGAAATCCAAACGTGAAACTGACGATCGTTCAGATTTGACACAGGAAGCCCAATCCGCTTCGAGATTGGTAAGCTTGTGGGCGATTTTAAACTACGAAATTTTTCAGTGGATTATCGTATTCAAATGAACACATAAGCGCTGTTAGAGTTACACGAACATTCAGTTCCTTATCGTCCAAGAAGATAAGCACACGAATAGCTGGACGTCTATGTGTTCTACTAGAAAAGGAAACCACAAGCTTATATTTATGGTATTTTATACCGACAACAACTATCCGAATCATTGAACTTTACTCGTTGAATACATTTTTTATTAAGTACCTATTTTTAGAAAGTATGTTCAAAAATTTTGTAAAATGCTCCTCACGAAAAAACTCGGCAAAAATACAAGAGACACTTTGGGCTCTTTCAGTCAGAGAAAAAGTCACTTCGGACACATTTTATCCCGATTCGGTTGAGAAAGCCCCCAGGAATCACAGGGTATTCTACTCTGGTCCTTAGCAACTCAATGACTTGGCACGAGTACCCTTAGTCTAGTTAGTTTATGACTCCTATTCCAAGAAAAGCGGGTAAAAAGAAAGACCTCTCCCACTATCGGTCAGCGGTCTATTCACCAAGTATACAAATAACTGCCCGCCCCTCCCCCACTACGTCTAATTCAGAAGGGCTTTTCCCCACGAGGTTAGAATCCAGAAAAAAATGAGGGCAATAAAATTGATAATGAACATACCATACATTTTTTCCTTTTGTTTTCAATATTTCAATTATTATTAATAAATGATTTACATGTAGTACAGTTGAATAATAATTATTTGAAAAATTATTTGAATAAATCTAGATGGATAAATTTGGGGGGAGGAGGTGGGGGTTTACAATTTGTGACTTATTTTGGGGGTATTTTTTTTAATTAATTTGATTTTTTGATTTTTTTTCGGGAGAAACTGAGAGTGTGCCATTTATATACAGCTTTCCATCAACAAAATTCTCTGTTTATATTTGAATCATACTTCATTCTATAATATATTTCCCTAAGCTTTGCTTAGGGTCTTTGCCATCAATTTCTTTCCAGTCAGGATAAATCATAGGTAGAGACCGTAGTTTAGATTGTAATATTGTTATTAGTTGTGTAGCAACAAATTGATTGCCCTCTCTTGTGAAATGAAGACCATCTTCAAGATACCTTGACCAGTTCTGTCAATATAAAAGAACAAAACATAAACCTAAAATAAATCTAAATTTGTAACTTGAAATAAATTGGAGGGGTCTGCAAGAACAACGTATGTGATAATATAATCTCTGATCAAAATTTAATTTCTCCTTGAGATTCTTTGAATTTGAAAGGAGAATTTGGGTTTTGATCACTGGTCACTTTCTCACACTAGCTTGGAACTAAGAGTGAAGTCAAAAACAAGGATGTGAGGTCATGAAGAATTGAACGAAGCACCTTTCACTTAGATGGTCGTACTAACCAACTAAGCCATCCTTGCTTCTGATCCTTATAATAATATTATTGCACCTTTTATGTACCTATATATACATATACAGTCTGTTTACCCAATAAGCTTGCAAGACATTCTATTCATTCATTAATATTGTGGAGACAGAATTATATCAATACATTTAATGTTGCAGTACTGTACATTTAATCTCACAAATGGTAACAAACCTCTTCCTTTTGCATGGAATTATGGAGATCAATAACTTCAATGCCTGATTTACGACCAACCTCGGCACACGCGGTGGCATATAAACTAACTCTTGAACTGCACATATTCATTTTCCTTTCTTAGAAAAGAAACAAATTAAACATTCTTGATTTTTATAATAAATCAATAGTATAAACCAACTCATTAATAATTCATGAGGAAAACACAATAGAAATAACATATACAATGTAACATTGATTCTGATTGGCTTATCTACGGATGATTAACGTGGACTTCAGAGAGAACTATCATCAATCTAACGCTATCTCTTATTGGTTGATTGAGCATGACAAGTGTTGTTAAACATCTACCGTGGAACATCTCCACAACAGCCACCCCCGTGACCATTGTGTAGAGGTGGCAGTTGTGTGTATTTTCTATATTTTTTTATTTTCTATATTTTATTACTCACTTGTAAAGAGCATTGAGATTTATATGTAATGCGCTTTTTCAAGAATTAAATTATTATTATTATTATTATTATTAAAATATTTTTCTATCAGATCACCTTTGATGGTGCATTCTAGAGCCCACTTCTCCTCGATCATAGGAGGCGGTGTCATCAGTACAATTTGACTTGTTGGTAAACCATTTTGAACAAACTGTTTAATTATATCATCTAAGTTACTGGCATAGGATTCAACGGTGGTGGCACGGTCATCGGTGCCTGGGAGAACAGTATCGTTGGAGCCCAGAAGGATAACCACTGCAGCAATAGCATCACTTGGTGTTAGGTCATACTTCAATAAGTTTGGCAGTATCGTCTTGTTGAAATCCGAGGTATATCCACTGAAGCCACGGTTTAAAACATCACATCGTCTGCAAAAATATACAGTCACTGGTACAGTGTACATGTAGTAGTCATTCAGTCAGAAATGTTTCACTGCATAACTTTGACTTTGAGTATTAACGCTGGATAGAGCAGACCTTAATTAGTTGTGGGGTATTCTGCAATAATATTGCTCCGATATGTAAGCTTAAAGAAGCAAGTACCTTTGAAATGCGTCCGCCAAACAAGCTCCCCATCCTCCAACACTGAAGGAAAACTATGGATGGTCAAACAAAGAACCAAATATATTATTAAGTAGCATGTTCATGTTTAAAAGAGTTTTGTGCTCAATTATGACAAGAAGGAAAACTTGAAAAGTTTAATTTACGCCTGAGAGATGTTGCATTTCGTTGGTTATTGCCCTCGCATTACGACATTTTTTAGTACCTCTTCATGTACTACATGTACTTTGTAATATACGGAGGTAGAATTCATGGGTAAAATGTGATGTTTCGTGATCTTTACCTGGGTCAAAGAATCGCCAAAAAGAACTAATTTCGGCCACTTCACTGCCGCCATCTTGGACGAGGTTCTTGAAAAAGACTGGGACTGACTGCGCATTCAACACAGGCAGCCCAAGCATTAGTTTCCTTAATTTGCAGACTACCCAAGCATTCGATTTGTCGGAGTGAAAACGCTCTCCAGAGTGGAGTGTAAACGGCCGGGCACAAACAGCGTTTTCCATGGATAAAGCGGAGACTTTCGAAAACCTCTGGCGTTATACGCCTAGGTGTGGTGTAAACAAACAGCGTTCAGTTTCATCGTCAGTAGTGTGGACGCAAGGCCAAAACGCATCGAAACGTATGCGCGCGTCTCCATGTGGAGGACGCGAGGCTTTTACAACGTTCTTGATAAAATGAAAACGGAGACTTTCGAAAACGCAATAGTGTGGACGCAAGAACAAGACGCATTAGTGTGGACGGGTGAAAACGATTCGAATACGCTAAGTAAGTGTGTACGCGAGGCTTTTGCAACGTTCTCGATAAAAAGAAAACGAAGACTTTCGAAAACGTTAAGTGTTGATACCCGCTATGAAAGAGGCCAAAAAAGCTGACGTAACCAATAAAGCCAGCATAGTTGGAGATATGCTCATAGTCAATGCAAAAAGATACTTTCACTCACCCCCTTGCTGGATCAAGAACCAAAGCAGAAGCTCCTAAAAGAACTTTATACGGAACTCAAATGTAACGGTAGTCATGTTGCCGAAGTGCTGATAGATATGTTTCTAAACAGCCTGCTAGCCATGTTTGTCTCTGGAATATTATTTGTTTCATTTTTTTCTTGTAAGGTACGCTTTCGTAAATTGTTTCGATGTAGGATAATGCGAATCAACCTCGTGTTGTTACTGATTAAAACACCTCCTTTACACCAACTAGTTAAGCAAAAATCAAAGTATGCATAGCAACCAATCCCTAGACATTAAGTGCCTTTCATTGAATACAAGAGGGCTTAACAAACAAATTAAACGAAGAGAGATGGCTACATCAAAAACTATGCGAATTGCTGAAAGACTTCGCTGGAGAACCAATGATAATAGGCGGAGACTTCAATTGTGCTTTAAAACCGATTGCTAAAAAAGGCGGACAGGATGCATCAATTAAAGCTCAGGTTATAAAAAAGATTGAACATATGTGTCACATTTTTGGACTTTTAAAAAGATATATGGCGAATGCGAAACCCCGAGCTAGAACAATATACATGGCGAAATAAGTCTTTCAAGGTTCAATGTAGACTGGATTATTTCCTAATATCATCTACTCTCAGTGTAGAAATCATCAATGAGAATAAAATTATGTACGCCCCTAGAACAGACCACTCAGCCATAACGCTCCATTTACAACTCAAATGAGGCTAAAACAAAGGCGAGGTCCTGGCTTCTGGAAGTTTAACTGCTCATTGTTAAACGACGAAAAGTATACCACAGCCATTAAGGAAGAGCTAGAAAAATACAAATCGAAATATAGTTACGTAGATGATTGCTGTCTCAAATGGGACCTTATTAAAATGGAGATTAGAGGTTTTACTATTAAATACTGTAAAAATAAGGAAAGAAAGACAAAATCGGAAGAGAGACGTTTACAAGATCACTTAACCGAACTACAACGAAAAGCCGGTAAGGATCCTAATTGTCAACAAACAGCCAAGCCCTCTATGATACTAAATTGAAATTTGATAATCTAATAGAAAAAACTGAGAACGAAAGGAGCAATCCTGAGAAGCAAAGTCAGATTGTACGAAGAAGTTAGATACTTTATTAACCCTGAAACTATACCAAGAAAGTAGTGACTAAATTAAAACAAGAAGACGGTAGCTTCATAGATGATCGAAATGTAATTCTAGAAAAACAAATGGATTATTATCAAAATCTATATGAATCAAAGCATAGCGAAAGCAAAACGGATTCCCCGGTTATAGACTTTTTCAACGTGAATAATGTCATTCCATTAAATAAAGAAGAGCGACATAAATGCGAAGGCATAGTTACTGAAGGTGAATGTTTTAGAGCGCTGAAAGAATGCAAAATAGGAAAATCTCCTGGCACGGATGGTTTTCCAACTGAATCAGTTTATCAATACTTCTGGCCAGAAATCAAGACTGAAATTATCAATAGTTTTAATGGGGAGTTTGCAGGTGTGACATTTTGTTGCGTGACATTTTTGTTTTTGTTGGATTAAAATTCAAAATGTCACGCAACACCTGCAAACTCCCCATTACGCGTTTAGAAATGGAAAGTTGTCGATTTCACAAAGACGAGGTGTCGTCTCTTTGCCGATTCCAAAGAAAAATAAAGACAAAACAGTGACACTGACTATAAGATTTTGACCAAAACCATCGCAAAGAGAATCGAAAACGTTTTACCGAAAATCATAAACCCAGATCAGACGGGCTATGTCAAAGGCAGATACATCGGTGAAAACATCCGTGTTTTTTACCAAAATACAGAACTTACCTCAGTGGAATAGCTGCTTTTTTAGACTTCAGGAAAGCCTTTGATACTATAGAATGGAGTTTCATGTTTGAGGCTTTAAGAACTTTTAATTTTGGACCTGATATCTTACAATGGGTGAAAGCATTTAGTGACGTTTCAAGTTGCGTGATCAACAATGGCTATGCCTCTAATTTGTTCGAGCTCCAACGAGGAGTAAGACAAGGATGTCCCCTATTAGGCATCCTCTTTGTTATATGCATTGAATTGCTTGCACGACAAGTTAAAAATGACCCAAGAATAGAAGGAATCCATGTAGGCTCTAAAGAAATAAAATGATCGCAATATGCAGACGACACAACAGTATTTTTACAAAACGAAAAATCCGTTGAACACCTCCTCGAGACTCTAGAAGACTTTGGCAGCTGTTCCGGGCTGGAAATTAATACTAAAAAAACTGAGGCAATGTGGATTGGTTCGTGGAGAAAACGTAATGACACGCCTTTTAGTTTTAATTGGCCAAAAAAAAAACAATCAACGCTTTGGGCATCTCTTTCTCGTATGATGATGAAGAAGAAACGAGGTTAAATTTTGAACAAAAACTAAAAAACCTAGAAAAAATATTAAATTCGTGGGAAAGAAGGAAATTGACGCTACTAGGAAGAATTACAATAAGCCAGTTCACGCTGTCGGCCGCCATTTTGAATTGGGGAAAGCATAATTTATAGAAAATCACTTTGACTTGCCGTAACTCCGCTCGATTTCTCAAATTTAAACTTCGATAATCAGCAGGCATGCATATGAGTTGTTGGAGTGAAACTAAGACCAATGTAGGAGTTTTAACTACCTTTTTCGAGTCAATCTTCTTTTCACGAATGTATCTTAAAATTTCGAGCTAATTTGCATATTCACGTGCCGAACGTTTTATTTTGAAAACAAAAATCTTTTTTTCTCGATTTGTAGCCTTCCAATACCCATCATATTATAGGACAGAAATAACAAATAAAACATATTTTCTTAAAATGGTAAGTTTTTAAAAATCCAACGAAATCGAGCGGAGTTACGGCAAATCAAAGTGATCCAGATTTCTATAAATTTTGCCGCGTTTGCCCCAATTCAAAATGGCGGACGACAGCGTGAACTGGCTTATTATCAAAACACTAGGTTTATCAAAATTGATACTGATACAATAGTTCCGTGCTCGCAGTTCCAAAAAGATAATACAAAAAATCAATAATTTTAACTTTATTTGGACTAATAAACCACCGAAAATAACAAAAACTACGATAATAGGCGAGATCAAAAAAAGACGGAGGATTAAATATGATATATTTCACTATAATGGAGAAGGCTTTAAAATTAACATGGCTTAATCGCCTGATGTCAAACTCCAACGCATCCTGGAATTTCATCCCTGAACTGAGCTGTGTAAACACCATGGTGGCTTAAGATGTCCAATAGGCGACTTGCACTAAGAGGTCACGTGACCCCAACACCCTTAAATTGAACAGCAGTGTCAAAATGAACTCCAGAAATGAAAAGAGCAATTCGAAATTAGTAAAAGGGCGATGTTTCAGCGAATAATGTCTGACACAGGAGAAATGACAAAAATAAATAAAATGGATCTTTTCTAAGATTTTGTTTGGAAAATGCATTGGATGGCAAGAGCCAATGCATTTTCCAAACAAAATCTTAGAAAACGATGAATTTTATTTTTAATGCCATTTCTCCTGTGTCAGACATTATCCGCTGAAACGTCGCCCTTTTACTAATTTGGAGTTGCTCTTTTCATTTTGACACCTCTGTTCGATTTAAGGGTTTTGGAGTCACGTGACCTCTTAGTGCAAGTCGCCTATTTTTGGATCTTAGTGGCCTTCCTACCTTCTACTTAAATCTACTTTCCTACTGGCAAGAATCAAGGCACTTGATAACAAAGGATAAATTGGACCTATTTTCAGAAAAAATCTGGAACAACAAAAACATTTTAATAAATGGGAAGTCAATTTTTAAGAGGAGATTTTTTACGAACGCGCGTATTGAGCGCCAAAAACCAATAGCATGGAGAATATGTTTTGTACAAGGCTAAAACTGCTTTAGCAAAGAATTTAAGTTATTTGTAATGGTTTTTGACCGGTAAAAGTGAAATTAGAGTGTTAATCCAAAGTGAAAATTTGATTTGAAAACTGTCCACATGGGCTAGATCTGTATATTTGCTAGTATTGCTGATGTTTCCCCCTGAATTAGCTCAATTTTGAAACAAAAAGCAGGAAAATGGCTTTGTACAACGCTAAAACAGCGAAAAACAGCCAATTTACTTTGTTTTTAATAGTTTGTGCTTAGTTAAAATAAAATTAGAGTGTTAATCCAAAGCGAAAATCGAAAGTCAAACTGTTCAAAAGCGCTCGTTTTTGGCGCTTTTCGCGGATATTACGCGATGTTGAAATAAATACCCTCTTAATGCAAAATGGGTCGAAAAAGATATCGTATGTTTCAAAGATCTCCTCAACGATAATGTGCGACTATTAACTCATAGCGAATTTCAAAATAAATATAATCTCCAAACTCCATTTACCCTTCTCCTCGGAATTAAATGTGCCATTCCCACGGATTGGAAAAACAGAATTAAAGAAGGTACACCTGCAACCGCATACAATGCCGACAATTTGCCAATTGAAGTCTCTACCCGTTCTGTTTATACCGCCATACTCAAAAATTCATTTCGTCCACCTACTGCAAAAACCATAATTCTTAACAACGGTATTAGTCCCGATAACCTACAAAAAGTATTTCAACTCCCGTTCAAAATAACTAAAGATACAAAACTTTCCGAGTTTCAGATAAAAATTATTCACAATATCCTACCCACGCGGACCTCTCTTTTTCGTTTTGGCTTAACTGACTCAAACATCTGTCTTTCTTGCAAAGAAAAACAACATACGCTAGAGCATATGTTTTGGGAATGTCCTTTAGTTCAAAATTTCTGGAGGCTGTTTGTAGGGTGGTGGAAAACTAAATGTAGCCAAAATGTAGTTCTAACAAAAAGTAATGTATTGTATGGTGAACTCGGAGATATTGAAAACAAAAATTGCTTAAATTATATATTATTAGTGGCGAAATACCACATTTTTCTTTCTTGTATTCACGAGCAGGCACTAATTTTTGAATCGTTTGAATCCTTACTTAAAATAAACTAGCTGTTGTTGAGGCTGTTGAAAATAAAAGTGTAAAAAAAAAAACTAATTCACTCCGAACACGTGGAAAAAATTCAACTAATTTTTCAAAAATAATGTTTAAATACACCTGTTATATTATATTCTGGTGAATAATAATAATAATAATAATTGCATTGAACAATGTTGATATGTATAATTGTATATTATTGTAAAATTGTAAAATGTTAATTAATTTATTGTATATTTGTGTAAAATGCTATGTCATATATTCTGAACAATAAAAATAAATATTTAAAAAATAAAAAATAAAAATAAATAAAAATAGTGTGGACGCAAGAACAAGACGCATTAGTGTGGACGGGTGAAAGCGATTCGAATACGCTAGTGTGGACACGAGGCTTTTGCAACGTTCTTGATAAAATGAAAACGGAGACTTTCGAAAGCGCAATAGTGTGGACGCAAGAACAAGACGCATTAGTGTGGACGGGTGAAAACGTTCGAATACGCTAAGTGTGGACACGAGGCTTTTGCAACGTTCTTGATAAAATGAAAACGGAGACTTTCGAAAGCGTATAGCTAGACTTTCGAAAGCGTAATAGTGTGAACGCAAGAACAAGACGCATTAGTGTGGACGGGTGAAAACGTTCGAATACGCTAGTGTGGACACGAGGCTTTTGTAACGTTCTTGATAAAATGAAAACGGAGACTTTCGAAAACGCAATAGTGTGGACGCAAGAAAAGACGCAATAGTGTGGAACGGGTGAAACAACAAGACGCATTAGTTTTTACTGTTTTTTTTTTTGAATACGAACAGTGTGGACATCAGGTTTGCAACGAAAATGACTTTTTAAAAAAACAAAATAATTTAAGATAATTAAGAGATGTTGTTAATTAATTTATTTTTATTAATGAAGTCAAAACGGTCTTGTTGACCAAGACTCATTTTGTAACTGAACAGTTCTCATATTGATGTATAGTGCACATGGGCAAAGATGCGCTAACACCATAGTACATGCATGAGCACTCAAACAGACAAAACTCATGGGTCTAGTTTCGGTCCTTGGGTCATCGTCAGTCACGGCTTGATTATTCGCACCTGTGATAGGAAACCTTCACGCACACCATTGCGCTTTCGAAAGTCTCCGTTTTCATTTTATCGAGAACCATACATTCACAAGATACACTAGGTTATTTTGTCCTCCAAATCAACAAGCGTGCACGATAGCCTAGTGGTGCGGGGCAGTTATTTAGTGGGACTAGGACCTGACTGTTCCCTCCCTCTTTGACTACTATAAAGCTGATTGGTGTTAGCGCGAATGGAGCCGAAATCTTCATCCTATACGTAACATACGGTGATGGGCCTTTTTTGATAAATTACCGGCATTCATCTCTTTTGAACCTGGGGGTCTAGCGTTCGAGTCCCAGCCGTGACACGTTTTTTTTTTTTTCTTGTTTGTTTGTTTTCTTTTTTGGAATTGTTTACATATCTCTTCTTTTTTTTGTAAAAAAAATGTAAAAAAGCATATTGATAAGCTTTCACCTCTTCTCCTTCTCTGATCCCTAGGTTCAGTTAGATAATTTAATTATAAATGATTTAATAATTTTTTTAACAATTTTAATACTGTTTGAGTAATATATACACATTTAAACGATTTTCAACAGACACAAGAATTCAGGAATTTATTATACTGATAGATGCACCTGTTCAAAGAGTGCATAGCGTAAATAGCATAAATCAACTTATCTACTAGACATACAACTTCTTAGAGTGGTTTTCATAAACCCGTGAAATACACTTTAGCTTATTTAGCACTACTTTGCACTAATTCTTTTGTTTTCTATTGTGTTTATCTGATTATTACACTCTGATTAGTACAGTGTGCACGCGTGTTGCTTTGCAGTCGCTATTCTCCTTGACTACCGTAACGATCTCCGTTTTCCCATTTACCGTAATAATTAATCTTTATTCCTTATACCAGTATACTGATACATTGGTTCATAGTACACAAGGTTCTATACCTTCATTTTATTCCTTTACGCACTTACGTTTTATTTCGTTATTTAGCGAAAACTAGTTTCGTTTCTACAACCTCAGAGTAGCGCATGAGATCTTTAGCGAACTGAGATTGATATTTCAAAATAAATATATCAGAGAGAAATAGTTATTTAAAATGAGTTTCTTGTCAAAAACTTATATAGTCATCATATATTTCAAATATTTTGTAAGGGCATTGAGAAATTGGAATGCACTAGAAATAAATTATAATTATTATAATTATAATAATAATTATTATTATTATTATTATTATTATTATTATTATTACATAGCTGCCTTCGTATGTACTTTTCTTTATTGTACTTCATAGTTGAGTTTCGATCATTTCTGTATTTTCGATTGTTTCACATTCAAGCGGACAACGAACTAGGCGGCGTCTATTTTCGACTGTTTCACAGTGAAAACCTGAATGAACTTGGCGTAGTGTATTGACATACAGTTCATGGGGATCCAAGTGAACTGGCATACTCGAATCAATCATATCTCTATCAGCTTCGAGCGCTTTGAAGTCAAGATGGCGAATTACGTGTGAACTAATTTCCTCTAGCGTATCAGAGAATCGTTGGGGAACTAGTGTTATCTTGACCGACTGCGGATATTTCTTGTTGAAGATAGCAGACATTTTGCTGGTATGCGGACGATCTAGTCTTAAGAGTTGACTTGCTAGTTTTCGAAGATCTTTAGATTTATAAATGATGAAAATTGGAATAAATGTAGCGTTGGAATATAAATGAAACAACGCCGAAAATCTTCGTATAAGAAAAGCGGTAGTAAAACTCGGGTTGAATTCGACGAGCGGCGAGATAGCAACGAAGAGAATCATTACAAAAAACGGGATGATTGACAACAAAAACAAAGATACGAAGTTGTTAGTCGTGGGGATTCTCGACTCTGGAGGTCTTTTCTTTCGCAGAAACCAAGTGATTCGAATGTTAGTGAAGACCAACACAAGGTTCGGAACGATGTAAAGCAAGAAAAATCTTATGGCTAACAAGGCCCGGTAAATATCAAGGTCAGAATAGCTACTAGCAAAGCATTCATAACTGTATTTGTCAGAGCCGATATCAGTTCGTTTTAAGTGTAACCCACCAATGGGAATAGCGGTTAGTATAATTGGAACAATCCACGTCCCAATAACGGTTCTTCTCGATGTAACGGTGTATGGGTGGAAGATACCCATGTATCTTTCTATCCCGAAGAGCAGAAGGTTACTGACGGTGATGGCGGGGAACACAATGTTGATAAATCGTAGACCTCTACATGTCCAGTTACTTGTGAAAATAGTGACAAAAGTTCCTATGAGTACAATGGGATAACTAACCGTTACGCACGCCATATTAGACCACGTCAGACTTTGAATGACAACGTTTGACAGAGGGCGGTGGAATGGTTGTCTCTTGGCTTTCTTCACTCTGTTTTCTTTCTTCTGCCTTCGCATTACGCAAAGGAGTAAGACGTTGGCTACGATTCCAACAGAGCAAAAGAAGCCTTCAAAGGTAGCAATTCCAATCCTGACACGGTCATCGACTGGACTGACGACGAAATGTCGGGGTTTTGTCGAATTGATTATCGAGTTATTCGAACTTGAATTCATCCTCAATGATGTCAATCCTCTTCAATACTTCACCAAGACTGATTCTATGCACTAACCAAAGACAACCGTCTTTGCTGATATTTAAAATGGAAAATAAAACTTCGCGGAGATTCTGTTTGCTTCGGTTCAGTCAAGTTAACTCCCTACACTGAATTACATGGAAGCATTCAGTGTGGTTGCGCTCGAAAAAACCTCCACGCAGTTTTCCATTTCCTGGCTTTAGATAAATGAAACTTTTAACTAATCTATTTAATCTAACTAAGGAAGGAAAAACAACCATAGAAAGGAACACAAAACTACAAAAGAGTGTCTGCCATTTACACGGTCCGAACTGCTTTTATTTCAGCACATTTAAAATTCCAAACTGTTCCTTGTAACTTTATTATGATACGACAAGGAATCGTTTTATTTTACAGTGGACAGTAGCTGTGTGAGAGCGAATTAGGGAAGTTATTCCGTGTATTCCTATTCTGGAATATGGTCAATCGAACGCACCCTAACATTCATATACCGGAAGCTTAGCCTCGAATCCAGGAGTTGTTGTTAATTTTGTTATTCTAATTTCTGCTTTTGTTTTCTATTTCAGAAGTGAGGCTAAGCCCGAGTCGTCAATTGTAACTATTTGAATTAACAGGCCAAGATAAATTTTGAATCGAATTTTCTCTGGCATCCAAGCTGTTACCATAATGCAGTTCGGTCTTGGAATGACCTGATGTCTTCGACAACCTTTTTGAAATCGGTGCAGGTATATGACTGTGTGATTCCACTGAAAATGTTGGGCCAGATCAGTAAGAATTTTATTTTCTAGTTATTTCTAGAGGAATCTCTTCAGTGAAATTTTTTTAGGAGATTGTTTATTTGATGAATGAAGATGCACAGTTAACATGGTGTCTGCATGCGTGTCTGATGTAAATCCGGCCTATTTTAAAATAGCTTAATATTGTCAAACGGAAAACGAGGACCACGTACATTTCTTGTCCATGAGCTGATTACTTCTCGATCTGAACATAGCTATATAGAGGGATTAACTACGATCTGATTGACCGGCAATTGCGTAAATACCCAAAGAAAAGAACAATAAACTGAGACAAACACAACTAGTTGATCGAGATCAGACAATCGTGCGGCAGCGTCAGTGTTAATCATAATACTATTCTTTAATGAGGATGCCTGGCCGGATCACTATAAAGTGCTTTTCACTATTAAAGGTCCTAAAAGAAAATGAGTTAAGGTGGTTCCCGCATAATGAATGACCGGTTTGCCGTATTTTTTAACTCGCTCGCTCCGCGTCAATATTGCTTGGATTTTATTGTGCTTAACACAAATACTAATTCAACTATTCTGCCTTTCGACGGTGTTTCAAAATTACCATTGTAAGCCGCGTTTGTGAATGCCAGCCGATATTCAAACTACACTATTTTCACTAAAACTGCTGCCAAGCGTTATTCCCTCGTACGATTTTTTTTAAACTTCGTGAACGGACTTTTAAGGTCCCTAGTAATGTTCTGACGAGGTAAGAAAAAAATTGTTCGAGCCGAAATCACGTAACAACCGAAAGGTCCAAATTTTGACAACAAAAATATGAATTGGTGATTTCGGCTGGATCAATTTCCTTCTTACTTCGTCAGAACATTACTAGGGACCTTAAAAGGCCGTTCACGAAGTTTAAAAAAAATCGTACGAGGGAATAACGCTTGGTAGCAGTTTTAGTGAAAATAGTGTCGTTTGAATATCAGCTCGCATTCACAAACGCGGCTTACAATGATAATTTTGAATACACCGTCCAAAAGCAGAATAGTTGAATTAGTATTTGTGTTAAGCACAATAAAATCCAAGCAATATTGACGCGGAGCGAGCGAGTTAAAAAATAATGCAAACCGGTACGTCATTCATTATGCGGGAACCACCTTAAGGAGAAAAACTGACTAGTGATATTAAGCTACTACGTTTCGATGACATCCTGTCATCATTATCAAGCCGGTAAATAAGTAAGTAAGAAAATGACAACTGAAAATGAAATGTTCAGTCACACGGAAGAAACAAGTTTTAAAATATATACCGAACCTTGGTGGGTGGGTGGATGGATGGATGGATGGATGGATGGATGGATGGATGGATGGATGGATGGATGGATGGATGGATGGATGGATGGATGGATGGATGGATGGATGGATGGATGGATGGATGGATGGATGGATGGATGGATGGATGGATGGATGGATGGATGGATGGATGGATGGATGGATGGATGGATGGATGGATGGATGGATGGATAGATAGATAGATAGATAAAGATAGATGTAAAACTTGCGCTCAAGTGTAAACACAGCCTAAGGGCCAAGTTTGAAAGACTGTATTGAATAGTTTATCTATACACTAAATTGAAGAATCGTTCTCGGGTTCAAAATCATAGAACATTCAAGCTAAGACCGCTAGGATGTATGGGTAAGCGGTAAATCAGCTAAGTTTTATTAGTCACTGGTGTTTCTCGAAATAAATGATCTCTCTAAGCAAAATTCTACACACATTCGAGAAATAAATTACGAATAAGCGACGTCAGTATCATTCACATTATTTTCTCCGTGATTTTCATTGGTCGAGAGATAACTTTCGTCAGCTCGATTTTTTCCAGAGTTGTTGCTTTAGGTGAGAGAAAATAACGTGAATGATAAAACAATTATTGAATTCGGTTTTCGCAAAATATCGTGATTTGTCAGTGTCTCGCAGATAATTATTTGCCTCTGCCTTCGGCAAATATTATTCTGCTCGCCACCGACAAATCACGATATTTTGCTCAACCTCTTCGAAGTATAATTGCTAATTATTGGTCCCTAATTATTTGACTCATTTACCACGTTCCCAGGTATCACTTGCGGTCTTAGCTTTCAGTCTCGAATCACGGGTGCCAAGCCAACAATAAACGGTGATACAGTTACTGTAGTCAGTTATTTTTGTAGGGAAAAATCCGAAGTATTGTTCGCTCTAGGGTCATCGTTAATAGAAGTGCTAACTCATCGTTCCACGACTACCGACTAGAAGTGCTGTGTAGAAAAGCTCGTGCTGTATCGAGAGAAGCAGTTGTGTTTAATATGCAGAAGAGAAATGAAGAAGCCATCCTCGGAAACCCAGGGGCTGTGGTTTCCGAGTATCCATGTGAAGCATGGTTGACTGAAAATAGTGCTATTGAAGCCTTTGTAAGCTTAAATATATTTAACAAAAACAAACGCGCCTTGAAGAGCGTTATCAGAACCATCTGACCTATGCAACCTCAAGACGTACCGAGTACGTACTGATTCGAGATCTTTATCTATGATCACCACCGACAAATAGTCTCCCCCGTCACGCAACTGTCATTGTCATGACGTTTGATCAAAAAACAGGGTCAAGTATCGGAGATTGTCACGGAAGAATGACTCTATCGTCTCTTCTTCTGTCAATTTTGAGATGGCTGTGGCTTGTTCTACCAATGGTGTGTGTTGGTGAGCAAAGTTAGAGATCTACTTGTCATAATGCCTGTTATTTAATCCATTAGTAAGTTACTTCTTTTCTAATCCATGGACCCTTGGTGTAGAAGCACAAATCATATTAGATACATTCCAAGCCTCTAGCTAGCTTCATATGCATGAAAACAAGTTTCATCGAGTGTCTTCGGATGTATCTGCATATGATTGGTGTATTTTGGGCAAAGCTCATCTATGCAGTTTTAAAAATACTATTTCTACTATTTAAAACTATATAATGAAGGATTCCATTGGACCGGACAGACCACAGTTTGGGATGGACAGGCTGAAAATTGGGCAAGGTCTTCATGTAGCTGCACAAATTATCCTGGTTATTGTTTTTTTTTAATGTTAAAACAATCCATAGAATGACAACAGAACAATAGCCAGGACTTTTGTGCAGCTACACAAAGACGTGACAGAAAATTGAGGCAAAAGCATCAATGTAGCCATTTTGTGAATCGATCCTGTCCATCAAGATGAAAGTTGCTTGAGTTATGCTATTTGTGGATAGACCAGTCAGTGCAGCTACATGGAAAGTGCCCTGAGCTAAGGTTCCACTAGAACTGTGGTACTTTTTGTGTTTCATTTTGTAGTCCCCTCCTATCCCTATTTACCATATTTTTTCCTTTTTTATAGAAAGGCAACTTTACAATAATTATTATTAATATTGTAGCCACCTACTAAGTTTTCTTCACAATGGCAGACTTGATGCCAGGACAAGGTCTTTGTGTAGCTGAACAAATTGTCCTGGCTATTGTTTTTTATGTTAAAACAATACATAGAACGACAATAGAACAATAACCAGGATTTTTGTGCAGCGACACTAAGACCTGACAGATCCCTATCACTTCCGAGCTATTCTCAGAGGATCATGGGAAGGATTCCTTTGCAAGAAAACCCCAGGGGGGGGGGGGGGGGGTACTCAGGGGGTATCAGTGACAGAGAGGTGCGAAGACCTTTTTGGGGTTTGAAATTTGCGGCTTGGGACTTTTTTGGGGTTATCAATTTTTTGGTGGACTTTTTTTGATATAAAGATTTTGGCAAGGACTTTCTGGGGGTCGATAAAAATGATATCCTACCATTCTCGATTTTATGAGGAGAAATTGGACTTTTTTGGGGTTACGATTTTGGGCCGTTTGACTTTTTTTGGGTCTTGTTTTTGCGTAATGGACTTTTTGGCCTCATTCGCATCTCCCCGTCACTGATACCCCTGAGTACCCCCCCTGGGAAGAAAACCTCAACAATCTACTTTGCTTTATATATGTGACAAGTAGAGCAATGACTGGGAATGAGAGGTCGACTCAGAAAACAAAGGGCTCCCAGTTCTCCTCCTCTTCTTTACCACAGGAAGACCAAAGTCAGCTTTCTTCCACAGTTGAAACTTTTGACTCTCAGAGGTTTGGGAAAGAATAAGGCAACTTTGTTCCCAGGCTCTTCTCCTCCCCCCATTTCCTTTTGGGAGAAGAGGCTGGGAATGAGGTTGGGAAATACTGTATCAAGTCGAGTCTGGACCTCACTCAGCCATTCTCCTACTGTCTAGAGGACATGACCACACTTAATGTATATGTTGTGGTTAAATTTTTCCCGCTGGTTTAAATTAGTCTGAGGGTTGTTCATGTGTTTAGGTTATATGTTGTAAAGGATTAAACTGAAAGGAAGTGAATTAAGACACCAAAACAATGGACTCAAAAATTTAAACCAGTGGAAAATTTCAAACATAATATAGTTATACCGGTAAGGTAGGTCATACTTTTGTCACTGACTGGTATTAGCCAAATAGGATATGCTATGCCAAGCTCTCTAATTATTCTCAGTGTGATGACAGCCATTGGCATTATCATGCATTATAGAGTACCGAAGTGATGTCATAAAAATAAAAATTTCGCTTTATCAACTTTAGATCCCCGATTTCGAAAGAAGATCAAGAAATTTGAGAGCAATCGGTTAAATAGCGGCTGAGATATGGCCAGTTGAATATATAATATATAATTGTACCGATTGCTCTCAAATTTGGCAAGTAAGCTTCTTTATGGATGTTCTTTCGAAATTGGGGATTGAAAGTTGATAAAGAGAAAATTATTTTTTTCGTGACGTCACACTTCTGTACTCTATTGTTTATGTTCTTATTAATTATTATTAGCATAAAATTTGGTCAACTTTAACTTTGATTTTCTCCAAGAATTATTAATGATTTGAGAAGCTGGATCAAACACGAGGAAGAGTTCTTCCTCAGATTTCAAAACATCTCGAAGTCGGTTGAAAAAAACTCAACTGTGCTTTGACTTTTCAACCCACAACGATGTTTGAAAATCAGAGTAAGAACTCTACTCATGTTTGATAGAATACGTTACCCTAGGTACAAAACTGTTTAGTCCATTTTTAAGTTAACATAGATATATCTTATAAAACGCAGTGAGGCAAAGAAAGATACTGTTCCCAGCATAAGGAAGAAGATATAGCAAGCCAGCATAGTGTAGCCAAAAAACTGCACTGTTTGAAGGATGCCGGACATGTTGGATCGCTTGAAATAGTAAAAGAGAGCATAGCCAAACACGAAAAATCCAGTTGATCTGTTGAGATAAGAGTTTTTGGATCTGTCATTTGTTAACGTTTCTAGTGTTATGGTTATGTTGGGTGATAACGTGACATGGGTGATGTCAATAGCATGTGATTTTACTAGTGTGGTCGCGAGTGGAAACAACCGTATGTTGCAAATGGGAATATTTTACCCCCTGCAACAAGACGAGTCACACAGCTGAAATCTTTCAGAACTACATTGTACGTCATAGTTGAATTGCTTTTGGCGAATGTATTGTTTTAACTAATTGTTATTCTGTGAAACACGCTCTGCAAAATATTAGTTAATTACTAAGGTTGCACAATAAACTAAAGTGAAGTGAGGCGAAGCTAATTTACAAGTTTATCTCCGACTGTGTAAAAACCTCACAACTGACATAACTGATTTTTCTCTTCACTACGTGTATCATTCACTTCGTTCTAAGTTCTAAAGATCTCTAAACCCTTTGCAGTACTAGTACTGGATTGATAAATCCATATCTCTATGAATTATTGTGGTTATTTTGAAAACAAGATGACATAACCTCAACTCACTTCATTCTAAGTTCTAAAGATCTCTAAACCCTTTGCAGTACTAGTACTGGATTGTTGAATCCATATCTCTATGAATTATTGTGGTTATTTTAAAAATTAGCGATACAGTGTTTGTATGTAAGGTTCTTAAACCGAGGTCAATAATGTCTAATTTATTGGACACCAGACTTGAGTGTGATATGTAACAAGCAATGGCGCAACTAAAATCTCCTAGAACTGTGTGACTCGATTTCTAAATTGCGTGACCCAAAAAAGTTTAAACACTCCAGGATTGTGTGACTCACCCAGCGCTAAGTATTGATCTCCACCACCAGCGATAGTCCTCTGATGACAACTGAAAGTAGGTGAGGGCAATGGAAATGCATGCTGTCACGCTTAGCAGGATGATGAACACAATCAACAGGATGCCATACAAAGTGTACTGTTCACGACCCCACAGCGTGGTAAAAATGTAGTACAACTCTACAGAAATAGCACTGCAAAACAACACACAAAGAACATCATCAGAGTCATTTTTGTTGAGTGGGAAGTAGCTACGGTTCATGCCGTGATGTTACCATGCCATGACTGTGCCGTGTCTAAGTATTCTGATTGGTTGAGCAATGATTTTGCACACTATGATTGGTTGAATAGAGTGTATTCGATTCCGTACAGTGACCGTAACTCCATGCCATAGGTTGAAATCTCACTCATATGAAAATGAATCTAATGTTAAATGTCGATTGATATATCCATCAGGGGCCGGTTGTTTGAAAGGCGATTAGTGCTAATCTTAGGGCGCTTTCCATTTGGCAGAACTGACTGGTCTGATCAACCGGTTCTTAAATGGAATGTGTCAGTTCTGAGAACTATCTGAACCAGTTCCCAGAACTGACATGTTCCAATTAAGAACTGGTCGGAAAGTCCAGTCAGTTCTGCCAAATGGAAAGTGCCCTTAGATTAGCATCAATAGTTTTCTTAAGATTTAATCCTGGATTAGCGCTAATCGCTTTTCGAACAACCGGGCCCAGGGGGATAAATCATGAACACATGTTGTAGAACGTACACTAGTGTCTCTAGCTGTTTTTGTCCCACAATATCATCGACCAGTAATACTCCAGTTTTCATTTATTTAGACACCTTGATTGAGTGTAAATTATGCACAAATACCAATCAAAACATGAATAAGTGACAATTAGATTAGTCTACACTTGATTGATTTGAAGGATCCCGGATCCCCCACGGGCATTACCGGAAAATCTTGCCCGCTGAACAACCAATCAAATCGCACGATTTTACCAGAACTAGCTTGTGTCATATAATAAGTACTTGTAAATTATACAATAATACAAGAGGTCTTTGTACTTGATGTGTCAATCTCTTGTAATGGGGTCGAGAACTAAGTAAATAATATACCTGAATGGCAGGAAGCCTCCAATAAGCATATGCACTACGCCTTGACGGTACCTAAACATAGGTTGGAGGATTACTCAACTTTTATATATTTATTTATTTATTTATTATTCTAATTTTTCTTAGGATTAGTCAACTTACAGTATGACCTACAATGTATTTCAAAAAAGGTTGTCGGAGAGAGAGGTCATAGGAGATAACAGAATGGTCACAATACCACTAGAGATGGAACTATAGATTTGTGTACATGTACAGTGTATAGAATTAGTTCATAAAGCTTTCAGTTTACAAGCACATGCTTTTGTGTGGCATGTGAATAGTATATGTAACTAAATGTAAGAGAGGGAAAGGAGAGAGAGAGAGGGGGATAAAAATGCAAGAAAGAATTATGATTCAAAGCTTACCAAGGGACAGGTGGAATCTCACGAGGGATGTTCTTTGTCCTGCATGGAGCATCAAAAGTTGTAGCCCAGTTTTTACCAAAAATTCCTCCAATAACAGTCAGAGGAAAACCAACTACAGAAAATACACGCACTCAATTGAAGAAAGGAAAAAATATAGGATGGGATGTAGACAGCGTTAAGAGGGTGAATGGAGAGACAAAGGAAGGGAGGATGGAAGGAATGTACTGAATGGAATAAACGGAGTGGGAAAAGATAGACAAAGGGATGAAACTAGAAAGAGAGAATGGATGGAAGGAGGGAAGGGAGAAAGGGAGGGATGGAGAGAGGAGTAACTAGTTTGTCATACCTATCATCCATATTAGCATGAGTAATATAATGGTAGTGTAGGGAAGAGCTTGTGTGGACTGGTAACTCCAGGCAACTGAGTTGGAGAAACTCCAGATCACAAAGAAAGGAACTGTCAATTAAACAACAAACAAATTTTACAAAAAGCATTTTACCTTCAGTCATTCAAAATATTATTTTAGGATCAATTTTGATCAATGTTCTATTGTATGAATAATAATAATAATTCATGATTCTGCCATCTGTCAAGACGTGGTTTTACATTTTTTGTACATCTGACAAAACACTCCTGCTCGTTTATTAAACTACACATAATACTTACCGGAGAAAAGACTTGCAGTTAGTATGACATTCCAAACCCATCGTGTGCCTCCGATTTTTCTGTAGAACGAGCTTGATACAAAACCAGAAATACCTTGGACAATAAAGAAAACATAGTTTTAATACTCACTAACTGTCACAAGTATGATCATAATAATCATTGTAATGTGTACTTACAGCAGGTAAGAGCATACAGTAGTACAGCAGCTGTGTTCATGGATCCATGTCTAGCAACGACAACACATTCATAATCAGCACAAACAAAAAAGATCACTAGAGACATATACCACTGTGAAGGTACAACTAAAGGGGTCCACACAAGAACAATTTAATGTAAGTGATGTCTGACCAAAATCTAAATTCTCCTAGCGGCTCTTTGAATTCCAAAGGAGAATTTGGATTTTGATCCCCACGTGGTTACCTGTGCACATTAAACATTCCAAAGACAGCCATTAATATGATACCAAAACACAGAGCAAGGAATTGGGAACCAACTCCTGTAATGGATACAAAAATATATAATGTCAATTAACCACTTTTGATATGTAGCACAGTGGAACCCGGTCTTACGGACACCCAGTTAATACCTGGTTAATACGGACACCCGGTTACTACAGACATGTTGTTCTGTCCCGGCCGAATCGAAACTCATACAAATGCCTATAAAATATACCTGTTTAATATGGACACCCGGTTAATATGGACACTGCATCTCATTCCAATGGTATTAACTGGGTTCCACTGTACCAACTTTATTTAAACAAGGTGGCCCATTCAGCTAGAACACTGGTATCCATATACATGTACATGTAGTGGTCTTCTACAGTGTACATATATCAATCTATCCAGTGAATTGGTGGGTTTTGACAACCTTATATGTATGTATTTCAGTTAATCTCTTCTGTGATGAGTTTCTCAAACATTTTTATCAAGTACATTTTTATCATCCTCGGGAACCCAGGGGTATATTCTGTCGCTCAATACTCGCTCCCAGAGAAATACCCCTGGGAACGAAGTCTGTTGGAACTTGTTCCGGAAATCAAAATTCAAAATGGCGGCTGTCCTATTCAAACCAGAATATACTTGATGCTGATTGGTCGACCTTCCTAGGTCGACCAATCAGAAACGAGAGTAATTTTGACTTCCGGAACAAGTTCCAACAGACTTCGTTCCCAGGGGTATTTCTCTGGGAGAGAGTAACGAACGACAGAATATACCCCTGGGTTCCCGAGGATGATGTAGATGTTCCAACTTTCAAATGTTGTTTGTGACACGCACAACCTACCAAGTATAGCACAGTGTGAACGAGGGTCCACCCCTTGTAAGGACGGGAACCTGAAAAACATCTATGTACTTATCATCAACGATCTTCCACCCACAATCATCAGAATCTGATATTGAAGTTACACGCCAATGAACAACGTTTCTGGTATTTAGAACAAAAAAAAACAATGGAGTGTAACTTCGATATCAGCTATTGACATACATAACGTTATACGCTGTAAAATTGCTGTACTTATGACAACAAAGACACTGAAGATGGCAATGTCAATCATGATAACAATAGCTGATATTGAAGTTACACGCCAATGACTCTGAACAACGGTTTCAAGTCGAGGCTATCATCTCTAAACAAACCCGGAAATTGTGCGGGAAAAAACTTGCGGAAATTACGCGATTTTTCCAAACGTTAATATAAAAAAACCCGGAAATTGTGCGAAAAAAAACGCTGGCGAAATTACGCGGCAAGCCTCGACTTTATGAACCGTTGTAATTATTACGCGATTTTTCAAAGTCAATGGAGTGTAACTTCGATATCAGCTATTGACATACATAACGGTGACAATATGTAATTACACAATACCGGTAGTCCCTTTTCGAGTTCACTGCAGATACCGCTGTAAAATTGCTGTACTTATTGACAACAGACGCATTTGTACAGGGTTAGCCTCGAGTAAATAGAACAAGAGTCAGTGACAGTAAATTATTCACAAATATCAAGCCCAAGCCTGCCACACATGAAAAGTGTCCGACATGAAAACACATTCGTGTTAGAAAGAACGGGGATTGTTGAGGATTGTTGAGGGGAAGGTGCAAGGTAAAAACTCTGAAATAACGTTCAACTGTCAATGAAAGTTTAAATAAAGCGAATATTTGCTTTGGATTTGTCCATATTGTGTTTTCAAATACGCGTCGGTGAATTACGCGATCATGCGATTTGACATTGTGCCACCATCGCGTAATATCAGAGGGCCTCTCTAAACAACACAGCGAAACTGAAGTATTCAGCTTATGCTGCAATGTATCAGTATGTATGTATGTACTAGATCTATCTAGTATCAAGAAAAAATATAATAAAAAATATACCACACCTAGCTCCTCAATTTCATCATCATCGCGCAAATTATACTTTGCAAAGTCATTCTTAAGAACTCTCATCTGTTGGCGACAAACAATAAAATTTATACATATTTTGAATGTTAACATATTTGCATGCAGTTGCCATGGTAACAAAAAAGCACAGGTAACCCACCATAATGATGACAACAAATCCCATCAGCAGAAAGACAAGGACAACGGAGTTGATGATTGACAGCCAGTGAATCTAAAAGCACAGAATAACACAAAAAGTAAACAATCAATAGATAACTACTTACAACGTTTTCAATAACTGTTGTTGTTGTTGTTATTATTATTATTATTATTGTTGTTGTTGTCATATATGAGTTGTTGTTTTTTTCTTTTTTGTCGTTTCCTCGTACAAAATGTACTGATATTTGTTTGTCTTCACTTAAATTTAATTTTATTGCATGTTTGTTTTTCTATTTAGTATTATTATCTTTATGGATATACTGTACAATGTAAAACTATTTTCAAAAAGCTGTTATTACTATTTGTTCTGTCATTTTTGTAATGTAATTGTGATGTAGTACATTTCAAATAAAAAATTGTTAAAAAATATAAAAAAAAAAAAAATATATGAGAGTTGTAACTTACTTCTAAGTTTTTTGAGAAAAATCTTCCTGCTCTGAGTTTTGATCTCTCCGAATATTTCACACTAAAGAGACGGGAAAGAAAAATGGCAAGTTATAAACTGTTAGCTTGGGCTAAACAAGTACCGTGAGTCATTAAAATACTCAGTCCATAATGCAGAGTATGGACCTTGCACTTGATTACCGGTAATACAAGGTATACATGTACTGCAACATTTGATATTTACGCTGTAGGTTTCCATGACACACTGTAGGTGTGTTGGACTTTGAATGGCACTTCGACATCATCTAGACTGAGAGGCTCATGGCCACTTGTTGTGACGTTTGCAGATATTACCTATCAAGTAATGGGACAACATAGTTAGTTAGTTAGTTAGTTAGATAGATACATAGATAGATAGATAGATATAGACAGACAGACAGACAGATATATATATATTATATAGATATATAAATATTTTCTCTTGTTATCGAACAGTGCTCTACAGTGATGGAGCTATATAATTAATTATTATTCAAACCTCATACACTGTACTAAATTGTGGCTTCTGATTGGCTAAACTCGATCACGTGATTATGTGTTATCTGATGACAACGGCACTAGTGCCGTCTATCACAGTTTTACGCACGGTGCAGCGGTGTCATGGCGACTGTTGATCCTGACAAAGACAGGTTTAATCAACTAGCTAAAGAAGAAATAGACGAAATAATAGCAGGTGCGCAGCCTAAAACGACTGTTCGTCAAACTCGTTGTGGAGTTTCAGTGATGAAAGGTAAAAAAGGAACCTAATTATTATTCAAAACAAGCACTTTTTGCCGTCGGTTCAGTTCTTGTTCGTTGAGTGAAAAAGCTCAAACCTTAAAAATGATGAATGAAACTTGCCTTCTTATGACTTAAAAACAAACAAATAAATGCTTTATTCGTGTTTTCTTTGTAGAATAGTTGCAATTGGAATGGTTGTAGAGGAGATATCCAGCGGAAGCGTCGGAAGATCTAGCTAAATATATTTTTGCTTTATTTACCATGAATAAAATTATATTTTGAACATTTCACAACTGCAGTGTATTCAATTTGAATAATAAATGGGTTAGAGACTTCTAGTTCGTGCTTTACCGGCAAATAGACACACTTGCTGGCTGTAGAATGAACTCGAAATTCTTCATACTGCATTCGGCTATGCCTCGTGCAGTATTTGAATTCTCGTTCATTCTACAGCCAGCGCATGCGTCTATTTGCCGGTAAAGCACTCACATCAGTCTCTAACCCTTAAATAATATAAAGGAAAATTTATTACAATGGCATTGGCACTACAGTTCTGTTTCGAGAGGGCCAACTCTCGTCAGGTGCGGCAATACAACAGACTAACTAGGCTCCTTAAATACACTAATCAAGACGAGGGAAAATGGTTTACAAGTTCTTGAGTAAATGTTTGTTCGCATGACGGCATGCGCTAGCTAGCTCATTCCTCTTATTTAATGAGCATATATATATACATGTATATGTAGAATAAAGGTAAAACCAAGACACCAACTTGTAACTTTGTACACTGTTTAATTGTACGTTTTGGCCATTCGGCCTTCATCAGCAAGACTGATTTGATCCGTGTTTAATTGTACGTTTCGGCCATATATAGATAGATAGATAGATAGATAGATAGATAGATAGATAGATAGATAGATAGATAGATAGATAGATAGATAGATAGATAGATAGATAGATAGATAGATAGATAGATAGATAGATAGATAGATAGATAGATAGATAGATAGATAGATAGAGACAGAGATAGATAGATAGATAGATAGATAGATAGATAGATAGATAGATAGATAGATAGAGATAGATAGATAGATAGATAGATAGATAGATAGCCTGTCTGATTGATCTGTTGTAGTCTCTTTTGAGACACATCCCCCAAAGAATTCAACATTTCGGGACAATAATAGTTTTGCAAGATTCTGTGCCCACAATTCCAGCTCAAATATACCTGGTCACCATTGAACAAAATGCTAAAATGCAAGTGTGCCCACAAATAGATCTTGTGTCGATGTGGAAGAATGTGGCCTTCTTCTAGGTGGCCAATAAACCCACGTATTGGAAGGTCATCTGTTGAAGACATTTGGAATCAATATGGAAGTAATTTAATAGTACAAAATAGTAAATCAGGTAGTTAGAACACAAACTTGTACCAACTTCTATGCTATCATTATATCAAGTCTTAATAATTCAGATCATCATTGTATCATCATCATCACTATCTCCATACATTATGTATATTCATCTCAATCGCCACTATCATCTTCATCATTGACATCACCATTTTGTACTATTACCTTCATTGACCACCATAAAACAATTAATCATCAGTAATCATTGATTACAGTAATATAACAATCACCATCATCAACAATATGAATCATCATCATCATTCTATATAAAGCATTTAATTTCCCTCTACTCGCCAGTTAATTAACTTACCAAAGACAAACTCAAAGTAGTACAAATCTTCAATGGCTGACCGTATCTTTTCCAGCTCGTTTATATTCATGGTTACGTCACACAATAGCCTATTATCGATATTCTCTGTAATGCAACAAAAATGCCATGTCATGTACAAATGAAGTGGCATAGATGTGGGATTCATTTTCATGGATTCACGGAGTTGGTATGTTTATTTTGGTGAGTGTCAATAATAACAAATTTATTGAAGAAATACAAAATGAGCGTGCGTGCTATATATGTGCAGATTTATAGCACGCGTGGACTGATAGGAACACGAGAGAAGTGTTAGGAGAAGCACGACCGATTATGAATTAAAGGCAAGTTTTCAATTTGTTCGTAACAAAAATGTTTGAATATCTGCGATCGCATGCTGTGTGCTCTCATAAAGCACGTGGAATATATACATCCATTGGCCAATTATAAAATAACTACATGATATAACGCATGCTCTGATTGGCCAAAGGATGTGTATTCCGCTTGCTCTATGAGAGCACAGTGCACGCACACACAGATATTCAAACATTTTTGCAACGAACAAAATTGAAAACTTGCCTTAAAATCATACTTGTATTTTATAAAAGAAATAGAAAACTCGGCAGCTGTGCTCTATCGAGTTATAGAAGCACTTGGGAATTGAAAGAAGACTCGAGAAGTGCAAGAACCACTCGGCTTCTCCTAGCGCTTCTCTCGTCTTCTTCCAATTCCCGCATGCTTCTATAACTTGATAGAGCACACTTCCTCATTTTCTATTTCTTCATCAGAGCTACACATGTACTTTCGTCAGCTTACTAGTAGCTAATTATCCATGAATGATAAACAGCCCTGAGGCCGGTTGTTCGATAGGCGATTAGTGCTAATCCTGGATTAGCATCAACCGTTTTCTTAAGATTTAATCCTGAATTAGCACTAACCACTTTTCGAACAACTGGTCCCAGGAATAAATAAAGTTTATTATTAATGTACACGTACAGCTCACCTTTAAAACGGATTTCATACATTGCAACAGCCATGCGATCTCCCTTTAATACCTCGCCGAGAGTTAAACTTCGATGTTCAACCTAAAGAACCATGTAATTATGCTTTGGCTAGTTACTTAGACCACACACAATTATCCATAATTTAATAAAGGATCGTTTTACGAGTAATGTACTAATGCACCTATCATCGGTTATCCCCTGGGGGGGGACCCCGGGCAAATACAGGTTTGCATGGGGACTTTTACGGAGGTTTGAACGCTGTTTCTCCCTGGGGGAGGGGAAAATGACGGAGATTTGTTGGATTTTTTTTAGTGTCATCGGAGAACTTGCGTGATGATACTAAATACGGCTGCGAAGGAGGCTACTCTAGGAGGGGCATTTGTTTGTTCTATGTCCCCACTTACCAGGGGGAAATTAACAACTTTGACAGGCCCTTTTGCAAAGTCCCCTCCCTTGCCCGGGGTCCCCCCCCCAGGGGATAACCGATGATAGGTGCATAATCTTGCATATACAAATCAGTATCACGCTCAACATAAATTATGACTTCCTCTAATGCCAAAAGACTCTTTGATGTACAAATACGAGTAGAACAAGAAACTGATCGCTGATCTTACCTTTTGTGGTCTACAAACTGGCAGCGAATAGAAATGATACGTCTCTTGGGGGTTAAAATATGGCCCAACTTTATTTACAAACATCGCGATCTACCAAGACAAGTGAGACGAATTTTAAGCTAAATAATCAGTATTGGACATAAATATCATTTAAATCAACTAGTTACCGTCTCATCGTCCTTATAGGTATTGGCTGATGAGAGTAAAATGCAAGAAAATAGCGTTAGTATATGGAACCTTGAATACTTCGATGCCGCCATTTGTGTTTGAGCGCTCTAAAGGCATTGTGGGATTGATAGACGTGGATACAATGCACGGTGCGACCACTCTCGTAAGCGACCACCTCTCCCAAGTAAAGCGACCAGTTTTCCAAAATACCAAAAGTTCAGTTCCAAGTCAAATCACTTATAGTTGGAACCTCTCGTAAGCGACCGCCTCTCGTAAGCGACCACAAAGCTTGACATTTTGGGTGGTCGCTTAATTACGGGAGGTTCGACTGTATGCTTTACTGTACAAGCAATTCCACCGCCTCTCGTAAGTGATCACAAAGCTTGACATTTTGGGTGGTCGCTTACGGGAGGTTCGACTGTATGCTTTACTGTACAAGCAATTCCACCGCCTCTCGTAAGCGACCACAAGGCTTGACATTTTGGGTGGTCGCTTACGGGAGGTTCGACTGTATGCTTTACTGTGCAAACAATTCCTCCCTCCCCACCGCTGTCGAAAAATCACGCTAAATATCAGTTATAAACAAACAGTTCAACGTTACTGAGATTTTACGTTTTGATGGAGATTTTCATCCAACATTTTTTTATTTCATAATAAAAATAATAATATTTATTTATACCAAATTCAACTGATCCATTATACAATTTTAAGCCTATAAATATGGGCTTGAAATTTATTTGGTTACTTTATCTTCTCTGTCATTTTGATTTTATTCCCTTAGCCATGTTTGGGCTCCCTGTGGCGCATGCAAACGTGGCATGTGATATGATGCCAAGGATGAAATCGAACGACAAAACAACATGTGGATGTACTTGAGGTTTTCAAAACAACCTTAGTATGCTTTGGTTTGTAAGAAAGAACTGGTTTCTAATTGCAATCGTAGTGGTGATATGTTTGGCTAAATTAGCGCCGTCCATTGGAGCCAAAGGAGGAATTTTGAGGCCCGAATATACTGTCAAATATGGCGCCGTTTCTATTATCTTCTTCAACAGTGGACTCTCCCTCAGAACAGAAGATCTGAAAAATGCTGTTACTCAAGTGAAACTCCACGCCTTTGTCCAGTCATTTACGTTGATTTTCATACCAATATTGGTATCACAGCTAGTCAAATTCCTTTCCTACACGACTTTAAACGAATGGCTACTCAAAGGACTTGTCGTAGTCAGTTGCATGCCACCACCTGTCTCATCAGCTGTGATTTTAACCAAGGCAGTCGGGGGTAACGAGGCGGCTGCCATATTTAATTCAGCGTTTGGTAGCTTCCTTGGTATCTTCGTGACTCCGCTGTTGCTGTTGATCTTCGTAGGCTCATCGTCATCCGTTCCATACACGTCGATTTTCACCACGTTGTCGATGACTGTCGTAATACCCATCTTACTTGGTCAGGCATTCAGATACAACGATAGATTGAGGAAATGGATGGAGACAACCAAGCCACCATTTGGTACTATTGGAAGCTGTGTGCTCCTACTCATCATTTACACTACGTTTTGTGATACTTTCTCAAGTGATGTTGGAAAAATAGACTCTCGTAGCTTATTACTAGTTATTCTCGTCATTTTTCTTCTCCAGTGTTTCTTACTGCTGCTCACATTCTTGCTTTCCACGTTGGATAATTCTCCATTCAAGCCAGCTGATACAGTAGCTATAATGTTCTGCTCCACACACAAGTCACTAACTCTCGGCATTCCTATGTTGAAGATAGTATTCCAGGGGTACCAATTCCTTTCTCTCATTTCAATTCCACTTCTCATATACCATCCGACACAGATTCTCCTTGGTGGGGTGCTGGTGCCCTTTGTACGAAGCTGGATGTTGTCTGTACAACCAGTCTCAAACAATGCTGTTAATATTTAGATATTTATCTGAGAGACAACCAATCATTCATTCATTCATTCACATTATTTGTGTTTAAAACAAATAAGCATCGCAAAATGTAGAAGTTGTGATCGGATGTGATTCTTGATGGATTATTTGGAAACACTGTGTATGGCAAGCTTAAAACCAATGACTCACAGTTCTAGTCCACTTCACTGCCTCTTTTATCCTTGTCTTTTAGTCTACAAGTCTGTACAAGACTAGGATGCTCCTTTGAACATAACCTGACGAGGATAGAAGCAGCTATGAAGTAGACTATAACACAACCCTGGCACTAACACCATCATGGCACATCATGTCAAACAAAATCTACTGTATTTAGTAAAGTGTGATGACGTAATATTACATCTGAACTTTTTATTGAATTTTCTTACAAGATTTGGACTGGCCCGCAGGTAGCAAGCTAATCGAGTTGGGACAGTACCTACAGTATGCTACATATACATGCTAGATAGGCCCTTTGCAGGATTACGATCACATGGTTGTACTGACTGGCAAACAAATCTGACTTTATTTATTTGAATAATCTTACATGATATCAGTAGTGACAGTAAAGAAATCTGTTTGAAATGCTATTTTTCAACCTCCAGTTGATTGTCGATCTTTCTCAATCAACGTCTCAAAGTTTGTTTGCCAGTCGGCAGAGCTGTTCCCATGGGATCTTTGGTTCAGTTCATTCGTTATTCAAGCAATATATTGGCATGTGACTGTAAACTGCAAAGGGCCTATTGCTGCAATATACTAAATAGATTTTTACATAAATGGTGACAAAACTGTTATTATTATAGTAAGAAAATGTCAGAATCAATTTTGATAAAAACAATAACATAGATAGATAGATATACCTTTATTTAAGAGGGTAAAAAAATCCTTTCAGTAATAATACCGTTGTTTGCACATTCACTAATAAGCTAGGTGTACAGCTTTTCCAATTTCAAAAAACATAAATACAATTTATATAGAGATTGTGATAATCTTAAAAAATAAATTAGGGGATGTTATTTTTAATACTACATGTAGTTATTGTCTACCGGTACCTACTATAAACATGTTTATATTTATACTGAAACTTTTGACAGTATGTTTAAGTGTCACACACACTCGTTCCTAGTCTCCTTTGCAGCTGCCAGGGATTTCGTCACGCAATGCTGCTCCTCTTCTCTGGGGGAAGAGTAGCGTTGTGTAACGAAATCCTCGATGGCTGCAAAGGAGACTAACTCATTCCCAGATGCTTCTCATCTTTTTCACATACGGTAATTAATCTGGCTTATAACCAGGATTTGACAGTGCTATAAATAAATATTTTAAAAGTGCCGCTTTTTTTTTTTTTTAATCACCTTCTTCTGACTGTGCACCACACACCATTTCCAGGCCTTAAAGTGATTGCCTCTTCATAAGTCATTCGACAATCAGGTAATTCGAAGTCAAACTCCTGATAGAGTCGAGCAATGATTGCTTTAGATTCAAACTGTGCAAGATTTTTTCCTATACATGACCTTGGACCTAAGGAAAATGGGAAATAGGTTTCGGAAGGAAAATTGTTTGGAGGTGCAAATCTATCTGGATCGAAGATTTCAGGGTTGGGCCAGTTATCTGCAGACCTGTTTGGTGCAAATATGCTCACTCTGATTTCAGTTCCAGCTGGTATTTTATATCCTCCAAGTTCAATTTCATTATAGTTATAGCGCGACAACCCAGTAACAGGTGGATGTAGGCGTAAGCTCTCCTTTAGTATCTGTCCCAGATATTCAAGTTTGCCCAAGTCTTCATAACCAACATATCGCTTTTCTTCGAACACAGTGTCAACCTCTTGCACAAGTCTGGAATGAAATCACAGATTATTATTATTATTATTATTATAGTAATTTAACCAAACATCCTTTGTTTGGAAACCTCTCCCCGTCCCCTAAATTGGAACTTCAAACCATGTTTTCATTCAATGTAAATTTCAGGTCAACAACGTACTTTCGTTTGATGTCAGCGTTTTTCTCGGTCTCGTACAATGTGAAGGCCAGAAGATTTGAAGTGGTTTCTTGACCTAACATAAACAACTTTATTATATTATTATATTTGGCTACGCTTGCCATTATAACAATATAAAGCTGGTTTCCATGTAGGGTGAAATATAGATAGATGCGCAACAGAGATACAGAAGAAGTCAAAAGAGGTCTGGAGCCCAAATTGCACCAGGTAAACAAACTGTTGGAAGACTGGGTTCAAGTGTTTTGATTGGCTGAATTAGTTAGGTGTTTGCCCTCGATGAAAGACTAGTGGAAATATCACCTGAATGAATTCAATTAATGTTCTTTCTCCAGCACATTGGATAGGCTATATGGTTATGTTTTTAAATTGGATATGATGGTAGTGTCAAAATTTAAGAACGGCTACATGTACATGTATGTCAATGGTTACAACACACAATCTTCCAATGCATGTGCCACAGATGGGAAAGAAGACTTCTCAAATACAAAACCACCCTTCCTCACCTATCACAACTGATTTTAATTGATTAAAAAAATTTTTTTGGGGGGGGGAGGGGAGGGATGGGATGAATTTAGATGACAGAAATACACTACTTCTGTTACCTGCAATGAAGAAAGTCACAAATTCATCAACTAATTCCTCAAGTGTGATAGAGGGATTATTCGCAGTCATTAGAATGATATGTTGTAGAATGTCATTTGGTGTGTCCTTCCCATCTTTGATGGCAGCAATTCTTTCTGTGATGGTCTTTCTTCCATATTCTCTAATAAATTGTGATGCTTTGATGACCTTCCTCTGGAACGGATACCCAAGTATGTTGATTCTCCAAAATATGTCTGTGAATGTCTCTTGCATTCCCTTGATTACCAAGTAATTGGCCAGTAAGAATGGGCAGTTCTCGTCTTCAACAGCATTCAAATCCACATCAAATGCAACCTGTTATATTGGAACAAATAGTTGAAATGGGGATTGACACAATAACTGTAATGGCTTACCATGCATCCCCTCCCCCCAGGCATTTGTCGGGCATTTGACTTTTTTCCCAGAGCAGTGCTAAAGATCCTTATCTTGCAACGTTGCACTCAACAGTTGTAGGAGTAGGATCGAGTTCCACTTCTGCAACTGTTGTGCACAACATTGCATCATGTGACACCCCCCAAAAACCTTGTTGCATGCAATGTTGCAAGAAAAGTTGCATTGTGTGTCTGGGCGCACGGATCCAGACCCGTTTCACCGGTTTACGGAAACCGGAAACCAGATTTTTAGTTTTTCAACTCAATGATCTATAATCTCAGTGGTGTTATCGCTCAAGTCGCTGGCTCATATTGAGTTTGGAAATCGGTCAACTTTTTTTCTGGATCCGTGCCTGAATGCCCCATGATGGGGTCAGCTCATAAATAAGAGTGCAAATGCCCCGACCTGGGAACAGGTGATCAAAATCATATTTTCTCTCAAGCCAGTTTTGGGCAACCTAATGAAGGTGTTCCAACCACACATTGGACTAAACTGGACTAACCTTTCCAATAACGTCCAAAGTGACTCTAGCAAACTCTTCAGCAAAGTTAACTACGACATTTTGATCAGCGAATGTACCAATTTTCTCTATGAAGTGATCACAAATTGAATTGAATTCTGGCATTAAGTTCATGAGGTATTTCCTGTGGAATGCTGCATTGAGTAACATCCTTTTACGAAGCCACACTTCGTGGTCACATTCTACAAGGATTCCCTGTCCGCTAGCTCGTGCACCAAACACATTCTTCAGGTTCACATAACAGCCTTTGGATTTTGGCAAATTTAGGGTCACTATAACTTTCTTAGTTTCCTCGCTTCCAAGAACTAATAAGAGTGGCATGTGAAGAAACCAGAGAACGAACACATTCCCATGCTCCAACGAGAATTCTCGAATAATTTCACTGAATACTTTCCCTTGTCGTCGCTTTCTCTTGATTGTAGGAATGTGACCTAATAGAAAGTTCTCCAAAGTCGGGCTTGGAATGTGACTGTATTGACGGTGAATATGCACCAAGTACACAATGAAAGCTATGAAAGCCGAGGAAACTAGAACAAGAAGAAAGAGGAAAGTATACGCTATAACTGGGTAAAGCCACATGACAAAAACAAGTGAGTTTGAGCTATGGAAGTGTGGTGAAAAGAGTCACTTCCGGCGATCTTCAATACACAGGAAGCCCAAATACAAAATTTTAATTAAAATTCCCAGGCATCCTTCACGGTCGCGCTTCGACGCTGACCGCAAACATTGCTGGTTCAAACATGGATGCCTGGAGTTCTGCTTCTTCACACAGTCACATGCAGTCGCAAAGAGAAGACGAAAAGTCATCCCAGCAAAGCAAATTTCCTGCTACCCAAGTGGAAAATGAAATCACTCTCACCATCCAAGGCCAGCGAACTGTACAAGACATCGTGGAGAAAGCTGTTGACCTGTTTCGCCGCTTGCAGAATTTTAAGTTGAGCGCCGATTCGACGATGTCCAGACAGAGTCAAATTCAATCACGAGAGATACGAGATACTCTGAACACGATGAAAGCACTCTTTGCCAAGCTAAGGAAAATCCATGATGAGACAAAAAGCCGTTTGAACATGAGACCTGGCGAAAGTGTTCAGGTCTGTGTATGATAATTGATAGAACCTCTTGTAAGCGACCTCCCACCGGCCACCCTTGTATTAGGCAAAGTGGTCGGTTATGAGAGGTTTTAGGATTAGGACCTCGGGGGTTGGATTACCTTCCTCTCATACATGTATTTCCAAATTGTAGGGTGTTATTCCATTCAAAAGTGAGGAGAAAGAGGATGCAATGGAGGTGAATGTTGATGATTCTCTGGTAGCAGAACACCAAGAGTTACAGCAGGTATTGAATTTAGATAGATAGACAGTCTAGATAATTTAATGTGTATTGATATTCAAACAACTACTGGTTTCAAAGAATTCACTTATCCATCTTTCCACAAAATAATTCATGAACCATTCTAATCTCCTTCCCCCTTTCCTTTTCCCATCTACTTTCTGTTTCCTCTCTTCTCCCCTCCCATTTTCCATCTACCTTCTCCCTCCCCACCCCTGTTCTCCCCCTCTTCTCCCCCTCTTCTCCCCCTCTTCTCCCCCTCTTCTCCCCCTCTTCTCCCCCTCTCTCCCCCTCTTCTCCCCCTCTTCTCCCCCTCTTCTTCTCTTCTCCCCTCTTCTCCCCCTCTTCTCCCCCTCTCTCCCCCTCTTCCCCCTCTTCTCCCCCTCTTCTCCCCTCTCTCTCCCCTCTTCTCCCCCTCTTCTCCCCTCTCTCCCCCCCCTCTCTCCCCCCTTCTCCTCTCTTCTCCCCCTCTCCTCCCCTCTCTCCCCCTCTTCTCCCCCTCTTCTCCCCCTCTCCTCCCCCTCTCTCTCCCCCCCTCTCTCTCCCCTCCTCTCCCTCCTCTCCTCTCCCCCTCCTCCTCTCTCCCCCTCTCCTCTCCTCCTCCCCCTCGCCTCTCCTCCCCCTCGCCTCTCCTCCCCCTCGCCTCTCCTCCCCCCCTCTCCTCTCCTCGCCCTCTCCCCCTCGCCTCTCCTCCCCCTCGCCTCTCCTCCCCCTCGCCTCTCCCTCCCCCTCGCCTCTCCTCCCCCTCGCCCTCTCCTCCCCCTCGCCTCTCCTCCCCCTCGCCCTCTCCCCCCTCGCCTCTCTCCCCCTCGCCTCTCCTCGCCTCTCCTCCCCCTCGCCTCTCTCCCCCCTCCCTCCTCCCCCTCGCCTCCCCTCCCCCCTCCTCCCCCTCGCCTCTCCTCCTTCTCTCCCCCCTCGCCTCTCCTCCCCCTCCTCCTCTCCTCTCCTCCCCCTCCTCCTCCTCTCCTCTCCTCCCCCTCGCCTCTCCTCCCCCTCGCCTCTCCTCCCCCTCGCCTCTCCTCCCCCTCGCCTCTCCTCCCCCTCGCCTCTCCTCCCCCTCGCCTCTCCTCCCCCTCGCCTCTCCTCCCCCTCGCCTCTCCTCCCCCTCGCCTCTCCTCCCCCTCGCCTCTCCTCCCCCTCGCCTCTCCTCCCCCGCCTCTCCTCCCCCTCGCCTCTCCTCCCCCTCGCCTCTCCTCCCCCTCGCCTCTCCCCCTCGCCTCTCCTCGCCTCTCCTCTCCCCCCTCGCCTCTCCTCCCCCTCGCCTCTCCTCCCCCTCGCCTCTCCTCCCCCTCGCCCTCCTCCCCCTCGCCTCTCCTCCCCCTCGCCTCTCCTCCCCCTCGCCTCTCCTCCCCCTCGCCTCTCCTCCCCCTCGCCTCTCCTCCCCCTCGCCTCTCCTCCCCCTCGCCTCTCCTCCCCCTCGCCTCTCCTCCCCCTCGCCTCTCCTCCCCCTCGCCTCTCCTCCCCCTCGCCTCTCCACCCCCTCTCTTTTTAAAGCCTTTTCAGTGTTAAAATAGAAAAGTATGATTTCGGCTATATATTAGGCCACTAGAACCTTCACCCTGAATATTAGTGCTAAAGTATTAAATCAAGATATATCTACACACTAGCAGACATGAACAATCATTATTTCAATATCGCGAGTCTTGTCAGTATAGCACAACTACAGTCTATGTAACTGGCTGTGCCCCAAATACATTATAGAATGAATAAAAGATAAGATGTATTGTTATATAGCTAGAATGTCTTTGGGTCTACTGCATGTGCCCATTGGCTGGTTCGAGGTCATGTGGCATTGCCTAAATTCAAATTTTCCGAGCGGGCAACGATTGACGAAATGTTGCCCGCTCAGAGGCAGGAAAATGTGTATAATGTTACCACAGAGGCTGTAAATCACTTACATCTGGCTGATGTGATATCTTTTTACAGTCACTGAAGAAGAAAAATGAACAAATTCAAGAGCTAATGGATGCCTTAAGGACCATGATCTGGGACATTAATACTATGATTGCCTTAAAACCTTCATAAAATAGGACCATGGTGTGGAACCTAAATACTATGGCTGCCAAGAAGTCCTTGTAATAAAGGACCATGATCTGGGGCATTAACTATGGCTACCAAGAAGTCCTTGTAATAAAGGACCATGATATGGGGCATTATTACTATGGCTGCCTTAAAGCCTTCACAATAAAGGACCATGGTGTGGAACCTTAATACCATGGCTGCCAAGAAGTCCTTGTAATAAAAGACCATGATGTGGGGCATCATTACTATGGCTGCCTTAGAGCCTTCACAATAAAGGACCGTGGTGTGGAACCTTAATACTATGGCTGCCAAGAAGTCCCTTAAATAAAGGACCATGATGTGGCATTATTACTATGGCTGCCTTAGAGCCTTCACAATAAAGGACCATGGTGTGGAACCTTAATACTATGGCTGCCAAGAAGTCCCTTAAATAAAGGACCATGATGTGGGGCATTATTACTATGGCTGCCTTAGAGCCTTCACAATAAAGGACCATGGTGTGGAACCTTAATACTATGGCTGCCAAGAAGTCCCTTAAATAAAGGACCATGATGTGGGGCATTATTACTATGGCTGCCTTAAAGCCTTCACAATAAAGGACCATGGTGTGGAACTTTAATGCCATGGCTGCCAAGAAGTCCTTGTAATAAAAGACCATGATGTGGGGCATTATTACTATGGCTGCCTTAGAGCCTTCTTTATAAAGGACCAATGATTTCCATCAATAATTCTGTATCCACCACCACATGTAACTAGTTGTATATATTCTTCGAATCCGACTATTTTCACATCAAATGTTGTGTTCAAAGCACTCAAATCATATGCAACAAGACCGAAAGGGAGCATGGGTAATACTGATTCTTTGTTTGTTTGCTACATACACAAAGAAGGCATATTAATGCTAACTTCATTGCAAACACACATTGACAGTGTTAGCAGAGTCATCACAAGTCACCATCGTTATAGCCTCCCCCGCAGGAATTTTTAGGGGCCGTCACGCTACCATCATTACGACTTGGTACTGCATGTAGGTGTGCGTAACTCGTTTTTTTATTTTTATTTTTTATTTTTAAAAATTAATTTTATAAACTCGTTTTAATACCGTTTCTCGTGCTTTCTCAGTTCAGTCTTGTCGTATTGGCTTGAGGGCTTTTACCAACAACTGTTTTACGAAAAAGCTGTATATATTATCCCCACCCCTCCCCACCTTGGGCTCTTGTGTATATGTTTTGATAGCGTAATCATATAGAACTAATGAAAATATTTGAACTGTAAAAAGTACTTTTATTTCTATTAATTATATTTATCATAAATCGATAGTATTAAAAAAATACAAAATAAAAAACCCTAAATATATTGAATTATGACAAAAGTCCACGAAAGATAACTATGGACTATCTAAATTTAAATCTAGTATTTTTCAGTATTTAAACTAAACGAAGCAATTGACATTCATTCCAGAAGTTAAAATATTCTTCATATTTAATTAAACGCTGCTAATCTGAAATCCGTGAATCTCATCAGACTGCTTTCAAATGCATGGATTGTAAAATATTTCAGCTTCTACCTACCACAGATAAAATAGAAACATTGAAACTCCAGCTGCTCTTATCAAAACCGTCTATTTCTATATCGTGTGCTCTTGAACAAACGTTAAAGACCGACTCGACACTTCGCTCACTATAAATTTCTTCCCCTTTCGCTTCATTTTATGAGACTCGAGTATAATGTCATGGCGTTTGTCATCGTAATCGAGGATCGCCAAGATGGCCTTCATCTGTTCATCGGGATGGAAATCGATCATGTAATAGAAAAACGCGTCGCGCAAGAATTTGATTCGGAGTTGCGTCTGAAGCTCTTTTTGCGCCTGTTTATTATCAGCTGGATTTGAAACCAGGTTGACTTTACTTCTAAACGAAGACAAAGAGTAGTCGTCGCAGATTTGATTATTCGATTTGAATTCCGCGAAGTCCTTTTCGATGTCTTTCACTCTTTGCTTCATTTGCATGAGTTCGTTCATCGATGAACAGCAAGGAACGATTTCTTCGGGGTCTTCAACAGGAAGGCCCTTCGCTGCTCCTCTTGATTCTAGCTGATTCTTGAGCTCTTCAATCTCCTCTCTCATCTGTTCATTCATTTTCTCAATCTCGTTGTAAGTCTTCAATTTTTGTTGTGTTTCCTCGGACAGCTTTCGTCTGTGCGATTGTTCTTTTCGTAAATCCTTTCGTACGCGCTCGAGCTCATGTCGAAGCGAAACGTTGTCTTTGTCTCGGTCGAAAAGCAGTCGCCGCGTATCCTTGAGTGCTCTTTCTAATTCACAAATTGTGGCCCTAAGAAGCGAATTAGTTGTAACGTTGATAGAGTCTGATACGAAGTCGTCCCCGATCCTCGTCTTCACACCTACATTTTCATCATCTGAATCAATCTGGAAATTCTCGATTTCTTTTTCTATTTCGTCCTCCAGACTTAATAAACCCTCGGTAGACATGATGAAACAACTTGGCTATTGCGGTTTTTGAGCGAACCTTTCCCTTTCACGTGTCGGTGTCATGGAATGCATTACTTTGGCCAAGAACAATAGATCAGCTAATGCGCATGCGTGTGAATTTCAAATCAAAAATCATCGTCAATTTTCACGTGGTCTTATGTTACATCGCCTCCTGTTTACTCGCCTGGTATATAGGCTTGAGTTTATAGCAGTGTTATAGATCGATTATGTCGTAGATGATAATACGAACTGACAGGCGTATAGGATAGAAAATATTTGGTTAATTATTTTCATCAGGATAGAAAAGATTTGGTTAATTATTTTCATCTGTGGACAATAAATTCGAACTTCTTGAATTGCTACACCAACAGGTGCCGGATTTGTTTGGATGGACAAGTTAAGTAAATACAGTTAGCTAGATTGTCTGGTTCAGTGAGTATAATTTACATCAGGACCTTAATACTGATTTTATAAAAAAACATTTCTCATGGTCAAGCAGTTGGCGGTACTCATTAAATAGAATAGCTTAGCTGCAGAAATGTTGCTTGTGGAAGAGGTCATTCTAGACGGGTAGTCAGCAGGTTGAGGCTTGTACTCTCAGAGACAAAGCAACCACCATATATATAGGCTTTAATGAGAGAAATTAGCATTTATAAAAGTCACACAAATCAAGTTTATACTCACAAATAAGCAATCTCGTCGATCGATTGGTTGTCATTGGTAACCCCTTCCCATCATTGGGATGGTCGCCTAGGCAACTGTTGCCATTAGTAACTCTTTCCCGCGCTTATTCCAGCTGGACCCACTTTTCACAATTATATTTTATAGTAAAAATGGCGCGCGTCAAAGAAGGTCTTTCCCGACCCAGAATCCTTTGCGCGCGCGTTATTTTTAGCGTGATCGGATGAATAAAAGTGGGTCCAGTTCTGGACTATCCCACACTAAGGGCACTTTCCATTTGGCAGAACTGACTGGTCTTTCCGAACAGTTCTTAAACACGAGGGCGCACTATAAAAGGAGAGGTACCTAGGGTAAGTTCGTTGGATCTGTCAATCAAATCTACCGAGACGTCACAGAGAGAACTACAAGCTTTATAAATCAACTCAAATGAACAAGAAACTGTGGAAATAAGTACTAAAAACGTACATGAATAATTTTTGTTGTACAATTCACTATCACTTTTCACTTTGGTAAAATAAAATTATGGTACTTTGAACTGGAACCGTTAGCCGTTTTAATTGAAGTCGCACGGCTCGCACGGCTCTAGTATTCTGCTTATCGTTTCTATCGTAAGTTATCCTATAATTTACCCGCCAAGACATGGCCGAAATACCACTTGCGAATTAAATATACTCACAGCATAGGTTTCGAAACCTTACCGGCCTTTACCATAAAAGTACAGATATGTACAAATGCTCGACACATTTACCTCGTAACAAGACGCCTTCGCGGCGAACGACGTCGTTCGTCTTGTTATGGTGACGACGAAGAAGAACGTAACTTGTGTAATGAAAACAATACTCTTGTCGCTTTATGTAGAAATGACCGAACATAGTTTTATGCTTGGAAATGCTTACTACAGGCAAAGAGGATTTCGCTTCATGAATTTGTAGGCCTGGATAAGAAGTACGGATGTTGATTGTTGTGATACATGGCGCGCGAAATTCAAAACAATCTTCGTACGCGTGGTGCGAATGAAAATCGTATACATAACTACCGAATACGAAAAATATTGGCACGTCCGTCGATTATAACTGTTTTAGACGTAAATCTACAATTTCTTCATTGACTTTGCTGTTGAAATGTGACTATTAAGAAAATGATTTTACCCCGTTGTTCAGCCATGTTCAACCATTGTCCGCCATATTCAAACTCATTATTATTCAAAAAATTGTGGGCGGAGCGATGCCCTTTTATAGTGCGCCCTCGTGTTTTTAAAATGGAACACGTCAGTTCTGGGAACTGGTTCAGATAGTTCTCAGAACTGACACATTCCATTTAAGAACCGGTTGACCAGACCAGTCAGTTCTGCCAAATGGAAAGCGCCCTAAGAATCCAAACAAAGGACTCGTGTATTTTAATTTGACTTTATTAACATTTCATCAGTTATATATAAATACACTTTTTTATGTATATATGAGAAAGCGTTGCCAATGGTAACTGCTGACCTCCGTCGTCAACGATAAAGCGTTTCCCATAGCAACCGTTACCAATGGCAACTATTGAGAACAACATTTTCTGTGACTTTTTTGTAATATAAATTGATACAGATTGGTTATATATAAATATATAGTTTACAGTCTTAGTTTATTAGATATAATAATAATAATATATATATATATGCTCATCCTGCGGCACTGGAACGAAAACAGGAAGGTTAGAAAAGACGAGGTGTCGCAGAAACGACTATGCATGCTCGCGTCCCGAGGGCCTCGCGAAAATAACCGACTGAGGATTTGTCGTATTCAGGACGATTCGTCTTTTCTAAATCTGCTTTTAAGGGGAACTCTGACGAAAATCGCTCGAAATTTAATTAAGCTATAGCTGAAACTTCACTGAGATAATCACAAAGAGCCATACAATTACTGGTTAATGTGTTTTCTTAAAATCCCTATGGGAAGTAATACATTTTTATGAATCTTTCTTTAGAAGTGTCAGTGAGGTCATCTACTCAACCCAGAGTCCCCCTTTAAATATAGGAAAGACAAAACTTCCCATTAAATCATTTAAATTAAAACTACATCTCTGTAAAAAAAAAAGTTACCCTCGCGTTCTCTTCTCAAAATGATGGAAATTGGTTGGAAATTATTACATTTTTCCATTCAAAGAGTTTTACATATTTTCAGACTTTTTGACATATTTCAACCATTTTGACAGCGCCGTGACGCGTTTGCCCTGTGTATCCGTGAATTCAATGGATATGTAATAAATAATTACGATTTATATAGCTTTGTATATAATATAACATAATCCCTTATGTGGGAAGCAAAGAAATTCCAGTATAAAAATATCCGTTTATTTCTAGCTGTGTGATTGGATAAACTCTGGAATGAGTCAATGACGCAAAGTCATCCTCACCTCTCCCCCAACAGGAAGACAGAGGATATTTTAAATGACACAACGCTAGAAAATGCCTCTGGCACATAATGTAGCTTGAGGCAAACCGGCTGCGTGACGTTCACGAAAATCGTGGCAGAAAAGCTTTTTCGTGCAAAGTTGTTTTTTAAAATGGCGAAGTCATCGGGGCGTGAGATTTTTTTTTGAATTTGTTAAGTTTATTTTCAGTCGCATGTCGCTGAACCAGCAGAGTGCATGTCTGTTGTGATTTCTGGAAGGAAAACTATTTTCTTTTGTTTCACGGAAGTTTTAAAAATTTAAACAGTACATAGAATTTTAGTTTTACTTTGTACTGGTGGTACCAAAGCACTTTGAGGTGCCGCGTCTTGTTAGAGGGAAAAACTAATATTTGTTTTTCAGAGAGTGACAATGGTTAAACGCTCAATAGTCTAAACCCATGAAACATCTAACTAAACCGTGCTAAACAGTGATGAGTGCACAAACACTGACTAAATGGTGCAAGTAGAAACCAGCTAGCGTTATTATTGACTACACTATATCAGGTGAAAGATTTTTAAAGCAAAAACTCTAACAAAGACTCGTATTCATAGGAAAACGGCAGTAAGATTGAACGCACTGAAGCATTGACTGTACGCGCTCTCAGATGAGTCTCTATAATGGCGTCCAAATTGCGAATATTCTGGACTGAATAACCTCGTGTTCATGTGGAAACACAAAAGCATTTTCACCTGTATGAGAGGCTAGTCAGTCCAGAACAATGGCAGATGAAATTGGACGCCATTATTGAATTCGGTCTATATATGACTTTGGGTTAACTCGTTGGAACGGTCAGCCACTTGTTGTCATTTAGACTCGAACTCGCAGTTTAAATCTTAACTAGTGGAAAATTAATGCAAAACGTTATGTCACTGTGTGATACTGGCACTATAATACGTTAACCCTTGACCTGCTCTCAAAAACCTAAATGTTCTATAATGGTTTGTAATAATGAGGGTTTATCAGGTAATTTCAAAACTCATCGGACAAAAAATGATTATCATAGCTGGAAAGAGCTCGTTAAAATTAGTAAAAATGTGAAGTTTCGAAAAGATCGCTCCACAAATTGCGAAGATATGAATTTTCAAAAATCGAAATTTTATATGAAAACCTTTGGAAATTACGCTTGGAGGCAACTCTTGCCTCCAACAACACAGGTTTTCATACAAAATTTCGATTTTTGAAAATTCATATCTTCGTAATTTGTGGAGCGATCTTTTCGAAACTTCACATTTTTACTAATTTCAACGAGCTCATTCCAGCTATGATAATCATTTTTTTGTCCGATGAGTTTTGAAATTACCTGATAAACCCTCATTACTACAAAGGTCGTACATGGTCACATGCAGCTAGACGGGTATGGGGCGTGGCTCTCTCAGAATTTCTGTTGCCTTCTGGTTTCAAATACAACTTTTTGTTCGCGTGTTAAACTAAAGAGCAGCGCAACTTGCGATGCTTGTCACAATCGTCATTGTTAATCCTTCTACGTATACGGTAAACAGTTCTATTATTTAAAGATTTGGTGTTTGTTTACCGTAAACAGTCGTAAATAAACTCTAGTTGTTCGAGGTAACGACACTAATTCTAACCTAATATGAGTTTTAGGGGAATTTCATCGTCAAAAAGTGAGTTCTTATCAACTTCAGTGAGTTTTTTGTTGGGTTTCATAGTTAAAATAAAAGCTTTATTTTCGGTTGTTTGTAGATGGTCTTTGATCATCAAGTTAAACAAAAGCCCTATACTCTCTGTATTTATAATCCAATTACTGGGCAGTGAATGTGGGGTTTTGATACTGCTCAAATTGGACAATACTCTTTCACTGAAAGAAACTGAATGTATACTCACATGTAAGGTTATTTCTCTGTCCCACATTGAGACGAAGTCAATGTACATACACTATAGGTATAAATATGTCCCGCCACACAATGACTGAATGGCGGAGTTCATCGGATCTAATTATCAGTGAATCAGTTAACTTACAGAGCATGGACTGTCCCTCTGTGCTACACCAACCCTAACTCTATTTCTTTCCATTGTTCTCATATTCCTCTTCAAGTGGAAATACTTTTGCTCAGTTTGATGCAGCTTACGCTTTAAATCCACAACTTCTTTCATGGCTACACACATCGATCCACAATAGCAAGTGTGGCCACCGTTTTGATTTGCCTCGGTTTCCTTGTTCAGTTTCATAATGTCATCCCTTTGTGAACGGTGTAACGAGACATCTTTGTGGAGTTGCTGTATAATCTTTTCTAACTGAATCACTTTGAGCTGCGATTTCTTGAACTCTTCTTCAATAGCTACACTAGAACACGGAGAAGTAGTCGAACTTTGTCTCATCTTATCTACTTCATTTCGTAATGAGGTGATCTCGCTGTCTCTCTCTGACAACAACCGTTTCGATTCGTAAAGTGCTTTCTGTAAATCGCTGATTGTTTCTCTTAAAATCCCATCAACACTTGAATGGGCGTCTGGGTTGTATTCCTCGAAATTTGCCTTTTCACAAGACTCTAAGCCCTCGCCGTCCTCTCGCTTTCCAATGGCATGAAGATTACCAACTGAAAGACTCGTGTGTAATGGAGAAGCCATTGACAAAGACTCGGTATATGTACGGAGTCCGTTGCTCTGCCACTTGTGATTTGGAAACGTTTCTTAAGTGATTGTAGTTGTGTGTGATTGACGACTGGACGCATCAAGCAATTATATCCTTGAAGAGCAGGATAGAATGTGTTAATCACAAAAACAAATGGAAGGGATTATCAATAGAGTACAAGCAAACGTCTATGAATAAATGATGAGTGTTGGCCACCAGTGTGGTTGCTGAAATGGTTGAATTTTTCAATTGAATAAACAAATGAGGACGCCCTGAAGGGTCAATACTTGCCACTTGTCTCACAGTTTGACGCTTTTTTAGGAAATGTTTTTTTTAAAGTCGAGAAACAATTCTTCACTGACCGCTTGTTGAAGTTCCCAGTCGGCTACGGCTTCAAATGCACAAGGAAAAGTGTGTCGTGATTCTATTTGAATCCAAAGCTAAATCTTCAAACCATAAAATCGAGGTGTGTCCATGACATAAGGGCATTAGAATTGTTTCTGAACTGATCTTATTTCCACTTAGCTTCATTTGTTGCCCATTGGTTCTCACGCTGGCTCAATGATTTGACTATCGGCCACACCACAATTCTCGTATTATCTTTTAATATGTATACCAAGAGAACCATGCGAATCAAAATACTGTTGAGCAAAGTGTCTGATTTTAGAAATAAATAGAAAATACGAACAATCGAGGAGTCAAAACTATCCCTCAAATTTATCTGTAGCCATACTATACAGTGAGAGTCCGCTCAACTGACTAAGCCGGGCGCCGGTTTTTCAATTAATTAACTGAAAGAAAACAGCTTAATTAACTCTTCGAACACCCACCTTTTTCACACTTATCGTCTTTTGTAGTGTTGCTTTGATTTTTGGATTTATAACAGTCGTTTTTATGCTTACAACATGGTAATTTTAACACCTTGAACAAAAACCTTTTCACCAGGACAATACGTTAGCACATACAGTACATGTATGTAAACATGGCAAACAATAACTTTCTTATAAAGACAGCAAAACGACTCGAAATATGCCCGACTTTGGCCTTTTTAGCATCGCCGACCGTATGGGAAATTATTGGCAAAAGTTTCTACTATTACGCCTAATATATTTATTTACGTGAATTACAGACATTATATTTTGCGGGATTCGCTGGTTAATGTTTTGTTTGATTCGGCGAAAACTAGCGTAATAGACGTGTAGAATCACCCTTAAGGCGATTCAGTTCCTCAAATTGAGAAAAATCATGCGTCTTATGCTATTTAATTTGCTCAATAGTAACGCATAAAAGTAACAACCCTTTTTTCGTTCATTCTTTCAGTTCGCTTTTGTTCAACATCTATTTTGTACAATATTGATATGCCCTCGTGTTTTGCTTAGAGAATATTACGTGCTCGTCACGACCAATGAAAGAAAACGATTGTTTTTTTTATAGAAATGGTGTGTCTCTTGTATGAGAAAAGCTGTCAGATTTTGACAGTTTCTGTCGAACTGTCATTTCTCCGACATGGAATCATTTCACGCCCAACTCCACCTCCCTCCTCCCCATATCATCCACGCTACATCCCGTCCACAGGTGTCATTAATCTATTACTGGTCCTAGTTCTCCCTTCAGTGAACTCGGACAAGCTGCACCACAGGGGCCCCGTGTTTTGATTTCGGCCGAACTAGCGTGATGAGGTCATCCTGTCATGCTCGATGGTGTAGACAAGATTGTATGAATTTAATATTGCATTCAGCGTTAGTGATGTAATTTGATTGGGTGGATGAATCTGGACAATGGAATTTCTCCAAACCAAGGGGGGTGGGGGTAGGGGTCCTTTTTCCTCGTTCTTGGTGCAGCCATATCTGATGCCCCGAACAGACTGAATCACGTTAAAATCAGTATGGGACCATAGAAAGGGGCAAGTCAAAGTAATCTGTATCTACCACTTTTCGGATTTTCTCCTTCATACGTAGTCTCCCTCGCAGCCGTTTTTAGTCTCGCTCCACTCCCTTCGGTCCCTAGTGGAAGGGACCGAAGGGAGTGGAGCGAGAAGACTACTTCTTACGCGGATCAAGTTCAAGTTCAGTTTTATTTCACTTCAGAAGACTTTATACATTATTATACATATTAATTAAATAAACAATTTTACAAGAATGTTGACGATTACGGTGTGGATATAGAAGGAACAGTTATGGAAGTGTGCGGTTGTCAGAGGAGCAGTGCTTTCGAGCTGACCACCGCCATATACACCTATTCTCACTGGGACCTTCACGCACGATGCCAAAAATATCGCAGTATTCTCGCAACCCTCGAGAGGAATGCGTCCCAGAGGACTACATATCACATCCCCGCGTGCTCAGATTGGTATAAATAACATGATTTACGGCCGGATAACCTTCTTCGAATCATTTCGCTGGGAGACGCCACACCGACGTTTGCTCGACGCTTTAGTTCTAGTCCAGATTCATCGCTGCGCTGCTCATCATGGCTCAAGTGCCTCAAAGCGTTCCTCGAGCTCAAGTTTTAGGTGCTGTTAATCCACCAGCACCACGTGCAAGTACAGGTCGTAAACCCACCGGCAGCACAAGTACAGGCCGTAAATCCACCCGTAAACCCACCAGCAGCACAAGTACAGGTCGTAAATCCACCGGCAGCACCAGTACAGGCCGTAAACCTACCGGCAGCGCCGCCAGTACAGGCCGTTAATCCACCAGCAGCACAAGTACAGGCCGTAAATCCACCCGTAAACCCACCAGCAGCACAAGTACAGGCCGTGAATCCACCAGCAGCACCAGTACAGGCCGTAAACCCACCTAACGGCAATGCGGTGAGTAGCATGTTACTAGACATTGCAGGCGCCTGCCATAGCACATTTCAGGCCGTTAGGTTCGATATTTGTCTCCCACGGTCCGAAAAAGTTGTCACAACTTAGGTAGTTTATGTTTTATTACGACGAGAAACTACACTTTTAAAAGTAGGTAACTGTGTCACAAAATAATAATAATTTTCTATTTTAGAGTTTTCTATAGATTTATGTCAACGTGTCTTAGAGCTTTCCTATGTCACTGTTGGCTCATTAAGCGCTAGGCGTGTATGTATCGCTATGCAGATTTAGATTGTGTTCGTTGTACATTCACGTGGTTGAGTAACACGTGGTAGCTATGTAAGCAAATGTCGTTAGCTGCTAGGTTATAGCTTGTGGTGCGCAAAAATCGTACGTGGAGGCGAATGTGTTCGCTAGAGTTTATATTTTTCTGGTGCACGTAATCCGTACGTGGAGGCGAAGGTGTTCGCTAGAGCATATATTTTTCTGGTGCACGTAAGTTATACGTGGAGGCGAATGTGTTCGCTAGAGTTTATATTTTTCTGGTGCACGTAATTCATACGTGGAGGCGAAAGTGTTCGCTAAAGTTTATATTTTTCTGGTGCACGTAAGTCATACGTGGAGGCGAATGTGTTCGCTAGAGTTTATATTTTTCTGGTGCACGTAATTCAGACGTGGAGGCGAAAGTGTTCGCTAGAGTTTATATCTTTCTGGTGCACGTAATTCGTACGTGGAGGCGAAGGTGTTCGCTAGAGTTTATATTTTTCTGCTGCACGTAATTCATACGGGGAGGCGAAAGTGTTCGCTAGAGTTTTATATCTTTCTGGTGCACGTAATTCGTACGTGGAGGCGAAGGTGTTCGCTAGAGTTTTTATATTTTTCTGGTGCACGTAATTCATACGTGGAGGCGAAAGTGTTCGCTAGAGTTTTATATCTTCCGGGTGCACGTAATTCGTACGTGGAGGCGAAGGTGTTCGCTAGAGTTTATATTTTTCTGGTGCACGTAATTCATACGTGGAGGCGAATGTGTTCGCTCGAGTTTATATCTTCTGGTGCACGTAACTCGTACGTGGAGGCGAATGGGTTCGCTAGAGTAATATTTTTCTGGTGGAAGTAATTCATACGTGGAGGCGAATGTGTTCGCTCGAGTTTATATTTTTCTGGTGCACGTAACTCGTACGTGGAGGCGAATGGGTTCGCTAGAGTGATATTTTTCGGGTGCAAGTAATTCATACGGGGAGGGGAATGGGTTCGCTCGAGTATATATTTTTCTGGTGCACGTAACGCGTACGTGGAGGCGAGTGTGTTCGCTAGAGTGATATTTTTCTGGTGCTAGTAATTCATACGGGGAGGCGAATGTGTTCGCTAGAGTTTATATATTTTTTCTGGTTCACGTAATTCGTACGTGGAAGCGAATGTGTTCGCGAAAGTTATAATTTTCTGGTGCACGTAATTCGTGCGTGGAGGCGAATGTGTTCGTAAAAGTTTATAATTTTCTGGTGCACGTAATGCGTACGTGGACGCGAAGGTGTTCTCTAGAGTTTATGATTTTCTGGTTCACGTAATTCGTACTGAACTTGTTTGACCTTGAGGATAGAATGAGTAATTGCGGGTCTAGGGAAATACGTCATATTTACACGTGCTAGTTTTGACAGCCTCAAAATCTTGGTTTGCTTTTGTGGTGGTCACGTGATCTATGACGTCATATTCGAGAAAAGCGCTAATTCGTGGTGGCGAGAGAGTTCATCCAAAGCGAAGAGGGAAACTCAAGCCGTCCCGAAGAACGGGTTTATTCGCGCTTTGGGCGGATTTGCGCATTAATTGTTGAAGTAGAGCGTCTCTTAATTATTTTCTAGTATTTGCTTGGACTTACGCTATCCCTTTTTTGTTTCTGTTTTTCCAAAAAATCACACAGGAGCTTAATGCGTTGTTGGAGACGGTAAAAGCACTGCAATCTACTGTCGCGGCGGATGGGGTAACCAGGGCGCTCTACGATGTGCGCCAGCTGGCAAGCCGCCCCGCCCCTTTGGTGGACACTATTGCACTCTTAGCGGCCCTAGAACACCTCGCTGATTCCGCGAGGGACGGCAATCATAAAGACCGCGCAAAGTACGACGCGATCTTCAAACAGTGCCGCCCTCTGGCCAACAACCCTCGTCTGCCAGCCGTCGTCGTTCGTCTCCTAGGGGACGAAGAGCAAAAACAGGTCGCGGCCCAAATTCAAAAGATCCTGAGGGGATCCCCGGCCCCAGCGAGCCAGATCACACACTCAATGGGAGGTATTGGGCCTTGGGAGTCAAGGGTCGGCCCAGTCTTCGGAGGACAAGGATACCGTCGCGGGCGTGGCCGCGGGAGTCCCTCTATGAGAGGCAGGTGTTTTACCTGCCGAGGATTCGGGCATTTCGCCGCTGAATGCAATGCCAGAAAATAGACTCTGTTTCAGTGTCGCTTGCATTGGTTCATTTTCTTAATATGGAATATAAATAAAGATATACACGATATAGAGTGAATGATGTAACTTAGAATACCTGACTGAATAAAATTTGATACACCTCACTTTGCATGTAGCATTATGCATATATATTAGACCGTTGCAAGTCTCCTCGATGCGGTTATCTAATACCGTTCACTGCTCTGCCCTCGCGGCGGGGTATTTCGGGGTTGCTTTGCTTCGGGGTCTCTTCCTTCCAGTCTCGAGTAGGGTTTTTTCCCTTAGTTGTCTCATCCCCCGGTTTTATTTTAATTTTATTTTTCTGCGATCTTAGATTCCCAGAAAACGTCAGAAGACGCTTCACTTCTGTCCTGAGCGGGACGTATCGAATCATGTCTACATTCGTTGGTGCGACTGGAGGGGTTTGACCCTGACGCGCAATGCAACCCCAACCCCATCCCTCGAGAGCGTCTCAGAGCTGCATGCTAAAGCTTCCGCTGCAGACGTCGCGTTTCGCGACCCCGATTACTTTGTGGCCGGTGAGATCCACAACCACAGACCCCAATGGGAAATAATATTGACCGACTACCCAAAGCGGGACGAGATCCTTGGTTACCTTCGAACAGGGGTACGGGTGCAAGATTTCTTGGTTCCGTTCAAGGGAGACTTCCAGGGGCAATTTTACGACACAAAAACCCCTCCCCGTGCTTCGTTCCCGAACAGTAAATCGTGCACAGGCTTTGAGGATTTCATTAGCACTACACTATCTCAGCGTCTCCGTAACGGGTCCATGTCTCTTTGGGGGAAAGTCGGCTCCGTGGAACCACCTCACCTAGTAATGCCTATCACAATAGAACCCACAAAACCTAGAATGTGCCACGACGAGCGATTCCTAAATCTCTGGATCAAAGATTGCCCATTGGCGCTAGATTATATCTCCAATCTTCCCCGTTATGTAGGCGCTGGGTCGTTCCAGACTACGATGGACGAGAAGAATGGGTACGACCACGTCCTCGTTTCTCAGGATAGCAGATCATTGCTGGGCCTCGAGTGGCAAGGGTGGTTTTTCGTCTTCCATACAATTCCCTTTGGTTGGAAAGCGAGTGCTTACGTTTATCACAACATCGGAATGGGCGCTACTAGTTTCATCCGCTCTCTCGGGGTACCATGTAGCCAATACATTGACGACCGCCACTTTGGGGCAACTGGTTCCCGCCCAAGGGTCAGGTGTCGGTTGGTCGAACATGGAACTGGCCGAGGCCGCTATATTCCTAGCTGCCAGCGTCCTGTCTTCACTGGGATATTTTATAGGCCTCGCCAAGTCCCACTTGTCCCCGAGCCAGTCAGTGCGTTTTCTTGGCTTCATAGTCGACTCCGTTAGGCGATCTTTTATCTTGCCGGAAGATAAGAAGCAAAAATTCTCCACCCTACGAGAAACCATTCTAAAACGGAAGACAGTATCAATAAAAACGCTCCAAAGGCTGGCGGGTAAGATCACGTCATTCTGTTTGGCCGTTCCTGCTGCCCAACTGTATTGCCGAGAAATCTACCGAGCCATCCCGGGATTCCAAAAATCCTGCCGCGAAGTAAAACTTCAAGCGGCCCTAAGAGACGAAATCACGCATTGGAGATTTCTTGACACATGGCAGGAATGCCTTCCCTGGCCAGGGGAGAAACACCTGGTGGTTCGGGTTTGTAGCGATGCTTCGAACTTCGCTTGGGGCGGCGTCATCGAAGTCCCTAGCCAGGAATCCCTCAAAGTGCGAGACTACTGGAGTAGCGGCATAAAAACCTCGCCCATCGTGGTAAAGGAAGCTACTGCCCTAGTTCACGTACTTCGCGCAGGAAAGCATTTGGTCGCCAACAGTCGAGTTGACGCTCACACCGATAACCTTGCCTTTCTCCAGTCTTGGAAAAAAACAAGGGGGCAAAAACCAGGAGCTCAACGATGTCCTAAAGCAGCTCCACTCGCTGTTGTTAGAAAGTAACATTTCCCTGAACCTTTGCTACATCCCATCACGCCAGAACCCAGCTGACGCGCCTTCGCGCACATTGTCTGACAAAGATTGCAAACTTTCCCCAGCAGCTTGGTTAAGGGTTGAGCAGCTTTTCGGACCACACACTATAGATCTGATGGCTCTGGATTCCAACACTCAGCTGGACGTCAATGGGAACCCATTAAAGCATTTTTCCCCATGGTTCACACCTTTGTCCGCGGGGGTCAACGTGTTTGCACAAGTTATCGACGGCCTCGAAAATGCCTATGTGTTCCCCCCTTTTGTCCTGGTCGCTCCACTACTGCGGTTTCTACAGGAAAGTAAAGCCCGCTTTACCATAGTTGTTCCAAGGTTGTGCCCAATCCCTTTTGGTGGCCCGTGCTAGAAAGGCGGGCTAGTGCATCTTTTAAGCTGGGCTCTAAGGGCGAGGAAGGAACCCTTCTCTTCCCATCTCCGCGACACGGATTTTCAGACCGGCGTTTACAATGGGACTTGTATGTATTTCGCATTAATAAATCCTGACACTCGGTTTTTCTTCTTCTTGATTCGTTCCTCGCAGAACAGGCGCCCTCGTATCTGGAGACCAGCAGCGCCTTGCCCTGAATGTGCCTATCTCAACGACGACACATTCAACTTTTGTCAGATGTGCGGTACAAGAAGGGAAGTCGCACCGGTACCTGAAAGCTCGATCTGTGTCGACTTAAAACCACCATCAACGAACGCCTTCTGCAGCTGCAGCAAAAGAAAAAACGCAAGCCATATGAGAAGCAAAAATCCTCTCTGGCCCGCGAGCTGTGTAGTTTCCTCGCAGCTTTGCCTATCCCAAAAACCTTGCATTCCACTACAGCCCCAGACATTCTGGCTTTCTTGGTTTGGAAGGACAAATCAGGGCGTACAAAGGTCCATGCTTTGAACTGCCCTTGTATCGGAAACAATCAAGCCAAGTGCCTATGTCCCACCAGACTTGCCGCTGGTACAGTTGACAGTATTATTGGGAAATTAAAATCGATCTTTATTCAAGCGGGTTTAGGGGGGAGTTGGGATGATAGGTTAGGTACGGGTAACCCGGTATCGCATCACTCCATAAAGGATTACCTCCGGGCGATTAAGGAGGAGCAAGCTGAGGCACGGACCCTCCCACATAGGAGTATCCCCATATTCTTAAACAAGCTCGGAAAGGTTCTTGAGCACATCCTCGCCCTTCTTTGTGAACCCAATATCCCTCCAATCTCGGTGTACATCCTAAGTCGCGACCTAGCGTTTTTTGCAATCGATTTTTTTTCGGGGGATCGTGGTTCGGATTTAGGCAGGTGCCTTTCGAAAGAGATCCTTTTCTCTCCCGATTATTCGGCTCTCCTCTTTAATCACTCATTTGGGAAAACCCTGCGCGGCGATGCTCTCAATACTTTCGCGGTGCGCAGATGCGAAAACCACACCATTTGTCCTGTTAGGAATTTCGAGCGTTATTTAGCTCTCTGCAAGCTCATGCATATTGACTTAACGCCAGGATATTTGTTTCGTTCCGCCAGTGGGGGCAAGGTAACCGAGCAGCCATTTTGTGGTTCGGCGGTTAACAATCGCCTAAAGCTGCACCTCCGTTCCACCGGCGTAGACGAAGGGGAGACACCTCATAGCTTGAGGTCCGGCTGCTCTATTACTTTGTCCCTTCTGGGGGTTGACCAGGAAGCAATTGCCCATCATGTAGGATGGTCCAGTACAAAAATGCTACGCCACTATACAGACCTTAGAGAAGCTCTGAAACCCGATGGCCCTGCCGCGACTTTATCCGCAGGATCATCGGATCAGGCTACTGCAGCCGTAGTCAGGGCATACAAAACCAATGTCGACGTCTCTCAGTTTAATCCAGCATTTTTGTAATTGTTCGTAATTCGGCAGAATGGCGCGCTCGGTAACGCGCTGCTAGCCAAGGCCAACAAATCAGACCATAGCGATCCCTGTAGTGTAGCACGGAGCCCCTGGGTCAAAGTAAGGGTTTTCCCACTTAGTAACAGCAAGGGATGTAATTTTAGCTTATATGTGTCGCACTCATTTGCGGAATAAAAGAATTCTGAGTTATGGGAAGATAACACCCCCGTTTGGGGAACGATCTGTCACAGATCCTACTTCTGGCACAGATCGCCTGTCAACTCTTAGGTTAACGCCAGGTCAGCCTTGGGGGGGACCCACCCTTTGGAGCCACGAAGCGAACCTTCCGCCGAGGAGGTCTTCTCCCACATCTGAATACACCGATATTCCTCGAGGCATTGTGTGTGATGGCTCGCAGTGAGAATATAATACTATTCTCACTGGGACCTTCACGCACGATGCCAAAAATATCGCAGTATTCTCGCAACCCTCGAGAGGAATGCGTCCCAGAGGACTACATATCACATCCCCGCGTGCTCAGATTGGTATAAATAACATGATTTACGGCCGGATAACCTTCTTCGAATCATTTCGCTGGGAGACGCCACTATGACTAGCTCGGCGCCCCACCCTCCTCCCCGCAGCGATGAATCAGCCCATCACCTAATCCCACTGTGAGCTACACGCACACAACCGCCTCGGAGGTCTTCTCCCACATCTGAATACACCGATATTCCTCGAGGCATTGTGTGTGATGGCTCGCAGTGAGAATATAATACTATTCCAAATATCGTTGTCCGGGCTGAAAGCAACAAGCAACAAGCTGATGACCGCAAAGGACTTTGGGACTTTCTCCTTATTCATTTATTCATCCGTAGACATTTTGACAACATGCATTTTCAAATTGCCGAATAGTTCCAAATGATTGCTATTCAACGTCCGTAGGGATAACTTCTCAAATACCACGGATAAATAAATTAATTAGGAGAAAGTCCCAAAGTCCTTTGCGGTCGTCAGCTTGTTGCTTGTTGCTTTCGGCCCGGACAACGATATTTGGAATAGGTGTATGTGTGGATCCGGTGCCAACGAGCTCTCCCAAAACCACAGGAATCCCAAGCTAAATGAGGTGGCCAATAATGGAACAGGCTCCAAATCGCGTACAGAGGTACATAATATCAGCAGAAACACAGTTGCAAAAGTTGGTAAGTTTAATGTGAATATTGCTTTATTATTATTTATTATTATTATTAATATTAATCGTAGGATTCTGCACCCAAAAAGCGCCTCTGGAACCAGGGTAAGGATAATGACAAATCTACATAGAGTCGTTTTCGTATGAGTGGGAAACCTACGGCACGGAGTTACGGTCACGGTACGGAATCGAAGACATCTATTCAACCAATCACAGCGCGCACAATCATTGCTCAACCAATCAGAATACTTGGACACGGCGCGGTCACCGCACGAACCGTACCGTAACTACTTCCCACTCATACGAAAACGACTCTATATAAAACCTTTCAGTAAGTTCGTTCACAAGTATTGAGCTTGGGCTTCCTGCGCCAAAATTGGGTAAGCTACAGGCCGAAATACCATGCCTCGGATTCCCACTGGAATAATCCAAACCCATATCATCATTCGTGCATTTTCAATAATCCGGCATATTTTAGATCACAAAAATGCGCTTCAAAATGATCCTGTGATTGACAAGCTTGGGCTTCCTGTGGTATTTCCTACATGCTGGAACCTGGAACCGAATTCTTGATTAGCCACGTGATGTGTTCCCGCCACTGTGCGTGTTTACATCATGGCGGAGGAACTACGTCAAGTCGAAAGTTTAGACTTTCTTCCTGAAATTCTCCGCGATTCTCTTCTCGATTTTCAAAAGAATGGGATCCAGTTTGCGATAAGAAATCAGGGAAGGTATGCATTGAAATAGAGTGCAATTCATTGGTTTTAAAGTGCGTTTCTTGTCTGAATTATAAAATGTGTTCTTGCTGTCATTTGTTTCATCGAGGTGGAATTTCACGTGCGATCTCTTCAGAGCTGATTCTGTTACACGTTGTTGAGACACTTCATTTCATTAATCTATGAAACGTTGTCTCTCTCCTTTGCAAAAACACGGCGCATTTATATTGAGGTTTTAATACTGGTTCCGACACAGGGAGCCCAACTGTGTTGATAAGAGATCTCTCCATCCAGTCGAACCTCTACTAATGGCCATCTTTCCACAACGGCCACCAATCTGTAACGGCTATAGTATTTTGTCATGATCATCAGTATTTTTTGACAAATAATTTTCAATTTCTGCATGGTTTGCACAATATATTTTTTTATGGAAATATAAACAATATATTTATTATTTTAAAATAAAATTTCCTGATCAAAATATGATGTCATATTCGCCTCTGGTACGTGTAACACTCCACAATTGAATTTTCTATTGGAAATCTTAAAACCAAAATACAAAATTGCTCATGTTTTAAGAATTTTGATTATTACAAACTAAATTCAAAATTCAAAATTGCTACGTTTTTGTATATTCAAACTTTAGAATTAAGTTCAAAAATCTTAAAAGCACACACAATTACATATTTTTAATTTTGAAAGCAGAACGGAAAACAAAAAAGAGCTAATTGATTATTATTTATTTGAACGTGATTTCAATTTACAAAATCTTTGTAATTTCACTTTTTTAAGTTTCAAAAGATTGAAGCTCCCTTTAGGGGAGGGGTCAAAGGAGCTGTTGGTCAAGAGAGGACAATATATTTATATGCCACCCCACCCATATATGTTACTTTTCAACCAAGGTACACCCTCTCCCACGACTGAAAGGAAGTTTACATATAAGCAAGTTTCAGAATATTTGCTTAGCAACCAGCATGATAAGTGAGGATTTTCAAGGAAAATCATAGAACTCTTTTGTAGCAGGAAATCCACAGATTTGATTATGGTGCTATGTCACAAGAACAGGTTGATAGCACAGTACATCAAGTATTACCGCCTACTCTGCTACTCAGCCAACTCTCGCCTTGAGGACCCCCTTATTACGGACACCTCGCTAATACGTACGGACAGGCCGGTTAGATCCCCGACAAAAATTAATACTGCAATGACTGAAAATAACGGACTCTCGCTATTTATACGGACAACAAATGACGGTCCTGAGGATGTGTGCTATAACGAGAGTTCACTTTCAATACAATGGAACCCGGTTAATACGGACACCATCGGGACGAGACCGCGCAATGTCCGTATTAACCGGGTTGGTCAATTTACGTCACTCGTGATTGTGTAATACATTGCTATTGCTACTTGAATTGCTATTGAATACTTGAATCTCTGATCGCATGTAATATAAGCGATTAATTTACACATTGTCGTTGTCTTGAGAAAATAAAGTGTAACCGGGTAGACTTTGTATGAAAATGGGCATATTTGGAGAGGAAAAAGTGTCCGTTGTCCGTATTATCCGTTGTACGTATGAAACGGGTATATTTTATAGGCATTTGTATGAGTTTCAGCCGGGACAGAACAACATGTCCGTATTAGCCGGGTGTCCGTATTAACCGGGTGTCCGTATTAACCGGGTGTCCGTATTAACTGCGTGTCCGTAAGGCCGGGTTCCACTGTCAGTAGTACCAAGTTCATTGAACGATTCTAATAGCGTACTATAGTATATGCTTATTGTTCTTTTACAGGTTGGGCATACATACGGTAGAAGAATATTAACTCTCCTTCGTTCTAGGGGTTATAATCTTGGGAAACGAGCGGTTCGGCCGCAAAGCTTAGCAAAAACAACTCCATTTTATCAGGCACAAAGGCGATGGGACACGGAAAGACTTCGAAATCCGACTCCATATTTTGCAGCATATGCTGGACATAAGATCCATGTAGTTCAAAATGAGAAGTTGGCTGACAAAATGGAGAGCTATGATTGGTCGAAAATGATTTTTCACGTTTGTAGATTATGGCATGTGCACCAGAAGTTCAGTCGTGGGAGCGGGTGTACCTTGGTTGAAAAGTAACATATATGGGTGAGGTGGCAATGTAAATATATTGTCCTCTCTTAATTGACCAACAGCTCCTTTGACCCCTCCCCTAAAGGGAGCTTCCATCTTCAATTACAAAGATTTTGTCAATAATCAATTAGCTCTTTTTTTGGTTTTTAAAAATTAAAAATATGTGATTTTGTGTGCTTTTAAGATTTTTGAACTTAATTCTAAAGTTTGAATATACAAAAATGTAGCAATATTGAATTTTGAAATTAGTTTGTAATAATCAAAATTCTTAAAACACGAGCAATTTTGTATTTTGGTTTTAAGATTTCCAATAGAAAATTCAATTGTGGAGTGTTACACGGACCGCCTCTCCACAACGGCCATGAAATTTTGTTCTCAGGTGGCCGTTGTGGAAGGTTCAACTGTAATAATAATTTTAGTAATATTCTTTTTTTTTTTCCTTCTTAAAGGTGTTTGGTTGGAGACGAGGTATGCAGCTCTCGTATTACTAGAAACAAAAATCAATAACAATATAACGTTATTTGTTTCAATATACAATAAACAAAATATAGACCGAATTCATAATGGCTGCTTCTAATTTGCATAAAAGCCAAAAAATATCATTTTGGGAAAAGGAAATATTTGTTATGATAGAATGTGATTATCTAAATACTCTGTGTGTGTTTTGAAGCCAAATAATAAATCCTTGAGAAGATATGAACATTTGAAATTGTGAAATTGCACCAAAACGAGGCTTTTTAGGACTCACTTGAAATTACATACAAAACTCTCTATTCATGATCTGTCATAACCCCGATGATATTTTGTCTACAGCAAAGAAGCTTTCCAAATATGTTTATTTCTAGGTACTGTTTTAGATGATAGTGATCATTTGTACCAGAAACGTATCGTATCGCCAAACTAAAAATATGCCATTATGAATTCGGCGTATAAAGCTGTTATTTAGCTCAATCAATCTATAATTTTTTAGGATTTTTTAGGATTTTTTATGTCATAGACGTAGGATAAGGTTGCCCTTATTATCTGAGCCAGAGGCTCATGTATAAAACGTAGCTCTCTTTAATGTCATTTAGATGGGTCTTGGTAAAACACTTCAAGCTCTTGGTATTTCTTATTACTACAAACATGAATGGCCACTTTTAATTGTAGTACCGTCGTCAATGAAATACCCATGGATTGAAGAGATTGAAAAGTGGATTACTGATCTTGAACCAGGGGATATCAACTTGATAAGGTCTGGCACCGACGTAAGGTAAGTAATTAATAATAATACAGCATTTATAAAGCACGCAAATAGCAGAGTTCTAAGGTGCTTTACAATAAAATATGTACTTGGCAGTAGTGGAAATAGCCAGTGACTGGTGCACTTGCTTGTTGCATAGTAGAAATATTAATTGTCATGGAGCAAGGGTGACCAAAGCACTCACCTCTCACCAATGTGGTGCCCAGACCGGGTGCTATATGTGAGTTGAGTTTGTTGGTTCTCTTCCTTGCTTCAAGGGTTTTTCTCTGGGCATTTCCGTAAGGATTTTAGCTGAGTTTTCCTCCCTCCACAAAAACCAACTATAAATTCTAATTCGACCTGGAACAGGACTCCATTTAAACCAGCTTCTGCTGAACTGGACCATCCTGTATAAATATTGGTCATTTACATGTAATAGATACAATATTCACATCCGAACTGTATGGTATTTACAATGGCTCGCCGAACTGACTTATCGAATCCAACGATGTATAAGTGGATGTTTTATTATAATTTGGATGATAGGAAACAGTTTGGCCGAGAAAATCCAAGTTAAAGTTGAATGCAAATGAGGACGAATCTCTTGCCGATTTACAGATGTCTGCTACGCTTATGATTTCTATTGTATTTGCCTCATTAATTATTCATGAATTCGATAAGTATATTTAAAGCAAGATTTAGCCGTGGAAGACTGTGAAACATATTATTTTGTATTCTTTAGTAACATTCCCACATCCAAGATAAATATCCTTGGGTATGGTTTATGTGGTGACAGAAGAAGCTCAAAACTGCTGGTGAACGCCCTACGAGATCAAGCGTTCAAAGTTGTAATTCTTGATGAGAGCCACTACTTAAAAAACAGAAATGCTGGCCGTACAAAGTTGCTCCATCCCATTGCTCAATCTGCCAAGAGGATAATTCTTTTGACAGGAACTCCTTCATTGGCGAGACCAGAAGAGGTCGGTCATGGTCTTAATACCATTATTATTATTATTATTATTATTATTATTATTATTATTATTATTATTATTATTATTATTATTATTATTATTATTATTATTATTATTATTATTATTATTATTATTATTATTATTATTATTATTATTATTATTATTATTATTATTATTATTATTTATTATTATTATTATTATTATTATTTATTATTATATTTATTATTATTTATATTTTTATTTTTTATTATTATTATCATTACATTATTATCATTAAAATTAAAATATTATTATTATTATTAGCGTCTTTGATTTTATTATTATTATCATTATTATCATTATTATCATCATTATCATTAATGTTATTATTATTATTATTATTAATGTTATTATTATTATAACATTAAAATTAAAATCAGCGTCTTTGAGCTAATTTGAACTCCACGTCACCTCGGTAGCTCAGTGGGTAGAGCACCTGTCATGAAATCGGGGTGTCGTGGGTTCGAATCCCGCTCGAGGTGTCTGATTTTTTCCCAAACATTTGTTCTGTCTATACTTATCATAAGTTTCTTTATCAAACATTACAATTACTTGGACAAGCCCGCTCCCAAAAATAAGCCCCTCATTTTTTTAGAAGCGAAACTCCTACTGATAATAAGTTCCTCCAATTTTATAAGACCATAAAAGGAATAGTGCTCAAATACTAGAATATCAGCAAAAAAAACCCTTCAAATCAAATATAAGTCTGAAAATAAGTCCAGAGATTTTGTTTGGAATTTTATGTCATGTGGATGATTTGGATATTTGTATTGTTTCAGTTGTATGTCCAATTAGACATTGTTCGTCCTGGAATGTTTGGTTCATTCAGCACCTTTGCAACTCGTTACTGTGAGGCGCATTATGAATTCATTGGTAAATTTAGAAAATGGAACACAAGGTATTATATATGTAATGATTTCCTTTAGTTGCTTTGAGAGTATAGTTACTATTACCATGAACATTAACCTATTGTCATTTCATTCTTTCTTTCTCGGCGCACCTTTGAGCTCTTTATACATGAGCCCCTGGCTCGAGAGATTGGGCAACCACTTCCCGCATTATCAGTGTTTTACCCTTTTTTTTCCTATCACTTTACCACTCCATTGTTTATTTTTACCTGTGCTCTTCTCGCCTTTCCATCACTTTTCCATTCTTCAGTTGTTTATGTTCTTCTCGCCTTTCTAACGGTTTATCACATCTCTAATTTTAACCTATTGTCACCCTTTCCTTTCTACGCCTTTTCATACTTCTAAACAACATTCTTGATGGTTTCTAGGGGTGCGTGTAATTTGGATGAACTTCATAAACGTCTTCATAATGATATTATGATCCGAAGACTGAAGAAAAATGTAGGTTCTCCAGACAGCATTATTTTATCCTTGCCTGTATTGCAGACATAATAATATTGAATCATATACAAGTACAATGTTTATGTTATATATTTTATCTACAATCTATCCATCCACCCATCCATCTCTGTCTGTCTATCTCTCTGTCTGTCTGTCTATCTCTCTGTCTGTCTGTCTATCTCTCTGTCTGTCTGTCTATCTCTCTCTGTCTGTCTGTCTATCTCTCTCTCTCTGTCTATCTATCTGTCTATCTATCTATCTATCTATCTATCTATCTATCTATCTATCTCTCTATCTATCTATCTCTATCTATCTATCTATCTATCTATCTATCTATCTATCTATCTATCTATCTATCTATCTATCTATCTATCTATCTATCTATCTATCTATCTATCTCTCTATCTATCTATCTCTCTCTCTCTCTCTCTCTCTCTCTCTCTCTCTCTCTCTCTCTCTCTCTCTCTCTCTCTCTCTCTCTCTCTCTCTCTCTCTCTCTCTCTCTCTCTCTCTCTCTCTCTCTCTCTCTCTCTCTCTCTCTCTCTCTCTCTCTCTCTCTCTCTCTCTCTCTCTCTCTCTCTCTCTCTCTCTCTCTCTCTCTCTCTCTCTCTCTCTCTCTCTCTCTCTCTCTCTATCTATCTATCTATCTATCTATCTATCTATCTATCTATCTATCTATCTATCTATCTATCTATCTATCTATCTATCTATCTATCTATCTATCTATCTATCTATCTATCTATCTATCTATCTATCTATCTATCTATCTATCTATCTATCTATCTGTTTACACTAACGTTGTTTTCTTGGTTCATTTCAAGGTTCTAACTCAACTGCCTCCAAAAAGAAGACAAAAGATAACCTTTGATGTGCCAGACTCTAATTACAAACAGGTCAGATTTGTATTCTTCAAAACAATATTGCATGATTGCGTTCAAAAGAATGACAGCAGGAGTTAATAACTATCACGTTATGGACCTATATGACACTCTTCTCAACAGAATCGATAAAGTTTTGGTGCAAATATGCCATGCCATGTAATGAGTGTGACATTGTTTTCCCCCCACAACAATCATAGAAAACTCACTCTAAGTTCAACGTCTTTATAACTTAGTATTGTTATTGATTTTTAATGTCATTTTAATGTCTCCATTCAGGACCTGTTTCAGGCCAAAGCAGAATTTAAGAAACACCACCAAACTTTAAAAAACAAACAAGCTTTGTCACGGCAGAAAACTGAAGCCTTATTTGAATTAAATAGACTTTCTTCAGTACTTTACCACTACACAGGACTAGCCAAGGTATTATAATCAATGCAATGATACAATGGACATACTCTTGCTTCAATTATTACTAACACCTTACCACCACTTACTGACACCTTACCACCACTTACTGACACCTTACCAACCACTGAATGACACCTTACCAACCACTGAATGACACCTCACCAACCACCACTGACACCTTACCAACCAATGACACCTTACCACCTTACCAACCACTTACTGACACCTACCAACCACCTCACCTTACCAACACTTACTGACACCTTGACACCTTACCCAACCACTTACTGACACCTTACCAACCACTTACTGACACCTTACCACTTACTGACACCCACACTTACTGACACCTTACCAACCACTTACTGACACCTTACCAACCACTTACTGACACCTTACCAACCACTCACCAGCCACTACTGACACTTACAAACCACTTACTGACACCTTACCACCACTTACTGACCCTTACCTGACACCTTACCAACCACTGAATGATACCTTACAAACCACTTACACCTTACCAACCACTTACTGACACCTTACCAACCACTTACTGACACCTTACCAACCACTTACTGACACTTACCAACCACTACTGACACCTTACCAACCACTTACTGACACCTTTACCACCACTTACTGACACCACTTACCAACCACTTACTGACACCTCACCAGCCACTTACTGACACCTCCTGACACCTTAAACCACTTTACTGACACCTTACCAACCACTTACTGACTTACCAACCCTTACTGACACCTTACCAACACTTACTGACACCTTACCAACCACTGAATGATACCTTACAAACCACTTACTGACACCTTACCAACACTTACTGACACATACCAACCACTTACTGACACAACCACTTACTGACACCTTACCAACCACCTTACTGACACCTACCACCACTTACTGAAACCCTTACCAACCTTACTGACACTTACCAACCACTGAATGATACCTTACAAACCACTTACTGACACCTTACCAACCACTTACTGACACCTTACCAACCACTTACTGACACCTTACCAACCACACCTTACCAACCACTTACTGACACCTTACCAACCACTTACTGACACCTTACCAACCACTGAATACCTTACAAACCACTTACTGACAAACCACTTACTGACACCTTACAACCACTTACTGACACCTTACCAACCACTTACTGACACCTTACCAACCACTTCCTGACACCTTAACATCCACTTCCTGACACCTTACCAACCACTTCCTGACACCTTACCAACCACTTCCTGACACCTTACCAACCACTTCCTGACACCTTACCACCACTTACTGACACCTTACCAACCACTTACTGACACCTTACCAACCACTTCCTGACACCTTACCAACCACTTACATGAACTAACACCTTACCAACCACTGATATTTAGCAGATATTATACTGATAATGTTTCTGTGCTGTGTTGTTTTAAAGGCTGGCTCAATACAACAGTACATCTCGGATCTTCTTGATGGCATGGACAACAAGTTCCTTGTGTTCTGTCGACACAAGCATGTCATTACTGCTGTCATTGAGCTGTTAACCAAAAAGAATACCAGATACATATGCATTGATGGCAGTGTTCCTGCTGCTGTGAGAGGGGTGTGTATCAAAATGTATTCCAACCTATATCTATTGTGTGTAAATTGTATGTAAATTGTGGGTAAATGTCGAAAACCATGTAAATTTAATTTGCACAAAATTTACCCACAATTTGCTACAGGCATTTTTGCGGGTGCATCCCATGGGACATGCACAGGCACGCGCTATAACACAGGAAACCCATCAAAAAGATGTGTGCATAATAAGTAGCCTCAGAAGCAATGGTTGGGCTGCCTGTGGTGCATGGTGTAAATTCTGTGTAAATTCCGTTTACAACTCCACTTTGAGAAAAGTGTTTTTGAAAAGCTCCGGTTTTGATGATCGTTTATGTGTGGACGCAGAGAATAAAGCATTTTTCACAAAACGTAAACGATACAAGGCAATCGCAAAGGAAATTTATGCATTGCTGGTTTGCAATCAATCCCTGGATTTTTTTTTTTTTCAAAAGTACAAAGACACAGTGGCTATGTTGGTGGTACAAACAAGAGAAGCTAATGAGGAATGCTTTGTTATCGGGAACCAACATGGCCGCCATGACGTCACGTGCAAACCAGCAATACATTCATAAATGATTGATCGTACCTAATTACTTTGTGGGCTCCCTGTGTTTAAACACAGTGCGTTACATACTTTGTTTTCCTTGCAGTCTTTGGTCAACCAGTTCCAGACTAACTCACTTGTTAGAGTAGCAGTTCTTGCCATTGAGGCCGCCTCATTTGTAAGTATAGTTTAGTTCAGCTTCCTGTACAATTTCTTGTTAATAACGACGCTTTTTCTGGTTAAAAATTTAACCATCGCTGAGGATTGTCCTTGGGCTCAGGTGTTTGGGTCGTCTTCGTGTAAGGGGAAAACCTAAGGGTTGGACTTTCGATACCGTTACAGTCACGGTATGGAAAACGTGTTCGAATAGCAAATGATGGGAGGTTACAACAGTACGACACAAATCGTACCGTACAAGTCTACCAAAACGACTCTAATAGAGCAGATTTCGTATGACTGTGAAAAACCTACGGCAATGATGAAATCTGCTCTATTCAACAAAACAACAGCAGCAACAGTAACAACAACAACAACAACAACAACAGCAACAAAAGCAGCAACAACAACAGCAGCAGCAACAACAACAACAACACAGGCAACAACAGCAACAATAACAGCAGCAGCAACAACAACACAGGCAACAACAGCAACAATAGCAGCAACAACAGCCGGATAGCAGCAGCAACAACAACAACAACACAGGCAACAACAGCAGCAACAACAACAACAACAACAACAACAACAACAACAACAACAACAACAACAACAACAACAGCAACAACAACAACACAGGCAACAACAGCAACAATAACAGCAGCAGCAACAACAACAACAGCGCAGCAGCAGCAGCAACAACAACAACAGCAACAATAACAGCAGCAGCAACAACAACACAGGCAACAACAGCAACAATAGCAGCAACAACAGCCGAATAGCAGCAGCAACAACAACAACAGCAGCAACAACAGCAGCAGCATCAACAACAACACAGGCAACAACAGCAACAATAGCAGCAGCAACAACAACAACATTTTTCACTTTCTTTCTTTATCGATAATTAATGACAGCCCACAAACTGCCTTTCGTCTATCGATCAACTTTCTCCGAATTTCTCCTTGACAATAGTTCGCTAACTCCAGACTAACACCAAGTGAATTATTATTAATGGGTTTGTTGAGATCTCAGCATGGATCAGTTCATTTCTTGATTGTGTATGATATATATGCAGGGCCTGACGTTGACAGCCGCAGATCACGTGGTCTTTGCAGAGCTCCATTATACACCAGGGATAATGATGCAGGCAGAGGATAGAGCACACAGGATTGGTCAAGTGAACGCTGTTAATGTACATTATCTTGTTGGACGAGGAACACTCGACGAAGTGCTCTGGGGAATGCTAAGACGAAAGGTACTTCATTTAATAATGTTTCTATCGCGGCCAGAAGTGAGGGGGATAATTTGTTTGATGGTGATAGTGATATATTCACCGAGGGCGCCACATATGAACAAAGTTGTGTAGTCGTAAATATCAACATAGTAAAGCAAATAGAACGAGTTTGATTGAGAAAAGTCAACGATAACAGTTGAGACCACAGGCAGCCCAACCATTTCTTCTGAAGCTTACAATAAAAATATCGTTTTTACGCGCGCGTATTTTTTGATGGGTTTCCTGTGGCAGAGCGCGCGCATTTGTTTGGCGGTCTTGCGGGACGCGCACAGGGAGCCCAGCATACTTAATGCGCGCTGTCTACCACAGGAAACCCATCAAAAAAAAATGACGCGCGCGTTAATAACAAACAACCCGGTGAATAACTGTATCTCTCATGCAGATCTACGTCACGAGTAGTGCTCTTGATGGGAAAACTAGACGAACTGCACGCCGAAGAGGGCGACGAAGAAACAGCTAAACACTTGTCTGCCTGTGCTGCTTGGCTGAACGACGAGTCAGAAGAGAACGATGAGGACTCGAGAAAGTATCTGTTTTCACAGGTTGGTTGATACTTGCAGAACTTTTAAAGGTTTTTCTTGTTCTCTGCCGATATGAATTCGGCTAATTGTCATTGAAGGAGGTGGCGACGTAATCAACGTTTATGATAGAGTTGTTTTCGTATGAGTGGGAAACCTACTGTACGGAGTTACGGTCACGGTACGGAATTATTAAATTTTGACACTGTATGGTCACCGCACGGCCACGCCCGAGGAGCACCGCTGGATTCTCGAGCATGCCCACCTCGTACGAAAACGATTGATTGCTTGCTTGCCTGCTGCTGCTTGCCTGCTTGCCTGCTTGCCTGCTTGCCTGCTTGCCTGCTTGCCTGCTTGCCTGCTTGCGACTGCTTGCCTGAATGCCTGCTTGCCTGCTTATACTGTACTGTGCTTGCCTGCTTGCCTTGTCCTGCTTGCCTGCTTGCCTCGTGCCTGCTTAAATGTTGCGTTGCTTCATGGCCTCCTTACACGCTTGCCCCCATGCCTGCTTATAAGATGCTTGCCTATTTGCCTGTTTGATGCTTGCCTGCTTGCCTGCTTGCCTGCTTGCCTGCTTGCCTGCTTGCCTGCTTGCCTGCTTGCCTGCTTGCCTGCTTGCCTGCTTGCCTGCTTGCCTGCTTGCCTGCTTGCCTGCTTGCCTGCTTGCCTGCTTGCCTGCTTGCCTGCTTGCCTGCTTGCCTGCTTGCCTGCTTGCCTGCTTGCCTGCTTGCCTGCTTGCCTGCTTGCCTGCTTGCCTGCTTGCCTGCTTGCCTGCTTGCCTGCTTGCCTGCTTGCCTGCTTGCCTGCTTGCCTGCTGCCTGCCTGCTTGCCTGCGTGCCTGCGTGCCTGCGTGCCTGCGTGCCTGCGTGCCTGCGTGACTGATTCATTGATTCATTGATTGATAGACTGCTAAGAAAGCTAACAAACAGATTGAAGGTCAGCGAGATTTGCGCTCGTTTCTGACTCCACCAAGCAAGACCACCAGAGACCAGACTGTGGATTCAGACGAGGAAATGATGGAAATTTCTTTGTCGATGGAAAAAGCGCACTCTTCATCTTCGTGTAACGACAGTCCTGTAGTCACCATTGAAGACAGCAGTGAAGAAGAAGAACTTTGTAATGAAGGTAGAATGGATTGGTTACTATTGATGATGATGGTGTTGATGATGATGATGATGATGGTTGTGGTGGTTGTGCCCGACGTTATGGTCATCCTGTTCATCCTGGTGGTTGATGAAGATGGTGGTGGTGTTGGATGATAATGGTGGTGATTGATGATGGTGATGGTGCTTGCGGTGGTTGATGATAATAATAATGATGGTGGTAGTGGCGGTTGATGATGATGATGGTGCTTGCTGGTGATGATGATGGTGGTGATGATAATACTATGATGGTTGATGTGGATGGTTGATGATGATGATGGTGGTGTAGTGCTGGTTGATGATGATGGTGGTGGTGTTGATGATGATGATGATGGTGGTTGATGATGATGGTGGTGGTGTAGTGCTGGTTGATGCCTGATTATGGTGGTGTTGATGATGGTGGTGGTAGTGGTGGTGGTGGTTGATGATGGTGGTGGTTGATGATGATGATAATGATTGTGGTGGTGTTCATGATGAAAACCACCACCACAGTCATCACCACCACAATCATCATCATGGTGGTTCATTATCACCACCACAATCATCATTAAAATGATGATTGTGGTGGTGATAATGAGATCATCATTAAAATGATGATTGTGGTGGTTGATGGTGGTTGATGACGGTAGTGGCAGTGATAGTTAATGTAGATTCGTATAATGTAACTATTATCATAGCAGTAGTAGTGGTGATGTTGACGTTCCGTTTTATTCATTATACTGAACTGGAGCTGGCCGTCAGAATAATCGACATATCCATAGATATTCCTATTACTTAATCATCTGAATGAATGCTCTTCTTCTACAGATGACTTGGTCAATCTACTAGTTACAAGCACCACATCGTGTCCAATATCTACCCAGAACGACTGCACAACGTCTGTAGCTGAGAAAACTCCTAGCAGCATTCCAAAATCAGTTTCAAAGGATGTAGGTAATCATTTCTACGAATGCAGCGAATACACGGACAGCGAAGATATTTTTCAGTCTTACATACCAAATGATAACGACGATGAAGATGGTGAGCAAACTTTGCCCGTCGGTATTGACGAAGAAGCGAGCGATTCCTCGTCTTCAACGTTAACTTTGAGCTCTGGCATGAATGAAGAATCCGCCGAAAACAACACAGCTTCGGAAGATATAACCTGTGAGAGTTCTGAAAGCGTTTGTCGAGTACAAGGCCCTGAAGAAGGACGTGATTCTACCTCGACAGAAGACAACTGTAAGACGAAGCTGGAATCCAAAGGCGCAAAATCTTTTCAAATACGCAAACGAAATCCATTTTCACAGAAAGCAAAACAGAAAGGTTTGGCCTCGCTACAAGTAAGAAAACGACTGGCGTTAGTACGTGAAAGGGGAACTGATAGTGGTGATTCTGATGACGACGATTTTCAAACTACGATGCCCAAATATTCTCAGGAAAAGAGTTTCAACGAGAAGCCCAAAGATACAAACTACAGTTCGAACTCTCAGATGAAAACGTCTTCAAACAACTCCTCAAAAACTGATAAAACCCGTCAAAATATCCCCGTAAAGGAAGTAGAGGAACGCGGAAATTCTACAGGTTCTCAAGATGCATGTTCTCCTTGGTCCTGTGTCGCTTGTACATTTATTAACGACTCTGAAATGGTTGAGTGTTCGATCTGTTTGACTGTCAGAACACAAGGAATTTCCAAGGAACGAAGCGACGAGCCTGGAACGTCTACTTCACGCGCTGTTCCCTCTACATCTTCGCAAACTACAACAGATACGTGTTCAGAAAATGTGTCTAGTTGTAACACATCTACTTCAACAGGAATCGAAATCAAGAACGAGGCTCGTGTGAACACAAGAAAGTCTATTAGTAAACAAGTCCCTTTTGATAAAGACCTCGATGATTTCAAGGAATCGATCGGCCAGTGGACGTGTGCAGCTTGCACGCTACTGAACGACGCCATGTTGATAGAGTGTTCAGTGTGTATGACGCCGAGAAGACGAAGCCAGAGGAAAACAAAAAGTCACTGGGCGACGTCTAGTTGTGAAAAAAGGCTGCGAGAGAAAACGAAACTAAACAAGCCATGTAAAAGAAAGCGTGAGAAGACTGTTGTACTTTCTAGAGAAACCGTCGACGAAACAGAACAAGACGTAAGAGAGACTGTAGTTAGCGAAGATGAGAGTGTCTCCCGACAGCCATCTTTGACTGAAGGACAATGTACACAGACGAGAAAGCGCTTACAACTTGAGGACCAAGAACACAGTTTAGAGGTGGCAGTTGAGGAGATGCTTGGAGACAGCGAGAAAGTGAAGGAAGAAGTATCGAATGTTTCTCGAAGTGAAAATGGAGAAAACTCTTTAACTAAAGGACAGAGTGAAGCCTTGGTGGATCTAGAAACAGTTGAACAAACACAGGACCCGTTTGTGCTCGAGTTGTCGGATTCTGACGCCACCGACGACGATATTGTGAATCTTGATGAAAGTGGAGAAAACTTCGAAGCAAATTCGCCGCTCACTCTAGACAAAGCTATCTCTACCACCGGCTCAACTACAATGCCATCAACTGACACTGAACGTTGTAATCAAGATACACAAAGCGAACAGAATAATATCCAACCCGTAATGACTGCGTGCGTAAACGATGCTGAACATTGTAACAAAGAAACGGATAGCAAACAGCATAATACTCCACCCGAAATCATGGACTCAGACCAGAGTGAGAGCTTGCAGAACCTTCAAGAAGCTGCAGAAGAGATATTTGGAGGTGAAAGCGAAATGATGGAAGATTTACAAACGATAGACTTATTCAACAGTGGAGAAAATAACGCTAAAAAGTTCTCTAGTTTTCAAAAAGTTTCGGATCTATCCAATTTGACTATGACCGTGAGTTCGTCGTCTTTGCATCCAAGCACAGAAGCTTCCAGTTGTGCTAGTTTCTCAGAGAAGTCTTCTGTAGACTCGGTGGGATCCTCTTTGGTGCCGATTGTGCCGAGTGAAGTAAAAATTAGCGAACGTTCTGTGAAGAAGAAGCCAAAGGCTCCACCTACACCAATGACATTGAGGTTTGCGATGAGTCTTTACACTGACCGTGTGTATCTTTACGATGAGGTAATATAAAGGTCACGTGAAGCCCTGTGGCTTCCATTAACTAGCACGAGAATATTAGCCATTACCTAAACGAGCAGGGGACTGGGAACGAGTTTATTAGAATTAATGCAATTACGAAATTAAGTTTATGACATGAAACAGCATGTTGAAATTAGTATCTGTGCAAAGTTTGATGTGATTAGAGCAAATTCTGTCGGAATTATAAACTTTTGAAATTGTGTTGTTCAGCCAACATTTTACAGTGAATGTATGGTTTGGCTGGACAACGTCAAAAATTTCAGAGTTTGTATGTGAAAATAGACATCTTTGATGCCCTCTAGCATTGTCAATATTAAGCCGAAGTTCACCAAACTTTCCAGACTAGCTAAGTTTGATCTGCTCTCAGAAAATAATGCCCATTTTTGCTAGTTTCTCATTGAATTAGTTTTACGGACTTGGTCCCAGTTCCCTGCTCGTTTAGGTAATGGATAATTAAGAACTTGTGTCATAGAGTCGTTTTCGTACGAGTGGGAAACCTACGGTACCGTGACACTCAAATGGCTTGCTTTCTGAACCAATCAAAAAGCGTGCAGATGCATTTTATCCAATCAAACTCTTTCAATACGGCAAGGCGCGGTGCGGTGATAGTGGTAACTTTCCCACTCTTACGAAAACGACTCTAACTTGTGTCATGAGAAAATGGACCCAACGTAAGTGCAAGCATAAGAAGTTGTCGTGAAAACGAGTCCGATGCAAGCATAAACTCGATGAGCTTGTACTTGCGTCAGGCCCGTTTTTACAGTGAAATAAGTCCTCTTGCTCATACACATTGCGCATACACATTGCGCTTGCACCAGAAATTAGCCTTGCGTCACTCGATATAACCAGCAATTAGCCTTGCGTCACTCGATATATCCAGAATTAGCATTGCGTCAATCGATATAGCCAGAATTAGCCTTGCGTCACTCGAAAAAAACAGCAATTGGCCTTGCGTCACTCGATATAACCAGCAATTAGCCTTGCGTCACTCAATATTGCGCTTGCACATTGCGCATACACATTGCGCATATACATTGCGCTTGAACATTGCGCTTGAACATTGCGCTTGAACATTGCGCATACACATTGCGCATGCACATTGTGCATGCACATTGCGCATACACATTCATCCGTGTATTCAGTATGAATTCAATCATTTTTTATAGAACGGGACGTTTTTAAAATGTAATTTCTTGATGAGCGACGTGAAAGACAACAGTAAGCAAGATTTGCCCTACATTCTACAGCTTGACTATAACTTCAAACAAGCTAAAAGAATGCTACAACTCTGGGCAAGGTTGGTAGTTTGGCCACTGGCAGCCCAACTATTATCGTTCAGTCTGTCTATCTAGCTATCGTTCGGTCTGTCTATCGTTTTGTTTGTTTGTCTATCTGTTTGTCTTTCTGTCTATCTATTTGTCTGTTTGTCTATCTGCTTATCTGTCTGTCTGTCTATCTGTTTGTCTGTCTATGTCTGTCTGTCTATCTGTTTGTTTGTCTGTGCTCTTTTGTCGGTCTGTCTGTCTGCTTATCTGTCGGTCTGTTTGTTTGTCTGTGCTCATTTGTCGGTCTGTCTGTCTGCTTATCTGTCGGTCTGTTTGTTTGTCTGTGCTCATTTGTCGGTCTGTCTGTCTGCTTATCTGTCGGTCTGTTTGTTTGTCTGTGCTCATTTGTCGGTCTGTCTGTCTGCTTATCTGTCTGTTTGTTTGTCTGTGCTCATTTGTCGGTCTGTCTTTCTGCTTATCTGTTGGTCTGTTTGTTTGTCTGCTCATTTGTTGGTCTGTCTGTCTGCTTATCTGTCGGTCTGTTTGTTTGTCTGTGCTCATTTGTCGGTCTGTCTGTCTGCTTATCTGTCGGTCTGTTTGTTTGTCTGTGCTCATTTGTCGGTCTGTCTGTCTGCTTATCTGTCGGTCTGTTTGTTTGTCTGTGCTCATTTGTCGGTCTGTCTGTCTGCTTATCTGTCGGTCTGTTTGTTTGTCTGTGCTCATTTGTCGGTCTGTCTGTCTGCTTATCTGTCGGTCTGTTTGTTTGTCTGTGCTCATTTGTCGGTCTGTCTGTCTGCTTATCTGTCTATCTGTTTGTTTGTCTGTGCTCATTTGTCGGTCTGTCTGTCTGCTTATCTGTCGGTCTGTTTGTTTGTCTGTGTTCATTTGTCTGACTGTCTGCTTATCTGTCGGTCTGTTTGTTTGTCTGTTGTGTTTATTGTGAACTTGTCAGAGTCTTAGTTTAACGTCATTCACTAATTTCAATGTCACTTTTCTTAGACTGGGAGTTCAACAAAGGCGTGTCGTATCAAAGTCACAACTGGTATTTAAAGATCCCATGGACGCTTATCAACTATCTAGAGGAGTGAGTTAAACCTTCATAGTCCTTCAAAGTAGGACACTCGGGAACCTACTTTCTACCCATCTTTGCAAGGTATATACCACGAATTTTACGAATCTATGAATGATAAAGTTGTGTTTTTGTTTAGTTGAAGAAGGAATCAACCAAAGTACGCCATACAACTAAGGTAATGAATAGTTTGCAAGTTCATGTTAACTTTGGTTCAATTTCCCTCAACGTCCTTGCTTCCTTCGGCCGTTCGTTCGTTTGTTCCGGCGTTCGCTCATTCGGTAGTTTTTCATTCGTTCAATTTTTCATTCGCTCATTCATTCATCCATTCGCTCATTCATTCGTTCATTCGTTCATCCATTCGCTCATTCACTCATCCGTTCTTTCGTCCATTCGTTCATCCATTCGCGCATTCATTCGCGCATTCATTCATTCATTCGTTCGTTCTTCCCTTCTTTCCACTGATCTGTCCTTTACTACGTTTTTGCTCATCTCCTTAATATTAAATCTTTTTGATTTAAAACAGGAACTTCTTCTTAAGAACGTGCAAGAAGCAGCAGACGAAATCGGTGGCGAGGTTCGCAAGGTCACCAAGTCCCCCGACCGAAAAAGACGAAAGAGGAATGGGGAGAGTGTGTCTCCGAGTAACCCACGAAAAGTCGCCGAGGGAACAAACAGCTCCGCTTCCGATGAAATATCCTGCATGCAGGCATTTGGTCCCGACGGGACCCCAATGTGTCTGTTTTGTAGAACACCTGTTGATTATGGTTCCTTGGGGAACAATTGGGACTCCAGATTCTGTTCCTTTGATTGTAAAGAAAATCATCAGGTATTTAAACGACGCATTTTAATTTTAGGAGGGGCGTGGTCAGAGTAGTGTGCCTCCTGTGGAACGTAATTAGGGACAGACTGTACCATGGGGGCACCCCACCAAATGTGCCGTGGGGCAGGGGCCCACATTTCGACCACCTTCGATATTTTAAATACCCAACATTCAACTCACTAGTTCATTTTTGAAGGAGGGAGGAAAACCGCCCGGAGAAAAACCCTTGAAGCAAGGGAGAGAACGAACTGACAAACTCTACTCACACACAGCATCCTGTCCGGCGAGACCACAGCAGTGAGAGGCGAGAGGCGTAACCGCTCGATCAGCCATAATAATAATAATATTTATACAGTACTATTTCCAAACGTTCATAGCGCTTTCCAAGAGCATAAGAGGTCTCTTGCGCTTTCAGTATCACTAAAAATAATTAGAAAAGAATAAAAAATAAAATATGGATATTAATCGGAAACATGCTTCCTGGTTTACCCAGTGTTGCCGCTACTTAGTCCTTCAAGTAGCCAGGCTTGTTTCTGAGTATTTTACTTCATTCCAAATAAGGGCAATATGAAATCGTTTTGTTTTAGATCCGAAACAGTGGCACCGCAGTGAGACGCACACTCTTTGACACAGAACAAGGGATTTGTCAGCTGTGTCACTTCGACGCGCATGCGTGCTACAACAGCGTCAAGGCACTCCAAAAGAAGGATCGCCGCGCGTTCCTGGAAAAGAGTACATACGCAGACCTCCACACACGATTCTTAAATCGTATGATTTTAGATCCAAAGGAAGGAATGGTAAGAATTGAACGAGGACTGGGTACTAGGCTTATGCTCGAGAGTCCATCGGTGCTCTTCGGCGCGGGCTCGGATGAAACGTCGCCCTTCATCCGAGCCCGCGCCGAAGAGCACCACTGGAGTCTCGAGCATGGCTAATGGTGGTCCTACTGTCCAATTTTTATTTATGCATCCTAATGGTACCAGCAAAAATCTGAATGAAAGTCTACATACGGTTCGTGTGAAAATTTCCTCGTTCCCAGATTCTTTTTTCACTCTTCGCTCTCGGAAAACTTTCGCCGAGAGAGATTGGGAACTAGGTTTGACTAGCAAATTCCTCAAAATCCCGCTTATCTCTTGTAGTTTTGGGAAGCCGACCACATTGTTGCTGTAGCGGAGGGCGGAGGCCAGTGCGGGATGGAGAATCTACGGACTCTGTGTGTGCCATGTCATAAAAAGGTAACGAAAGATTTGCTGGTTCGACTTCGAACTAAGCGACAGCGAACAGACACTACAGGCTCCATGGACATCTCAGCCTTCTTACAACCAAAGAAATGAAATGCTTACCTTTTCTAGACGTACTTGCATGATCAGCAGTTTTTGAAAAAGCGATGAATCCGCCACATAAAGATGGCGGATGAGTGCATATAACCACAATCCTTTGCGCGCATAAACCACTACCTCGCAGAAAGTTTAGAATGTACAGAGAAGTCTAAAAACGTTCATATTTGCAAGTAGAAGCTGTTACCTGCCAGTTTATTAATGTGAACGTGTCAGATAGTTTGTAGATGTGAGTACTACTGATTTAGGTTAAGTATGAAGCTGTTACCTGCTTTATTTATGTGAACGTGTCAGACAGGTTGTAGATGTGAGTAGTACTGATTTAGGTTAAGTATGGAGCTGTTACCTGCTTTATTTATGTGAACGTGTCAGATAGTAATATATTCACGTACTAAACAATGCATGCGAGTATACATATTTAGATATGGGTGCATGAAAATGGTCCACGTATCACAGGTAGGAGCTGCTAAAAAGTCCTGGGAGCACCCTGGTGCCCACCAAAATAGCCTACTCTCCCATTCTACAACGCTCAAAGAACCGATAATGCAAGATACCGTATGAATTCATTGGAGTGTAACAAAGCTAGGACATTTTTTATATTTTTTTATTTTTTTATATTTTTTTTGCCAACATAAGGTTGTTGTGGGAAAGCGGGGGAGAAGTTTTCTAAAGTGTTCATTTGCCGGTAGGCTAAGCCAGGGTCAGCCTCCTTGGAAGACGCCTCGGCCAAGCGCGACGAGGCGGAGGATGCAGACATGACCTTGGACAGCTGCATGTAGTGCGAAGCTGTGGCTTGTGACTTCCATCCCACGTGGGACATGATGTCCTGAAGCTCAGCTCCCGACAATGCCAATGTAATAGCGCAACCCGACCGGAAGCCATGCAACGTGTGAGACTCGTCCATATGGAATTCCTTCAAGTACAACTTCAGGCGAGACTCTGCTGCAGACGACGATAAACTTTTGTTTGCCACTCCGCGGTCGGGGGTAATAGGGCGGAAAAGGTAGCCAGATGTGAGGCTAATCCCGATGGCTTTTGAGTGGTTCACGTAAAGTTCAGTTGCATAAACAGGACATGTTATCAGGTCACTACTACGACGGATTCCAAACAAATTTGTAGAGCCGTCGCGCAGGGTTTTCCCCCATGTGTGATTAAAGAGGAGTCCATCGTTGTTGGGAAAACGCAATATTTCCTGAGACTTCACCTGGCCTAAATCCCCAGGTCGGTCCCCGCTGAAGAAAAGGATCTTAAAGTAGGCCTGATCGCGTAAAATGCAATATATTTCTATCGGCGATAGATTTCCTGAGGCCAACTTTGCGTTAATGCCACGGCCTAGCCGTACTAGGTCGCTAACGAAAAACGGGGTGGCTTGTTTAGGCAATGTCCGAGCCTGAAGCTGTTCGGCAGTGATGACCTTTATGTAACGTCTTAGCGATATGTCAGTGGCGGGATTGCCAACCAGGAGTCGTGGGTCCCAATCCCCTCTACGACCGTTTTCATTAAATATGGCCCGCAATTTTCCCACCTGCGAGTCAACGGAGCCATAAGCCAACCGAACCGGGCATCCGCACGCTGAGACCCCTTTGTTTCCCAAAAAATGGCATCCATATCTATGCACCTGGGTCTTACCGTGGCTGTCTTTCCAGACTAGAAAACGGCAAAGATCTCGTGGACAGGCCGATGAGATATCCTGGGGCTGAGGCAGCGAAAGCAGAAAGGATTGCAATTGCTTTTGTAAAGATGACTTCTGTTTTGAATAATTTGTACTAGCGCACAGGGATGAAACTTCGGACAAGCGTGTATCTAGGGCTACAATGTCTGGGGAGGGGGAGAGGGTCGGTAGGTCGCTTCTACTCAGGATTTTCCTCTGATAGCCACACCTCTGGCAGAAACGGAAGTCCGAGTCGTTGGCGTAACAGCAAGATGGGCATGCTGCAGATGGCGTGAATAGCTTGGGTACCGTAGGGAGAGGCTATGAATTAAATAAAGATACAACAGACTTAGGTGCGGTTTTAAATTGTGTATTTTATTGTGCAATCACATTTGATATTCTCCAGAATCATTAAATGCCATATAACACTTATGGCTGGAGCTGGGCGGTTTTAAAGTTACTACCAGGGATCTTAAAGCCGGAAAGCCCATAAATCCCACGGGAGATTGAATTCGCTGCGGTAACCTTCTTTAGAGGGGGGGGGGCGGATCGCGCCGAGCTGTCCTCTCGACGCGAGGCGTAGAGAGGTCCGGGCTACATGGTTCAGAGTCGGCCACCAGTACCGCCTGGGACGAACGTCTGGGATCACGATGGTGGAAGAGCAATTGTTTTCTTGCAGGAGTCGGATGACAGGTCCAATAAGGATAATAGGGGGGGAAACATATAGGTTTCGCAGCAACGGGTCGGACTCTGGGCTGCTCAGGTCTTGTGCAAAGATATCTACTCCCGAAGAACCTGGCATCGGGTAGGGAGTGAAGTGGGGCAGAGGTTTTCCATCCTTCCCGTCCTGAGTGTTTGAATCGAGCGCCATGAGGTCGATAGAGTGACCGGATGGCCCGCCAAAGCGAGGGTGTTCCTGGAGTAGAGACCACAGATGTGGCGCCAATTTACAATCTGCCGGGGATAATTTTCTTGATGGTTCGTCAGCAGGGTTTTCTCCTGAGGAGATGTACGATACTGCCATGTGAATGTTTTGGTCGGCGACAGTGGAATAGAGCTCTTTTAGTGCATCGGAGAAAGGGCCAGCTCTGGCGGCTTGTGTTCTCCAAGCTTGCACAAGACATTGGTTGTCTACGAACGCATCAACCCGGGCGTTCACCAGGGATTCGCGGAAAGTTAGAATGGCGTTCGTTAGGGCCTTGGTTTCCTTTACTGCTATGTTGTGAAGGCTCATATCAGGGCTCCAATAATCCGACACAGGGATCAGACTGTGTTCAGGAAAGAGGGCCCCCAAGCAAACTTCGAAGCATCGGAGAATATTACAAATTGGGAGTGCTTCTCATGTCGCCATTTTCCAACCTTTGAAACCACCTCAGGGGAGGTCCAATGCTCTATCTCTAACCGCAGGGCTGGTGATAGGTGGGCTGGCTTAGATGTCTTTAAAGCTTTCCCGATGGCCATGTTCATTTCATTGGTATATAAACGAGCGTCTTGAATGGCTAAATTGAAGGAGGAACACTTGCCAGCGAGTCGCTGCAGGGTGTGGACTGACACGTGGCGTTTTGCGAGGATTGAGGCTACTAGGGCAAGGAAATCCTTCTGCTTGTTGATAGGTAGATAAAAGGCCTCTTGCTCAGTGTCGGATATGAAACCAAGAAATTTGATTTGTTTTTTGTGGGGTGAGCACGCACTTGGGCAGACCAAGGGTATAGCCGAGGTGTGAGAGGGTGTAGGCCACCACATAAACAGCATCCTGAGCGTTGGTTAACTTCGTCCTGTCCCGGGGTGTTGCCGACAAGGGTATTGTCCCGGGGGTGCCGAGTTGTAGTTCTCCAATGTGTCGATCGTCGATATATAAGGAGGAGGGAATTCCTATGGAGCGGAAGAAATGGGTCGCTACCAAGCCTGTCGAGTGGTATATCCATGCGGAGAGTTTCCAACCAAAAGGAATTGTGTTGGAGACAAAATACCATCCCTTCCATTGTAGGCCGAAAAACGCCCGGCTTGGCTCCTCTAACAAGATATGGTTATACCCTGACTTATCGTCGAGAACGGATTGGTACGAGTCCTTAGTTAGGTATCTCGGCAGGTGTGACAAGTTATCCAGTCTAAAGGGTTTATCCACCATCCATAAATTTAAATAGCGATTGTCGTGGCATAGGCGTGGCTTCGTTGGCTCGACGGTGAGAGGCATCACTAGGTAAGGGGCGTTCACCTCTCCTACCTTGCCGACGACTGAGATTGATCCATTCAGCACTCTTTCCAGAAGGGTGTTATCAATAAATTGCGTGAAACCCTCGCAAGATTTATTGTTTTTGAGGAGCGTCGGGGGAGGAATATCACTGTCAAATTGTCGGCCTTGAAAACTACCACGGAAGTGGCGAAAGAATTTAACGACGGAGACTTTGTTCTTTACCCAATCAAGGACCTCGTATGCATCGTCATAGGGGGCTCTAGCTACAAGCTCTTCCCAATCCCGGGCGTGGAGGTGAAGTTGGCCCGCTAGGAAGTTGTTAGGGTCGCGGAAAGGCAGATCTGCGATGTTAGGCGACTGGGCACCCTGTGCAATCTTGTCAATGAAATCAAAGTCACAGGGTGGGGCTGACATCCCTTCCATAGCCTCCAGGGGGGTCAGGTCCCTGGTGACCCACCTCATGGGTCTTGGTCGTTGAGAGTTGATATGTGCAGACGGGTCAAATAAACAGCCCTGGGAATAAAGCAAAACGAACGAATAGTCTTAGGGATATTCCCACGGCCAAACTCTCAACAAGTAGCGCAATTTTGCGTGCCGCAAAACTGGGTATACCGATCATCCTAAATATGGGACCTAAACCTCCTGAAGGGAAGGGATGACAGCCTGACCCAGATAAACCGGGGGGAGAGATTATCCTCCTGTTTCGAGCTGACACCCATCCCACCAGCACAAACAACCGAATAGGGGGCAGACAAAATGAGAGTGAAAATAATCTAAATACTACCAAGCTGATGGACTACAGGTGAATAATCTTTTATTGCCTATATCAAATGTTTTAATGAGGTAGTAAACTCGGGGAATAACTCTTCCCATTCTAGTCAGATGCTTTATAAATTACAACGACACTAAACTGGAAACAAACTTTCCATAACTCAGGCGACCGTGGGTTACTGTCGCTTTGTCCTCTGGGGACAGTTCCTAGCAAAGTGACTCTCGGAATTACACAGGAAGCATGTGAGTTGCGCCATGTTAGGGCGACGAGCGTATGGACTTCTCCCATTCTCCCGCCAGGAAGGCAGTCGGCGGGATGCTGTAGCCCTATCTGGCCATGGGTGACCATGGTTGTTCAGGTCCATCAAGGGCTGAGGACCTCCGTGATTATATGCCGGCGGGCGGGGGTTGTCACTCAGCGTGCCGATGTTCTTCAGGACCTTATTTGCTTTCTCTAGAATCTTGCTCTTGACCGGGTCGCCGACCAGGGCAACGAACAGGTCTTTTAAGGCGGTGCGCGACAGGGTCTTGGAATGTCTCTGGACTTCATCCAGAACACACTCAAATTCTCTTGCTTTGGGGTCATTGTTTACCTTGGCCTGGTCCTCAAGCTTCTTTAATCTTTCCTCCATGGTAGGAATACACTGGGAAAAACAGGCAAAAGACGGGGTCAAAGGATGATACGGTACATAGGGGCTATGTGGGGAGTAAAGCTAGTCTCCGGGGAAATGAACTTGTAACGGTTAAAGGACTCTAATCATGATCCATTGTTTCAAAATATTTTGTTTGCCACAAGGGAAAGGGGAGAATAGAAAGCCTATATAAACAAACGAACTAAGAGAAATCTGCATAAAATTCCTACTAAACAAACATAACCAGGAAATATGTTTTAAAATTGAATATGGCTAAACAGTGAGTCCGAGGGTAGATTTGACTGAATTGTTTTCCGGTAGACCTCTACCTGGTTAAATCAGTTATACATTCACAGGGAAAATTAAACACTTGAGCGGTAGACCTCTACCTGGCTAACCCAGTTATATATTTGCAGGGAAAATTAAACACTTAGCGGTAGACCTCTACCTGGCTAAACCAGTTATACGTTTGCAGGGAAAATTAAACACTTAGCGGTAGACCTCTACCTGGCTAAACCAGTTATATATTTGCAGGGAAAATTAAACACTTAGCGGTAGAACCCTACCTGGCTAAACCAGTTATATATTTGCAGGGAAATAAGCACTTTTAGCGGTAGACCTCTACCCGGCTAAGTCAGTTATACATTCGCAGGGAAAATTAAACACTTTAGCGGTAGACCTCTACCAGGCTAAACCAGTTATACATTTGCAGGGAAAATTAAACACTTAGCGGTAGACCTCTACCTGGTTAAATCAGTTATACATTCGCAGGGAAAATTAAACACTTAGCGGTAGACCTCTACCTGGCTAAACCAGTTACACATTTTGTAGGGAAAATTAAACACTTAGCGGTAGACCTCTACCTGGCTAAACCAGTTACACATTTTGTAGGGAAAATTAAACACTTAGCGGTAGACCTCTACCTGGCTAAACCAGTTACACATTTTGTAGGGAAAATTAAACACTTAGCGGTAGACCTCTACCTGGCTAAACCAGTTATACATTTGCAGGGAAAATTAAACACTTAGCGGTAGACCTCTACCTGGCTAAACCAGTTATACATTCGCAGGGAAAATTAAACACTTAGCGGTAGACCTCTACCTGGCTAAACCAGTTATACATTCGCAGGGAAAATTAAACACTTAGCGGTAGACCTCTACCTGGCTAAACCAGTTATACATTCGCAGGGAAAATTAAACACTTAGCGGTAGACCTCTACCTGGCTAAACCAGTTACACATTTTGTAGGGAAAATTAAACACTTAGCGGTAGACCTCTACCTGGCTAAACCAGTTACACATTTTGTAGGGAAAATTAAACACTTAGCGGTAGACCTCTACCTGGCTCAAACAGAAAACGTAGCAGATTATAAAGGGGGAACCCAATATCATAAGACCGTACCTCTAGAGGTTGACCTGCTGCGTTGGCGTTTTGATCCGCTGCCGGGGCGTTCTGGCCTTGAGGCGGGTTCTGGACTTCAGGCAGGTTAACGTTCTGGGCTGCATCTTCTACAGGTAGAGCAGCAACGGGTAGAGCAGCAACGGGTAGAGCAGCAACGGCCGGGAATTGAACAGGATTATCGGCCATGACGCGCTGCGAATTCGAGGACTAACAAACGTCGAAACCAGCTACACGGCGTCGTAGATGGGAATGACACAAAAGACAGGGTGTGCGGTAATATATGCACGCAAGGCATGATGGGATATCTATTGTTATGCAAATACTCGCTATTATTATGAGTACTTAGAATAGTTTGTAGATGTGAGTAGTACTGATTTAGGTTAAGTATGGAGCTGTTACCTGCTTTATTTATGTGAACGTGTCAGATAGTTTGTAGATGTGAGTAGTACTGATTTAGGTTAGCAAAGGATTGTGGTAAAATGATCAGACGCCATCATTTTACAAAGGATCAGTAATTTTATCCTGAATTTATCCTTCGGTGTCACGTTTCACTAATGATTAGGCAATGAGGGTTCATCATGTAATTTCAAAACTCATAGGACAAATAAATGATTATCATAGCTGGAAAGAGCTCGTCGAAATTAGTAAAAATGTGAAGTTTGGAAAAGATCGCTTCACAAATTGCGAAGATATGAATTTTCAAAAATCGAAATTTTATATGAAAACCTTTGGAAATTTACGCTGGTAGGCAACCAACAAAGGTTTACATACAAAATTTCGATTTTTGAAAATTCATATCTTCGCAATTTGTGATGCGATCTTTTCCAAACTTCACATTCTTACTCATTTCAACGAGCTCTTTCCAGGTATGATAATCATTTTTTTGTCCTATGTCTCCTATAAGTTTTGAAATTACGTGATAAACCCTCATTGGTTTTATAGATATGTGTTATAATGAAATTTGAATTTTACTTTAATTATCGGCTCAGTTGAGAGATCGAGATGAACGTAAGAAAAGCTAATGGGATGGGAAATGGGAAAAGAAACAATATATGGGATGAATGGCGAGAAAACGGAATGGATAGAATAAAAGGATGGGGAATGTCGAGGACAAGAATTTTAGGATAAAGGGAACGTATAGGAAGTGGAGGGAAGGGAGAAGACATTATCCTCTACACCTAACCCCTTCTGGGATGCCTTTGCTTTATTAAGGCCGAGGGGGACTTGGCTCGTAACATGTTACAGTCCCTCCCGGCAGTAGACCACAGGAAGCCCATAGAGCAGAAAAGATAGGAGGCTACATTTTTACATTCGAATAAATAGAAAAATATGAATAAGAGAAATGAATAAAAATTCAATTGTTAGAGTTATTCTAATTATAGGTCGTGGTTTTATCAATTTTAAAATGTCAATAAATGAAAAGTGTGTTGAATCAAATCGATGTATTACTAATTATCTTGATAGAGTGCAATTTAGAAAAGCGTGAACTAGTACTAACTTTAAATAGTACTAAATAGTGTTATATCTAGAGTGATTCCAATAAACCTGGGCATTACTAACTACACCATTACACACTCACTCTTTTGTTTTCTTTTGTTTCTTTGCATCTAATAAACACTGACAGCTAATTAGTAGTCGGCCAATCATTCTATTGTTTTCTATTGTTCCATCAGTGCTATTTAGTACTAATTAGTACTGTTTCACGGACATAGAGTGATTCCAATAAACCTGGGCATTACTAACTACACCATTACACACTATTAGACACTCACTCTTTTGTTTCTTTGCATCTAATAAACACTGACAGCTAATTAGTAGTGTCAATCATTCTATTGTTTTCTATTGTTCCATCAGTGCTATTTAGTACTAATTAGTACTGTTTCACGGACATAGAGTGATTTCAATAAACCTGGGCATTACTAACTACACCAATACACACTATTAGACACTCTTTTGTTTTCTTTTGTTTCTTTGCATCTAATAAACACTGACAGCTAATTAGTAGTGCCCAGGTTTATTGGAATCATTCTATTGTTTTCTATTGTTCCATCAGTGCTATTTAGTACTAATTAGTTAGTACTGTTTCACGGACATATGGTTTGCACTCTATTAGTGCTATTTGGTACTAATTGGTTATTTAGTTTTCAAGCTTTTCTAAATTGCACTCTGAAATTGAACAAGACGCTCAATGAGCGTATACTCGGGCTTATGATAAGGACAATGTCAGTTGCGTGAGGGAGAGACCTGACAATGACTGACAGTTGCGTGACGAGGGAGACTATGTATATATATGTCGAGTTCATTTGATTTGCTTTTGACTTTGAGTTCATTTGATTACCTTTTGACTTTGAGTTCAATTGATTTGCTTTTGATGAGTTCGTGTAAAGGCCCAGTCGAAAACGCTAGCGCTCAACATCTTTTAGAGTTGGCCCACACGAATCGGCGTATGCGTTTGTATGTGAGAGCGTATTTAAAAGGAACTGTGGATGGCTTGCCTTGGATACAACATAATTTATCTTCTGCACAGGTCAACTGCTTCTTTCACTTCTAGTCGTCGAAGACCATGACTTAGCACTATCTCAGTATCTACCCTGAGCGAAGAATACTTCGGATTTAGTTCGATATACGCTCGGAAACTATTTGATCCGTTTATTGAGCGAATCATATTTTCGGATTTAGTTCGATAGGCGTTCGGAAAATATTCGACCCGTTTGTGGCGCCATGAATATGCAACCTCAAGTGACCTCAAGTACGTTTAAAGATGTACCATATACGTACCTCGAACAGTCGGAGATCTTTATCGATGCTCATCGACACAAATAATCTCTCTTGTCACGCAAAGCGAGATTAGCTATCAAAACAAAATCTACTCAGTGGAAAATCAAACCCTCGCTCTCTAGCTTCAGATCCCGAAACGTCGAGTTTGGAATCGAGTTCGAGTTCCGGTTCGAGTTACGGTTCGAACGTCGAATAAAATAAACATCCATCATTATATATATCTGAGAAATGTGTTTCGTATAAGGGAATGCCGAAACGTCGAGTTTGGAATCGAATTCGAGTTCGAATTACGGTTCGAGTTATGGTCCGTATTCGTTCTTCAACATAACGTATATATCGTGAATTCGTTCAAATTTACTTTGATAAAATCTCTAACTCAATTCAAACTCGATCATTCATGACTCCCATAATATAACATCCATGCATACTATGATCTGGCGAAGCCCGCTCGAGAATCACGACCCCTATATAACACATTGCGCATGTGCGAGATAATTCAATAGTACAAGACCCCATACTTTGGCTAGAAGCCGCTAAACACACGCCAGCTTTGACAATATCATCTGATTTGATTTGATTTTGACTTTATTTTTAGTGACGATTGTCTATCGAATTAGTGGTCATGCGTAGTGTTTTGGATTTGACAAAGTCCCACATCGATTGCGAGAAAGATAAATGTTTGTATATAAATGGTTCCAATACACTTATATCTAATGGACATACTAGCCCTAGCCTAGCCTCGGTATATTTGGTCTCGATGTGACATGTGACCGGATATTGCACAACTGACGCCTGATCAAATACTTCGCATTCCGTGGCCTAACAAAAACATAAAATAAAATAAAATAATAATAAAAAGAATGTCCATGTGACCGGATATTGCACAACTGACGCCTCATCAAATACTTCGCATTCCGTGGCCTAACAAAAACATCAAAATAATAATAATATTCCAGGTTTTATTCACAGTTTACAAGAATACGCTGCTTTAAATAATACACAAAGCAAAGAGAGAAGCGTTGCTTGTGAAAGGATTGAACACTCTGCAAGAAGACTTACAAACACTGTCATCTTCAGTCTGTAGAAGGACAGCTTTTGTCTTGTCCCTGTTGTAACGTTTTAAATTCGAACCCCGCATTACGGACACCTCGTTAATACGAACACCTTCCTGTGTAGTTGGTGTCCGTATTAACGGGGTTCGACCGCATTATCATCATTTCAATAAAACTTTCCTCACTAACGCGCATGCGCGACTGGTTTACGAAAACCGGTCAGAAAAAAATAGAAACCACATAATTACTTTCGGTCCCTCTTCAGCCCTTTCAACAGCAACGCTTTTAAAATAGCTGTACATAGTTTGTAATGTGTCCATGATCGTACTATACATTGTATTCAATACTGTACATATGGCTGTACAAGTTACGAATGACTCATCTAACGTTGTCTTAGACACCGCTGTCATGCATGAGTACGGGCGCATGTGCCCCGGCATTCCCTCGAGACAGTTTAATATACGGTCGTTTTCGTACGAGTGGGAAAGTTACCGTGCCGTGTCGTATTGATTGGATGAGATGCATCTGCACGCTTTTTCAGGATTGGTTCAGAAAGGAAGCCATTTGAGTGTCGCGGTACCGTAGGTTTCCCACTCGTACGAAAACGACTCTTCATAGTGCACGTATGAAATGATATTCAGATTGAGGATTTTAATTTTAAAACTCCTTGTTTGATGGTAGTTTTCACCAGCGTTGGAAGCGGTGGCATGGCAGTCGCATCCAAATAGAAGGCCAATTGACTCATGTTTTCTTAAAACATCAGTAGCCGCAATGAGTGGAGTCTGCAGCTTGTTTCCAACAACTGTGCCACCTCGTCCAACCCATTTCATATCAGAACAAGAGAATGACATTGCGGCTTTTTGTTACTGATCCAATATGGCCGCCATATTTCTCTGACATTTTTCCCAAGAACCCTTGCGAACCGAGTATATGTGGATTTCTAAAGCCTTTTGCTTGATCACTTTAAAATATCAGTCATTTCTTTTTTTTAAACAGCGTTTTCAGAAAATTTGCAATTTATTTTGCTCCGTGCTTCAGCTGATCTGCGGTTCAATTCAGGATGTGAATAGACTAGTGAATTTCCTATGTTGATTAGTGCTCTAGCGTGGCTGTGGTTAGACCGCTCATAGGTCTCTTACACGAGAAGTTTTCAGAGCATGCAAGTGACCTATATTTGTCGTTTTATTTTCTTGACGTTGAATGGAACTTTCGAAAACGCGCGAAAAAATCGCCTGAAAACGTTGTTTTTCGCGCTAAATGTTAATATATTCAATTTGTAAAAGAAACAAAACATTTGGGAATGACAGCCGGGGCATTATGATTAGAATAGTTTCCCTAATTACTAGTTTTAAATGACTAAAAAGACTAACACTATCAGACCACCATCGAGTAGCTTTTTCGTAATAACGGGCGACCATCTCTAGCTCGAGGAATTACTTTTCTTGGTGATAAGTCGCTCAAGTCTCTCACTACATCGCCATGATTTTCTATTTCATCCAGCATAGTTTCGTTTTCTGTTTTGAATCGCTGTATTGTTGAACGGAGTTGAATGAACTGACGCGTTAAGAACTTGTCTTGATGTCGCATGTCGGCCTGGAAAATAGATCACGTAAAAAAACTGCGTGTTAAAAGTGTGATTTGATTCACAAAGTTTTGCTCTATTGATACATAGTTTGTTCGCTTGTTTGTTTCCTTGTTTGTTTCCTTGCTTGCTTGTTTGTTTGTTTATTTGTTTGCTTGCTTGCTTGTTTGTTCGCTTGTTTCTGTGTTTGCTTGCTTGCTTGTTTGCTTGTTTGTTTGTTTGTTTGCTTGCTTGTTTGCTTCCTTGCTTGCTTGTTTGTTTGTTTATTTGTTAGTTTGTTTGTTTGTTTAGTTTCATTACTCTCATAAGTTCAGTTTGCTGCATTACGGAACATGCATACGGCACTCTTTCTTCCCTCCCCGGCAACATATTTACTAACTTTCAAAGAACTAGATGACTTATCACAACATCTGTCATAAAGCTCATTACGCTTTGTGGATTTGAACAACCAACATAGCCGCGCGTCAGTTTACCTAGCAAAATCCTGCTAAAGCCTCGGTGGGTTTCACTATTGACTGCTCGTCTTTTTTACTAATGCTCATCATCGAAAATCAGACTATTGTTGATCTAAGACTTCAATCGGATGACTCTTCACAATGACAGGTTTACTCATATTACTGTAGTCCGTCTAAAATACTCATCACCGAACGCGCGTGCTGCTCGAATTGGACAAACACAAAACGCTGCCTTCATTGTAAAGCTGTCAGCAGGAGTTTAGCAAAGCGAAAGTTTGCAATATTCGCGTTGCTATCTACAGTACAGCAGGACCGTAGCCGCCAGTACGGTTCACTTTTCGAATTAAACAGTTTCAATTATTTACATTTTTAATTTTTCGGATATTTTTTATGAAAAACAAAGTTTGAAAACCGGACCACTCATAAACTGACCGGGCCACTCAAACACTGACGGCTACGGCTCTGGTACAGTAATTGTAAATCACCGAGCGATAAACAGAGGACACGAGGAGTAATAAATAGTTTTGAAGCATAGAAAGTGAAGGATAATGACTGTTGTGTGTTTGTTTTGTCTTGCTTCGTTGTCAGGTGCTGTATGGTTGCTGCGGTTTTGGCGCCACGAAACGCTCTAGCGTACGTGTTCAGCCATTAATACTACTCCCGTAACTGTGTCACTCAGACTTCGACACCAAAATTGCATGCAACGAACTCTGATATTTAAAAAAACAAATTAAGCCGGGTTTTAAAAAAAAATTTGTGCTCAATTGACCATGATACGAAGCGGCAATGTTAAAGGTTGAAACACGAATTATGCAAAAAAATTCGATCTTGTTTTGAGATAATCATAAATCGTAACTTTTATGAGAACGGTTAATTAAATGCTATAGGTATATTCCTCAGCTTTTCTTCAACGTATCCTTTGTTCTTTGAGGATAAAAACATCAAGATATAAAGCTCAAAACGCTGAGCTAATTGATAGATACAAAGATTAGGACTGTCAGGTTCTGCATGTGCTTTCATGAATATGATTAAACTTTATATGTTTTTGGTCTGTTGTGATACTTAGAGCCTTGCACTTTGAAATCCTCAAAGGATTGATTTTTTTCCTTTCAAGTTTGTTAACTGCATTGATAACTCCAAAAACTAGTCTCCAAAACGAGTGTTTCCTCTTCCAATTGGGGCGCAGAATTGTCAAGAAATGTGTAGTCGGTTTGAACTCTTTGACCGTGCAGCTGTCATTTTATTATTATTTTTTTGCATTCACACTCGACAATACAAACTATCCCCAGCGAATGCTTGTTGTAATAATGAATTTTTTAATTTCAAAGGATCTTTAAATGTGTTTAACATGATAAAAGGAATTTTCGCTTAGAGTAAAAATCTATGCCAATACAGTGTCTCGATGGATTGTTTCTCACCTCGGGAGAAAACCTGCCCAAGCTGCCAGATTCCCGTAAATGAAACGAATTTCACACTTGTTAGCAATTTTCGTGATAGTGCAGATTATTACCATTTCAAAGTGAATTAATAGATTTGAAATATTCTCGCACGGTCATGACATATTTCGTTTCTACGCACTGCAATTCCCAAGGCGCTAGAATTACCCATTTTCCCTTCCAGAATTTCCTCTCAAAAGTTCACTCATCTCTTTCGACATCTTACCAACTCTTTTCTAATCCAAAGTAGAGCTTCTTCAAGTCTTGCTTCTCGTTCTTCAATCGTTCCTTCAGACGACACAACCGGTGCATTTCGGACTTTGTAAGGATTCAGTGGATCGTCCCCATTTTCCAGTGTGATGTGGTTTCTTCTAATTCCATTCCAGGAGTACGCGTGTAACGGGAAAGAATATCGTTTCACAAGTCCGCTCATCGTCGACGCTCCGGCTCTAAGATAAATATGTACAGTGACGTGCCTTGAAGTCTGCAGCAATTTCAAACAAAGAATTCGCCGTGTCGGTGCGTCGATGAAAGAGAATGTGTCTACTTGGTGGTCTACAAGCAAAACAGAATGATGGATCTATTTCGTGAATCTACCGTGACGGATGAGTTACTGTGAACCGAGTCAAAGGATCATTTAAATTCAGTTTGAGTACTGACACAAGGTTGTATGACCTCATCGGTGTACGCGCGTCGGTCGTTGTCAACCTCGTGTTGAATCATCCTCTGACGCAACGTTTAAATCTCCCTACCCAACCCTTTCAATTTCGATACCATTCAGATATTTCATTGGCTCTAATACTTAGGAGAATATATGATGCTGTCGTGGTTGGTTAAGAAATCCTTATAAACGCTTGAGTACTGAAAGGTTTCCCGGCTCTCCTTAAGATAACCTTCCTGTTATTTCATATTTACATATGATTACATTGTAACAGCTACCGCCTGGCCAGCCTGACAGCGTTGAATCGTCTGGCTCAACTTAATCAAGCTGTGGCCGCATTCAAAGTCATTTTGCGTCAAAAACATCATATCTTGTGTTGCGCGTCCTGGACGCCGGGGAAAACGCCAAAACAAACGTCAAAAATCGCGCTGATCAAAGAGAATTCTCGTATGTGACTAAGAGCAAGCGTTAGGTTTGTTCTGATAGAGTTTGAATCAATAGTGAATCATGATCAATAGCGGAACTGCACCTGTCGAGACCACACCCAACACAGGAAACCCAAGGACACTTTATGAATGACAAATTAGCCATTACCAAATCGAACAGGGGACTGGGACCAAGTCCGTAAAACTAATTCAACTAGACGCTCTTCTAGCGTGAAGTCGGGCTTCTAAATGAAATGTAGCCTATTTGAACTAAATATAGATATCTTAATATAGTGCGATTAAAACAGTATTTGGTTGCTCGTCGTTGCGTGACTCGAGCTCGATAGAACATGCTTTCCTTGCAATTTCAGTACTGCGATTTCACAAACTCAGCGAATCATGAATGACAATGACATGCATAGTTTATTTGTTACCATAAATATATCCATACAAATACAAATACCGTATACATAAACTAGACATCGCATGATTAAACAATGTTTGGATGAAGTGTAGACGGTTATCGGTCGGTTGAAAACCTTACAACTGTTCTCTTTACCGCCGGCTGCGTGTATCAACTCACTTCGACCCTTTGCAGTACTAGTACTGGATTGATAAATCCATATCTCTATGAATTATTGTGGTTATTTTGAAAACAAGACGACATAAACTTCCCCCAACAAGGTTTGTTGATTCAGACTCGACCAGTCTCGTATTGATAAATCATGTTGTTAGAGCCTTCGATGATTACTCGGGCCCTTCCGAAGGAAGCCCGAGTTAGAAAATACACTTTTTTTTTTTTTTTTCTTTTTTTTTTCAGGTGAAGGAATGACAAAAAAATGCGAAGAATGCGATGTATTTGATCCTATCGAGTTTCAAGATTTCTCATCATAGATCTTCAAGCTATTAAGTTCAGGATTGTAGTTGATCATTCCACGATGAAGCTAAGGCGCGTTTGCTTTTGTTATAAATGAAACGACATCTTTCAGAGTGGGCCCACACGAATAGCCGTATGCTTTTGTCTGTGAAATGAGCCTGTTTAAAGCCCGTGTTTTATCGGCTGTTCTATAACGCCTTTCCACGAACTCGAACTCATATCCAAAAATGAATTGAGACAAAGGCGATCGAGCAAGGTCAATGTTCGAAAATCCGTGTTCTTTTCAGTAAGATTACAGTTGTAAAGTGATCCTTATCTGAGTCATACATCTATTACCGGCGACCTAATTTTAGAACCGTTGATTTTAAAACCGAATTTCCACGCTCAAAACAGGTCAGTGAACGGCAAAAATACAATCGAAATCAAAACGTCCTTAGATTTTAGGGATCTATTATAGAAGAAGACGCTCAATGACGAGGGAGACTTGTGTCTGACTCATAGATAAAGATCTCCGCGGACTCTTGTTATAATTAAACTCACGACCAACGCCGTACAACGGTCATGTATAACTCCATCTATTGACAGAAAGCTATATGTACAGAAGTCATGCAAACAGTCGAGCCAGTCGAGTTATTTTCAGTAGCTCATGATGGATGTTTATTTTATTCCACGTTTGAAAAATTCAGAAGGAAAAGGAATCGTAAAAATCGTTCTTCAAAACTACATCAAAGCATTTAAGGCAAGCAAGGTCAATGTTCGTAAATCGTATAGCCCTTCATCTGGCAGACATATAATCTCCCTCGTCACGCAACTGTCAGTCATTGTCAGGTCTCTCCTCACGCAACTGACATTGTCCTTTTCATTTTATATAGAACTGCCGCGTAGGCTATTTAAAACAGAATTTCCACGCTCAAAACAGGTCAGTGAACGGCAAAAATACAATCGAAATCAAAACGTCCTTAGATTTTAGGGATCTATTGCAGAAGAAGACGCTCAGTGACAAGGGAGACTATTTCGGTCGGTGACTCATAGATAAAGATCTCCGACTCTTGAAAGTACGCTGTCATACGTATTTAAACGTATTGGAGGTCACTTGAGGTCACATCTTAAATCTAACAGAAGCAGCTTTTGATTTTTAATCGATAATTCCTTTCTGATTTCGAGATAAATCGAACAAGATTTTTTAATGTATAGGCAGAGACAGCAGTTGGTCGAGCTTTGTCACATCATACTGAATCAACTGGATGTTTAAAAATACGAAGTTCTAACTCATGATGGATGTTTATTTTATTCCACGTTTGAAAAATTCAGAAGGAAAAGGAATCGTAAAAATCTTACTTCAAAACTACATCAAAGCATTTAAGGCGAGCAAGGTAAATGTTCGTAAATCGAGATCGTACATAGCCCTTCATCTGGCAGACATATAGTCTCCCTCGTCACGCAACTGTCAGTCATTGTCAGGTCTCTCCTCACGCAACTGACATTGTCCTTTTCATAAGCCCGAGTGTACGCTCATTGAGCGTCTTGTTATCTTAGCGGCCGGCACAGGGCGCATGCGCTGTAGAACCCAATTAGTGATTTGAGGTCAACGAAGAACGGATCTCATTTTTAGAGTCGGTGCTTCCACAGGAAGCCGGACTAATAAGAAACTAGCAAAAATGGGCATCATTTTTTGAGAGAGCAGACCAAACTTAGCTAGTCTGCAAAGTTTGGTGAACTTCGGCTTAATATTGACGATGCTAGAGGGCATCAAATATGTATATTTCCCCATACAAACTCTGTAAATTTTTGATGTCCATCCAAACCATACATTCACTGTAAAATTTTGCGGCTGGACAACACAATTTCAAAAGTTTATAATTCCGATAGAATTCGCTCAATTCACATCAAACTTTGCACAGATGCTAATTTCAACATGCTCTTTCATGTCATGAACTTAATTTCATAATTACATTAATTCTAATAAACTCGTTCCCAGTCCCCTGCTCGATTTGATAATGGCTAATTGGATTTGGTTCAGATTAGACCACGGGCAGCCCAACCATTTCTTTTGAGGCTAATTATAATAAATAAAAGTATAATTGTATATGAGCGCGTCTTTTTGTGGGTTTCCTGTGGTGGACTGGCAATACGCATTATGTTGGGCTTCCTGTGCTTTACGCAAGGAAAACGCGCGCGTTTACGTTAGGAATGGTTGGGCTGTACTGCCTGCGATTAGAACTATTTTAGAATGATATTATAATAATAATAGTTAATTAGATATGATGGCTATCAGGAACCCATTACTAATATTTTAATAGGCTCCTGTGGCTTAGATTATGACAGGATGATGATGATGATGATGAATAGTAAGTACATGTAGTCCAAGGACTCGGCAAAGACCAATACAACGTATATATTTTTAGTGACTATGATTATGATGACTGTAATGAAAACACTAGCGTGAACCGGCGGGCTTCTAACTGATATAGCCAAGAGAGCATAAGGCCTAGTGGTTTCTTTATATATAGGGATATTTTAATGGTGTAAATAGAAATTCGGGTGGGGTAGATAGGTGCAATTAGTTTCTTGTAAACTAGAACATATGACACAATAATAAAGTTTCTTGTAAAAACTAGAAAACATATGACACGAATCATAATACAATGACATAGTTTATTTGGTACCATATATATATTATTTAAACAAGCGTTCACTCGATCGTGCCCTGGTGCGATATGCCGCCTATTTACTTAACGTTGAGCCTGCTTTCGAGGCTTCTCGATGTTTTACCCAGTCGTTTATTACTGGTGGGTTTTTTTTGGGGGGGGTTTTTGATTTTGGGGGCTTTTCATTTTTCGCTTTTTGCTTTTCGTTTTGGTTTTTGGTTTTGTTTTCGGTTTTTTGCTTTTCATTTTTCGCTTTTTGGCTTTTTGCTTTTCGTTTTTGTTTTTGGGGGTTTTTTGCTTTTCATTTTTCGCTTTTTGCTTTTCGGGATTTTGGTTTTTGTTTTCGGTTTTTTGCTTTTCATTTTTCGCTTTTTGCTTTTGGTTTTGGTTTTGGTTTTGGTTTTTGTTTTCGGTTTTTTGCTTTTCAAATTTTTCGCTTTTTGCTTTTCGTTTTGGTTTTGAGATTTTTCGCTTTTTGCTTTTGCTTTTGGTTTTGGTTTTTGTTTTTGTTTTTGTTTTCGGTTTTTTGCTTTTCAAAGCAGGCTTTCATTTTTTTTGCTTTGGTTTTGGTTTTGGTTTTTGTTTTCGGTTTTTTTTCAAACTTTGGTTTTTGTTTTTGTTTTTGTTTTTGTTTTCGTTTTTTTGCTTTTCATTTTTCGCTTTTTGCTTTTCGTTTTGGTTTTGGTTTTTTTTTTTTTGAACGATTTTTTTCAAAACGAAAAACTCAGCGAATCATGAATAACAATGACAGTAGTTTATTTGGTACCATTAATTAATCATATGTCCAAACTGTATGCAATAACAATGCAAATGAAATAAACAAATGGGCGTTCACTCGATCGTGCCCTGGTGCGATTGAGCTTTGAAACTACGGGATTTTGCGAGAATACGCGACGAGGTGTTCGGAGCATGAAGTTGCTCAAAAACACACCATCGGGAAATATCAAATAATTCGCTTAAAATATTGAGCTTTTATAATTTATAGAGACTGCGAACATATGACCCCAGGGCATCTGGTCATTGTCAACTTTCACTATTTCTATTCTCTGCTGTCCAAGTCTATTCTATAAATTAAAGCTCAATATTTTAAGCGAATTATTTGATATTTCCCGATGGTGTGTTTGAGCAACTTCAACTGATCGAAGCCGTCCGAACGCTACCTCGGTCCGTATTCTCGCCTGCCGTATTTTCAAAGCTCTTTAATACTCATCATGACTTCAGCGATACGAAAGAACAAGTTTGAGGTCAATCCATGCGAGCATATCAACTGAAACTCATTGCCCATAAACTTGATTCCATTACCGACATTTCAACAAAAAAATAGTACATAGGGGATTGTTATGGACGTGCGAATTAAGTACAGTTTAGCCTCAGTACGTACTAACAATAACAATCCCCTATGTTATTTAATAGTTGAAACGATGGTATGCGCATGGATTGCAAACTTGTTCTTTTCGTATCGGCTGAAGTAGATGAGTATTGAGCTTTTCGCGAGAATACGGACCGATCAGTTGAAGTTGCTCAAACACACCATCGGGAAATATCAAATAATTCGCTTAAATATTGAGCTTTTATATTTATAGTATAGACTGCGGATACATGCACGAACAAGGTTGAATGAACTATAAATAAGGCTATCATGTTACTCTATGACCCCAGGGCATCTGGTCATTGTCAACTTTCACTATTTCTATTCTCTGCTGTCCAAGTCTATTCTATAAATTAAAGCTCAATATTTTAAGCGAATTATTTGATATTTCCCGATGGTGTGTTTGAGCAACTTCAACTGATCGAAGCCGTCCGAACGCTACCTCGGTCCGTATTCTCGCCAAAATTTGCCGTATTTTCAAAGCTCTTTAATACTCATCTACTTCAGCCGATACGAAAGAACAAGTTTGAGGTCAATCCATGCGCATATCAACTGAAACTCATTGCCCATAAACTTGATTCCATTACCGACATTTCAACTAAAAATAACATAGGGGATTGTTATTGTTATTACGTACAGTTTAGCTACATATGAACTTAATTAATAATACGCACGTCCATACCTTTCTGTCCTTTGGGCAAACGTTTGTACCTCGGGTTTGTACTTGACTTCGAAGCCGTCCGCCATGTTTGTTCATCACGTGGCTCGCAAGGCACCATGGACCGGCCCAGGAGGGCCACTCATGGTTTTGGTTTTGGTTTTGGCTTTTGCCTTTTTGGTTTTTGCTTTTGCCCTTTTGGTTTTTGCTTTCGCCTTTTTGGTTTTTGGTTTTGTCTTTTTGGTTTTTGGTTTTGTCTTTTTGGTTTTTGGTTTCGTCTTTTCGGTTTTGGTTTTTGCTTTTGACTTTTGGGTTTCAAAAAATAAATAAACAAAAAAACGAAAAGTAAAAAAAAACGAAAAGCAAAAAATAACGAAAAGGGAAAACAAAAACCAAATCAAAAAAGAAAACCAAAACGAAAACGAAAAGCAAAAAGCGAAAAATGAAAAGCAAAAAACCGAAAACGAAAAACAAAAACAAAAACCAAAACCAAAACCAAAAGCAAAAAGCGAAAAATGAAAAGCAAAAAACCGAAAACAAAAACAAAAACCAAAACCAAAACCAAAAGCAAAAAGCGAAAAATGAAAAGCAAAAAACCGAAAACAAAAACCAAAATCAAAACCAAAACGAAAAGCAAAAAGCGAAAAATGAAAAGCAAAAACCGCAAAAAAAAAAAAAACGCAAAAAAGCGAAAAATGAAAAGCAAAAAAAAAATGAAAAGCAAAAAAAAAAAAACGAAAACAAAAACAAAAACCAAAACGAAAAGCAAAAAAGCGAAAAATGAAAAAAAAGCGAAAAATGAAAAGCAAAAAAACGAAAACAAAAACAAAAACCAAAACGAAAAGCAAAAAGCGAAAAATGAAAAGCAAAAAACCGAAAACAAAATCAAAAACAAAAACAAAATCCCGAAAACCAAAAACAAAATCGAAAACCCACCAGTGGCCCTCCTGGGCTTCCGTAGTTTATACTTACCGTGGAAAGTAGTAAGAAGTAACCGCGGACCGGAAGCGCAAAACCGGACCGGAAAGCGCGCTCAGGCGCTTCAAACACCGCGCGCCCACATTCCGAGTAAGAGAAGCGACTGGGAACGAGTCTGTCAACACGGCCCGAGATATTCGCGAACTGAAAGCTTAGAACCCCTTTATCAGTTATACAAAATGGAAGTTAAACTGTTGCAGAATCAATATTTTTACATATACACCTATTTCAAATAACGTTGTCGCGTTCAAAGCAACAAGCGTCAAGCCAAGACTGAAGTGAATGCTGGTTTTGTGTTGTCAAATTATTCAAATCAGACCTATTTTCTATGGAACGAAGTGTGATATGCATACAAGCATGTGAAAATGTTCACATTTTGTAATTAGTCCTTATTAGTCGAGCATTCACTTCGGTCTTGGCTTGACGCTTGTTGCTTTGAACGCGACAACGTTATTTGAAATAGGTGTATACACATGTATATGCCAACTTGAAGATGAGTATTGGACTTGAATTTGCGTTATGGCATTTACATAAAAGCAAGGCTAGGTTTTGACATCTTGTGATGAAATGTGCTTAGTCATCATAGGTGTATCGACTACTTAAACATTTCTCAATGTTTAGATCTGAGATAATGATTATAGCATGCAGGGCGCATACGCTGTAGATATATCGTGTTGATAAACCATGTGGTCATCTCTGGGTCATCTCTGTGGTCAGACTCCTTGTCTCGTTCTGCGGATTCGCGACATGGACCAAAATAAATAAATACGGGCTGTATTTTTAGACTCGTGCCGGCCAAAGGTCTGGGCACGAGTAATAAGGCTAAGACATCGCAGCGTGACTAAACAATGTTTGGATGAAGTCGATAAATCTGTCGCTGCTTCGCTTCTATCGGTGTTATAAGTTTACCACAACACAAAATAGAGTGCAATTTAGCAAAGCTTGAAAACTAAATAACTCATTAGAGTGCAAATTAGAAAAGCTTGAAAACTAAATAACTAATTAGTACTAAATAGCACTAATGAAACAATAGAAAACAATAGAAATAGCACTATTTAGTACTATTTAAAGTTAGTACTATTTCAAGCTTTTCTAAATTGCACTCTAGTACAAATAGCACTAATTAAACAATAGAAAACAATAGAAATAACACTATTTAGTACTATTCAAAATTAGTAAGTATTTCACACTTTTCTAAATTGCACTCTAAAAGCGGTACAAAGTATAGAAGACACTCTTCGTTTAGATTTCAATCTTGTGTCAGTTGTGCGATTCTTCCACAGGAAGCCCGACTAATAATATTTAATAATATTTATACATATATATATATAGCGCTATTTCCAGTGGTCCAATAGCGCTTTACAATGTGTAAAAATAACAATAATCAATAATGATAATGATGATTACGAAGATCATGATAGCATGGATGTTGGTATTCATTATAAAAAAATTCTAATGGGATTATAAAGAAAAACGAATAATACAGCGATGCCGATGGTCCCCCATCCATCAGTCCTTCCATTCCATTCTAGAATTTCCTTGTATATGTCGCCTGTCATGCGTAGTTGTCCATTCACAACGTGGATTCACTGCGAGCAGTGTTGTCGTCTGCTTTACTTTCTCAGCTGTTTTTGCCTGATCGAGGGTCGAAATGGCTCCACCGATAAGCCAGCGAGGGACAGTATTCAAGACTGATCCCGGATCAGACGATAAAGCAAAGGATGAGCTCGAAGAAATGGTTAAAAAGAGCCGAGTCTTGCGATAGAGGTGTCCGTGCAATCCTTCTTGGACCTCCCGGGTCAGGCAAAGGAACACAGGTACACATATCATCCTAAAACAAAATATAAACACATCAAAACACTATGAATTATCAACCATAAACAATTGAACTTCCTATGGATCTCGTCTCACACATCCTAGCCTTTTGTTTGGTTATCATCGACACCGGGAAAGTTTTACTATGAGTTTGACCTTTGTGCTCTGCCTTGGTTTGTTGTGAGGGAATTTGTGATATTTTTTCGAAGTGAAGTTTAGAATGTCTGTTACTTATTTCTCGTGTTTTAGGCTCCTAAATTAGCTGAGAGGTACTGTGTGTGTCACCTCGCTACAGGTACGATAAGTAAAATATGTTTTAGAGGTTTATTTGTATATTTTGATTACTATGCTTTAATAAGCTTACTATTAATTACTATACAGTAAGCTTATAAGCTTACTGCTTACATGTACTTCTTCAGTTCTTGTTGGTCTGCATAACACGAAGTATAAGTGGTTGTTGTTGTTTCAAGTGTGTTTTATAATTGTTTCAATCATCTGTTACCTTGCATTGTAGTTTTTAGTTGTATTATTGGTATTTTAATACATTATTATATATCTGTGACGTAATTTTACCATATTTGGTCATTTTTGAGGGCCGATATGAGGCGTTAATGCCCTGTAGAAATCAGTAATGCCCTATTCACAACTCAAAAAACTCAAAAAACAATATCCTGATAAAATTACGTCACAGTTATATAATAAATCCCTTATTAGATGTTTTTTCAGGTATTACGGGCTGACATTTTACTCGTTGCTCGCATTTTTCCTCGACCTGCGGGCTTGGAAAAATACATTTACAACTCGTAAAATATCAGCCCGTAATACCTGAGAAAACATCTAATAAGCTGTACTTATTATTATTCTACATTGCTGATATAAAGTGTAAATTAACCTATTTGAAACCCACTGCATGACTACATGTAATGCACCCATATTGGAAATACTCATTTGTCACATCACATTTCCCATACCTTGCACACCCTAACGCAGTGCCAATCTCTGGGAAGTATGCATGACTCTTAGCGAACATGTGAGAAATATTATAAAATGAGCTCAAACTGATGAAACTAATCATATATAAAGCACTATAAAATAATGGAAATGTCATAATTAAGGTCCCTTTTTGACGCAGCCCAGATAGTTTTGCATGTGGGCTGTAATTTATACAACTGAGCATTTGACTATTGAACTCCAAGCAGCTACCATCTACATGTAGCATAGGTATAGCATGTAACAGTAGCTTGGAATTTGCCTTTGCCAAGTTACTTGCTTTTCAAAGTAGAATGCGGCCTATACATGCTTATTCATAATAACTATTAATCATACTCATTATTAATCAGGAGACATGCTGAGGGCTGTTGTTGCATCTGGTTCTGCACTCGGCAAGAAAGTAAAGCAAGTCATGGACTCAGGGCAGGTGAGACATAATGCCCAATACCCTGAGTACCGTACTCCCATATATAAGTGATATGGAAAGGTACCCCCAACAGGGAACCAACAACCACTGTTGAGTTATCCCAGGACCTTTTAGGGTACATTGTTTGCTCATATATAAAATCAGGGCCTACTTGTCAGGAAGCTAATTACTCGGCAGGCTGCCTGTGGCACGCCTAGTTGAAAAATGGGCTTTCTTTTTCTGGCCACAAATCGCCAACTGGGTACCAACGCGCATGTGCTCTGTATTGCTGTGGAAGCTGAAGGCTCATTGCTGAAGCTGACCGAGTGAATGTGTTATGTAGAGCTTATTTTCAATAAAGGTTTACATTCGCCTGCATGAAGGCTCTCTGTTCAAATCCACGAATTTTCAAATGGCTACTTTGATTCTGACCTAATGCTGTTAATGATTTATAGCTTGTCAGTGATGATCTTGTTGTGGAGTTTGATCGACGACAACCTGAATAAACCAGAATGTAAAAATGGTTGGCTGTTGGACGGTTTTCCAAGGACAGTCACACAAGCTGAAAAGGTAAACTTGACTAGAAAACCATGTACAGTGTGTTGCCCTAAATACCGGCCGTACCCTAATCCGGCCATTTTAACTTTAAAGCGCTGTGATTTCTCGTATATTTCAAAAAATGACAAACAAGATAATCGTATGAATTATTGATGAGCTTAGGTTTATTAACTGCTGTTGTAGGATTCCTGACCGCTTTTTAGGCAGGAATTCAAATGTGTTTTGAAAGTAGGTAAAACAATCGCTTCAGTAATTTTCATGTTTTCGTGCATCTTAAGTCATGCGGGCAAAGTCTTTAAACATTTCGTCGTAAGTTATGGAGCGTAAACAGATTATATTTAGCAGAAATACGACGCTAATCAGTAGCTTTGGACACAAAGAAAAACAATCATGAACGGCTTAAATAAACGGAAGTTCAGGTCAGGTGAAATTACGTGCATATTTTGGTAGGTATGCCTAAATCCGGCCACAAATCACATACAAAACAGAGCGGGAAAAGTGGCCGTATTACCTGAAACCATAGTTATTAACTATGCTGAAACAGAAGCCCGAGTTTTCCGGGATTCTAACTTTCCGATCGGAAATACACATACAATTTGATTTTCAAAGCGGAATTTCCAGTTTTTCCGGGTAAATGGTAAGCACCCCAGATGTCATTGCGGGTGCGGTTCCCAATGAAGTAGAGGAGGGTCTTTTTTCGGTCTTTTTAAAATTTATCTTTACAATATTTTCATGTAGAATGACTTAAAAAGTCCTTTATTATAGCAATGCGGAAACAAATTAGTTAATACTCATTTTGTTCCAAAATATTCATCTCACTTATTCACGCCTCTCCAAGTGACCTTATCAAGGTAACCACATCTCCAATGCAATCACCTTTAATTTACATACACATTCAAGGTAAAAAGGGTAGGGATGACCATCAGAAAACCTTGAAAATACCCGCATTTGAAAACGTTATGTTGAATTTGCGCTATACAATTAATGTTATTATTATTATTAAAAAATACCAAACCATGAAAAATTTCCCTCCATGATAAAAAAATACTACATGGTCTAAAAATTACCCTACAAATACTATCGGATCACTCCCCGGGATACCACTATTTGTAGAAGGAAAGTCAAAAGAGTTACAATGTTGTACAAACTGTAAGACCGCTCTGGGTTCATGAACTCCCCCTTTTTACCTTTTTTTTCCAACAAATTTTGCATTTTCCTGACAAATGCAGCCATTAACTGGTGATACTGGTATCACCAATATTGCAGACACTATTTGACAACCATGATTACCTCTTGTAGATGACCACTACTACATGTAGTTAGTGAGGTACTTGGACCGGCAATAGTGGATTCTGACTGTCTACTTCTTGCCTTCTTGCCTTGTTCATTCATTCATTCATTCTTTCATTCATTCATTTATTCATTCATTCATTCATTCATTCATTCATTCATTTGTTCATTCATTCATTCATTCATTCATTCATTCATTCATTCATTCATTCATTCATTCATTCATTCATTCATTCATTCATTCATTCATTCATTCATTCATTCATTCATTCATTCATTTTGTTCATTCATTCATTTGTTCATTCATTCATTCGTTTCATTTGTTCATTCATTCATTCATTCATTCATTCATTCATTCATTCATTCATTCATTCATTTGTTCATTCATTCATTTGTTCATTCATTCATTCATTCATTCATTCATTCATTCATTCATTCATTCATTCATTCATTCATTCATTTGTTCATTCATTCATTTGTTCATTCATTCATTTGTTCATTCATTTGTTCATTCATTCATTCGTTCATTCATTTGTTCATTCATTCATTCATTCATTTGTTCATTCATTCATTTGTTCATTCATTCATTCATTCATTCATTCATTCATTCATTCACTCATTTGTTCATTCATTCACTTGTTCATTCATTCATTCATTCATTCATTTGTTTACTTCATGGTTAGAGAGTAATAAATTGTTATTCATATAATTTGTTTGTTTTCTGGCAGTTCCCTTAGCCTGCAAATACAGCCGCTTTTTGGCACTCGCAGGCTACAGTTCCCTACACCATCTTGAAAGGTAGCCGTGTCTTTGCATCGAAGCAAGACCAACAGTAACCTTGGAATGATACCAAAGGTCTCTATCATTGCAAGGTCACCATTGGTCTCACTTCGATGCAAAGGCACAGCTACCTTTCGAGATGGCGTAGGGAACTGTAGCCTGCGAGTGCCAAAAAGCGGCTGTATTCGCAGGCTAAGGGAACTGTGAATGTAGCCATGAATGAATGAATGAATTAAATAATATTATATGTCATTTTTGATTTCATTATTTCACATGTGTAGCTTGATGGACTTTTGGAGAAGAGGAAAAGCTTTCTGGATGCCGTTGTAGAGTTTGCAATTCAAGATTCACTGCTTGTCAAAAGAATAACTGGAAGGTAAATCTGAAACTAACCATCACAATACAGTTCAATGACTTCTTATTACATACCGTATTTCCTCGATTAGTACCCTGGGTGCTTATTTCAAATTTTGTGATCAAGGGGGGTGCTTAAGCGAGGGGGGGGGCACTTAATCGAGGGGGGGGGGGGCACTTAATCGAGGGGGGTTGATTTGAACTCGTAAACATAACTTTAATAATATGATACTACATATTAAAGGAACGTGCCGTAACTTTGTAATAAAACACAAGTTGTATGCCATATTCTATAATCTCTTATTGACCCTGTTTCATAGGGGAGGGGGGCGCTTAATTGAAGAAATACGGTATTTCTCTCTAAGGATACAGATACTGTCGATTTAACCATTTGATTGAAACTTTGACACCATGTAAAAAGGGCACTAAGTAGTCCCTTTTCGCATTCACAGATCCCGTTGTAAAACCGCTGTACTTATTGACATGAGATGCATTTGTACAGGGTTAGCCTCGAGTCAGTGTAAATTATTCACAAATATCAACAAGAACATGAAAAAATGTTGACATGAAACAATAGAAACATTTTTGAATTGCACGGACTGTTTTCTGAATCAAGGCTAACCCTGTAGTAAATGTGTGTTTTGTCAAGGACAGCGGTCATCTCTAAACAATGCGAAACTGGAGTATTTACTGATGTTTCGGATGTTAGTCCTCCGTCAGAGTAAAATAGTGAATAAATTTAAATTTCCCTCGAGATTCTTTGAATTTCAAAGGAGAATTTGGGTTTCTCAGTCTTGTGCTGTCCATTGCATTGATTCTACTATTTATTTTGTTTTAGACTTCTGCACAAACGAAGTGGAAGGACGTATCATACTGAGTTTAATCCCCCCAAGGCCCATATGAAAGATGACGTAAGTAGCATTGGGATTCCTGTGTTTGTTTTGGCACAGGTAGCCCAAGGGTAGTAATAATATTTGCATCCCTTTCTGTAGTCGAACAAAAAATAAAATTTACAATGAATATATTCATTCATTCATTTGTTCATTCATTCATTAACTCACTTGTTCATTCATTTATTTATTCATTCATTCAGTCATTCATATGTTCATTCATTCATTTATTATTTATTTATTTATTCATTTGTTCATTCATTCATTCACTTGTTTGTTCATTCATTTGTTCATCCATTCATTCATTCATTCATGAAATGTTGTCATAATGTGCTGTATGAGCTCCATATACATTGTAGATTCCATGACTATTTCATCCATTTACCCATGTATAATTCACGTACATGAGCTACAATAAGACTATTTTCCCCTACTAACTAGTTGACTGGCGAGGCCTTAGAGCGTCGTTCAGATGACAATGAGGCAACCCTTTCCAAACGCCTACAAGCCTACCACCAACAAACGAGCCCACTGATCGACTACTACAGTAAACGAGGAATACATTACAAGATTGATGCAGCCCTACCTCCTAATGAGGTTACTGGTAATCTCCTGAAAGCCTTTGAGACCGCTCACGCCCGTTTTGGAAAAAGTACCTAATCATGGCAAATGGATTTTGATTAATTAATATTAAATTTTGTTTTAAGGTCATGATATTTGCTGTGCATTGTTGTACCACAGGGAAACCATTTTAGAGTTTTATCCCACCACAGGGAACCCAACACATTTGACATCTTTATGAATTGCACCACAGGGAACCCAACATATTTTACATCCCTCTATGACTCACCACAGGGAACCCAACACATTTGACATCTTTATGAATTGCACCACAGGGAACCCAACATATTTTACATCCCTCTATGACTCACCACAGAGAACCCAACACATTTTACATCCCTATGAATCTCACCACAGGTAACCCAACACATTTTCCACCCTCACCACAGGGAACCCAACACATTTTACATCCCTATGAATCTCACCACAGGGAATCCAACACGTTTTACATCCTTATGAATCTCTCCACGGAACCCAACATATTTTACATCCCTATGAATCCTTCATGAAACCGATTTCAAAATGAAGAGCAAGAACAGCTATCTCCATGATCCCTCTAGTATGCCACTATAATGGCCACCTGACTGTAGCTATTCAGTTCATTGTCAGTTGGTATTTTGTGAATTTTTACTTAACCAAAGGGCAAGAGCCAAACGATTCTCACCACAGGTAACCCAACACATTTTACATCCCTATGACCACAGGGAATCCAACACATTTTTCATCTTTATGAATCTCACCACAGGGAACCCAATACATTTTACATCCCCATGAATTCTCACCACAGGTAACCCAACACATTTTCCATCCCTATGGATCTCACCACAGGGAACCCAACACATTTTCCATCCCTATGGATTCTCACCACAGGGAACCCAACACATTTTCCATCCCCATGAATTCTCACCACAGGAAACGCACCACATTTTCCATCCCTATGGATCTCACCACAGGGAACCCAACACATTTCCCGCCCTCACCACAGGTAACCCAACACATTTTCTATCCCTATAAATCTCACCACAGGAAACCCACCATATTTTCCATCCCTATGAATCTCACCACAGGGAACCCAACACATTTTCCGCCCTCACCACAGGTATCCCAACACATTTTCCGCCCTCACCACAGGAAACGCACCACATTTTCCATTCCTATGAATCTCACCACAGGAAACGCACCACATTTTCCATTCCTATGAATCTCACCACAGGAAACCCAACTCATTTTCCATCGCTATATATCTCACCACAGGGAACCCAACATATTTTTCATCCCTATGAATCCTTCATGAAACCGATTTCAAAATGAAGAGCAAGAACAGCTATCTCCATGATCCCTCTAGTATGCCACTATAATGGCCACCTGACTGTAGCTATTCAGTTCATTGTCAGTTGGTATTTTGTGAATTTTTACTTAACCAAAGGGCAAGAGCCAAAAGCTTCTCCCATGTGGAAACAGTGGAATACAGGGCTGTTGTTCTCATATCAAATACGGCACTTTGATACCCTCGCATTTTAGCATCCCTGCTAACTGACATCCCTTCTCTCCTATTATATTGAGAATATCCCATTTTGTACCAGTGCGTGCCATCCTTTTTATGGAACATTTGTGTTCTGACTTGAAACATCTAGTCATACTGCATTAGCTAAACCCCTAGGGGTTTTTAACTTCACGTCTCTCATTGTAGGCGATACATAAACATCCTGCTATAGAGTACTAAAGTGTGACGTCACGAAACAATTAATTTTGATTTTATAAATTTTTGATTTTCAGTTCAGATAGAATATCATGAAAGAAGTTCACACACCAATTTTTATGACAATCGGTTAAATAGCGGTCGAGATATGGCCAGTTGAATATATAATTTGCCTTAACAAATCGAAAATACAGTGATTTGTTAAGGCAAATTATATATTCAACTGGCCATATCTTGACCGCTATTTAACCGATTGTCATAAAAATTGGTGTGTGAACTTCTTTCATGATATTCTATCTGAACTGGAAATCAAAATTGTATAAAAGCAAAAAATATTTTTTATGACGTCATCACTTTAGTACTCTATTCTGAACCCATTCTGTCGTAACGGATTGGAAACAAGTACGTATTGTGTGCCCAATTTAGTCTAACGCGAGCGTGTTTCGTCTTCTTTTTTTCTCGTTTCTTTCATTCCATTCATGAGACATCATCTCGAGTAATGGCCTTCTGCGAGTCACGCGACAGTTAGTGTCACGCCCGGAAGCGATGTCACGATTCACTTAGGGAATGCAAAGACCATATTCAGAACAGAAACTGAATCTTTCATTTAACAAGCTAAAGAGCAACTTCTAAACTTCTAATAATAGTGATTTCGAAACTTCAAAGGGTGTTTGCTTTTGGATATAGGATACTAAAAGGCAAAGTATAATACGTGACGTAAATCACCTCGTGTTAGTGGTGAAACAGATGATAAACATTTAGACCCAATTTTAGGAAAGTACCCGCAAGTTAGGCCTAAGATTATCGCCAATTTTGTAATCACTAGTAAGTGATACTTGTCTAAATTTCAGTGACACAATTATTACATGATTCGCAACGAGTGGGGCCGAGTATTTCGTAATGCGCGACGAGTCGGTGCCTGAATGTGACGTAACAGATGGCAACCATGTGAATCGCTTAAATCCACAATAAGTAGCGAACTGTACGTGTGTGTCGTTTCGTTCCTCGTAATTTAGGGAAAGCCATTGTTTACCACACATTACAAAGACGAAACGAGACTGGTTATTGGTTCGTTTGGAGAGAACGTCAACACAGCATCAGCGTTTTATTTAGACGACGTCCGTTTCAGTACTGCTATTCACAAGTCAATCTCTTTATATCCTGAGCACCACAAGCCGTCAAAATTGAGGCATTCATTATGGCGATACTGAACTCAGAGAAAGGGATCCTCAAGGAGGGATATCTTTTCAAACAGAGTAGACATGTCTGGAAGCTATGGAAGGCGAGATACTTCGTATTGCAGAAGAACGGCCTGGTCTACTACAAGCAGAAGAGCGATTTAGAATGCGCTGGAAAGCCGCTAGGAGTTTTAACGTTCAGAGACATTTCCATGCAGATCGAAGAAGTCGGCGAGAAGAAGAGAAAGTTCTGCCTAAAGATTAACTCCGAAGGGAAAAATTATTTTCTTTGTTGCTTCTCCGAGGACGAGAGAAATGCTTGGATGACAGCGATCTTAACCGCTGTAACGTCGTATCTGATGGCTGTTCGCGAAGGAGCATCAGATATCGAAATGCTTGGGCTTACAGGAGATACGCTCCCTCGTTCCGTATCTTGCGAAGCTCTGACAGGTTTGTCGTGTTTAGCTCATGCTCGAACGAGAAGTGGATTTGGAAGCAGTGGAGACCTTGATCGCATCGCCAGACATGGAAATACCTCGCACATTCGCCCGCGCAGTGCAGTTGTTACTCCACTCTCAAAACGCAAGCTCAAAGCCTTTTCGATGTGGGAGACGACCAAGTGGCGAGATAGTTACATTAACTTTTCAGATATCTAATTTTACGAAGTTTCTCAACGAAATCAATCTACACTGGAACTAACACGGTTCCCATGTACGTTTGACATTGGACTAAAAGTGATATAGTGCATGACAGATATCTCGTGCATGCGAGATATTCAATAAGCTTTATATTTAACGACTACAGTACTTTAGCAAGCATTTTTCACACTTTTAACGGTTACAATCGTAATTTATTTTATGTGATGTTGTGTTCCGATGGTTTTAAATTATACAAACTGATTTCAAATTGAAAAGTTGAGTGTTTAAGGATAGTTTTCGCTTCCTTTCTGGGTGTTCAGTGTCGCCGCGAATGTTGACATCTCTGACAAAACAATATGTAAATATACTGTCTAGTAATATTATGAAACAGAAATGTTATTTCAAGTAAAGTAAGATTGACAGTTATAATTTAAGATATAATTTATTATTTTGTAAGAATTAAAAAAGAAATCAAAAATGAGCGTGTGTAATTTGACCTGAGAAATTCTTCGAGAAAAAACGTAATTTGATAAGCTCATCTGGTACGCGACCAGAATAATATACAAATTAAGTCTGAACGTCACAAAAGCTTTGATAAGCAACTGATGATGTCACGCTGTCTAGCTAGTGGGCACCGTTCATTTCCTCTTTTTCCGGAACGATCCCGAAATTCTTTCATTTTTGAAACCAAATGTTAAAAATAAAAAGATCTGAATTCTGGTACCTGACACAACTCAACCTTGCTTTTCACACAGATTTGTAAAATCTTACGGCTTGATCAAGCAGACGCACCGCACCATTGACCGATAACCGGGCCGATAACCTTGCAGTTTCACTGATTAAAAAAAAGATTTTACATATTTTGGAAAGAACAAAGACTTTATAGTGGTAGATTATCCGGAAATACCAGATAATTTTTCTAATTCCCGAGTCTGACTGTATTTATTATCTGTGGCTATCAGTTCAGGTGATAAGGTTCCACCGTGTATCCCACGAAGGCAGAATTAGTTAGCCCCAAACTATGCAGCAACGGGGGCGCAATGAGTCAGCCGTAGTTTAAGTTTGAGATTGTTGTTGTTTTAATTTGAGATCCAACAGACTTTCTTAATTCCCCGAAACGGGGTAAGGGAGGGGATGGAAGAAGGACATACCAGTATATTTTGACGGTGGTTTACCACACTACTTAGAATGGAAAACGCGGTCGGAAGTATATTTTTGGGAATTCAAAGGCTCTTCGATTGCGGTAAGACCAAACGTTTCCACTTCTTTTACCTCCCGCAGTTCCTGTTCCTCCTTTACTGATACGACAAACGAATGCTTGAGCTAGATTCCTCGTCGTTGAAGTCAGCTCGGTATGTTTTCGTTGTCAGAGACATGCCTGAAATGCGTCAGATTATTATATCTCGTGTATTTTTAATCGGAAAGTCGTCGTCTATATATATACTGATAAGTTCTTGACAGATCTAAAATAATGTACATACGTACGTACGCGCACGTTTTTTCTACCACAGGAAACCCATCAGAAAAGATGGCTGCTAATGCGACCCATTTTGGGGAATTTTTTTTTACATAAACCCTGTTAGCATGTTTAAGGGTATTGATTTTCGGAAAATGTTTTGGGGGTATCCATGCATTTAACGGAGATAATCAATGACGAACATCGGTAATAACCGCTGACCAGCAATTTTCAAGCAGCGGTCAGAAGCAATGGCAGTACAGATAACTTTTTATTTCAAAATACCTCAAAGACAAATCCGATAAAAAGAAAATAATAAAGCTAAAAGGAAAGGAAAGGAGATAAGGAAAAAGGAAACGCGCTAAAAAATGAAGGGAAAAAAAAACAGATAAAAAGATCGACTCCTGTGACTACTCGAACTCCAGACCTTTGGCTCCGTGGTTTTGGTCACGGTCCCACCCTTCCCTAGTCACCCTTCCCGTATCAAAGGAAAGACGAAAAGGATAACTCGAATAAAAGAAAAAGAAAAATAGAAATAATGGGACGATTCTCCCGAGACATTCTAAGAAGCTGAGACATCGAATCGACTTACGTAAAGGGTGAAGATTTCGGCCCCGCCCGCGCTATCCCGGTGCTACATAAAACTAGGTCCTAACCAAAAGGCCAGTGAGGGAGGGTATATCCGGCCCCTAAGCCAAAACTTCAGATAAACCCTATTAGACCATTGCTCCATCTAGTCACTCATATTATATTAAAGTGTGATTTTTGTAGTCTATTCGGGCGAAGCTTCATTGAAATGCTAATCAGTGTAATAGTCCTTAGGGACGTCACGTGAGTAAGGTTTAGAATTTACAAAAGCCCGCTGGGACAGTCTTAAAATTAAATGAAACATTTCCGGGGGGGGGGGGGGGGGGGGGGGGGGGTTCCCCCGGGGTGATCGGCGGTCCTTTTAGGGTCGAAAATATTTCCTGTGTGTACCTTTTAGGGTTCCGACACAAAAGTCAGTTACGTAACACGAGTCCGTACCTTTTAGGGTCAATTGAAAGAACAGAAGAAAGATGTTGTCCAGTCACTGATTAAACGATCGATATCATCAGCACAATCACTTTTTCGCCATATATGCATCTATGGTCATATATGCCGTACCTTTTAGGGGTTGAAATTAACATGGCTTCAACAGCTCTTTTAATTTATGCATACCTGTTAGGGGTCGTTTTCAAAACCGACCGCCGATCACCCCTACCACTTGGTATGTATCCCTCCACCCGGGATACATTTAATTTTCGGGCAGAAATCAAATTCAGTGAGGTGCCGGGCTTCCTGTGGTGTGAACAAAATCCAATATGGCGGGTGTTGAAGATTCGCTTCCAGACAAAACCAGCAGTTTGACAGAAAAAACGAACCCCACCAAGGAAAAGGTCAGTGTACAACGAAGGCTGCTTTATTGAATAACCAATTGTTTAATCAATGTTATATTTTGATATCAGCAAAGCATTTAGGTCGTCAAACTTCTGGCCAAGACACGTCGGGAAAGCAGGCAAGTGACTATTTATTAAAAGTTTACGATATTTTTTTCATTATAATAATATAATTATTTAAGCTTAATTGTATTTGTATTGAATATAATGTAAAGCCTTTTAATACATGCCAGTGTAGAGTCTGAATTGTTAAAACCAAATTCAATACAATTCCAAAATGAATCCAGCTGATGCAACAATGTAGTCTGTGTGAATATGATTTGGAGCTTGAAAGGTTACAAGGAAAGTCGTGGTATCACTAGAAGCACAATAATAAGTCCAAAGCACAGGATAATAACTTGTGTCATGTGAAAATGGACCTGACACAAGCATATACATGTAAGTGCAAGCATGAGAAATGGATTTTTTTTGTTCCGCTTGTGCTTATGCTTGTGTTGGGCAGTCATTTTCACAGTGAAGTAATGCCTCTCTTGTGCTTGTGCTTGTGCTTGTGCTTATGCGTGTGTGTTGGACCATAGGCAGCCCCACCATTGCTTTTGAGGCTACTAAATAATCAAATAAAATGATATTTGCATCTTTTTTTGATGGGTTTCCTGTGGTAGAGCGTACGCGCGCAATACGTAAGGTTGGGTTCCCTGTGCTGAGTAACATCCTATGTTGGGATTCCTGTGTGTGTCCCGCAAGAAGCGCCCGCAGCAATGTACAATATACACATGTACGGGCGCATATGCATTGACGTGCACAGGGATCCCAATATCATGCATTGCTATGCACAGGGAACCCAACATGTGTGCGTGCGCTCTACCACAGGAACCCCATCAAAAAAAGACGCAAATACCATTTTACTTGATTATTTAGTAGCCTCAAACTTAAGTAATTATGGTTGGGCTGCCTATGGTTGGACCTGTGCTTATGCTTATGCTAGTGTCGCTAGTGAAAACCATGCTCAACCCCACAGGCAACCCAAGCAATGAAGCATTGATATGATTGCATGTTATTTTCAGACTGGACAAGGATCACAGAAGAAAGGCAAGCAGAAAAACAAAGGCGAAAAGCAACAAAAACAAACGCCCACTGGCAAAGGTAAGGCTGAAAAACCACAGCAAAAACCAGAGACAAAGAAAGATGAAGGAAAGAACGATGAAGAAGAGAAGGTTCGGGCGGAATCAGGTGCTGCCGCCAGTGGAAAACCAAAACCAGATGGTACAGCTAGCGTAGAAGGAGAAGCAAAGGAAAAGCCACAGAAGAGTAAAGCAGAACTAAAAGCCGAGAGACGTGCTAAACAGGTATTGTGACAAACAAAAGAATGAAAGTTGAATAATTAATGTGTACAACTATGCATGAAATATCATTAATAGCCATCCGACAATATTTACTGTACATTAGGAAAGTAAGCAAACAAAATACTAAGGGTGCGTTCGATTGACCTAATTCCGGAATAGGAATAATTCCAGATTCTGGGGCATACGGATGATGTCATTATTCCGGAATATTCCAAGCATTCTGTTATGATGAGCAGAATGTTTGGAATATATTCCGCTTATTGCGGAATCGGAACAGACTCAATTGAACGGACATTCTGTATTATTCCAAGTATTCCTATTCCGGAATAAGGTCAATCGAATGCACCCTAAATTGACTGGCATTTTGGACATTAGTCCTTACTAGTTTGATATTGTAACAAAACAAAAAACAAAAAAAACAATAAATAATAAAGTTTAACTGTAGGTGGTTGCTTTCAAGAGATCTTCAATCAAAGATGTTCAGACAGCATTATGAGTGTCAAATGGTGAAATTGAGACTTTGCAAGACAAGTGGTGTTGAATGGTCCCCGCAAATAATAAATAAGAATCTGTCTGAGAGTCTCAAATTTTGAAAACAAAGGAAATCGGTGAAAAGCATCTTGGGCTCGCAAAAATATGCCTTGTCTCGGAGTCTCGCAAAGTCTCACCTTGACCATTCGATACCCCTAAGACTGCAAGATGGCCATTTAAATTTAAAGTTATAAAGACTAGAGCCGTAAAAATAGACTCTGTAACCAATTTGAGACTCTTAGCAATTTTCAGGACCATTCACCATGCCTGACATTGCAAAATATGATTGTGCGTTGTTTTATGTTCCTTCAAGGAAGCACAAAGAGCAGCCAAAGCTACAAGAAGTGACGGAGGGAAACCCAGGGCTGACAGTGCAGGTAGATACATGTTACTATTGTCTGGAGCAGATTTCATATGTGTAGTGTCATTGGACATTTATTGAAGTGGCACTATATAAGAAATAAATATTATTATAATATTATTACTGTATTATTATTATATTATTATTATTATTATTATATTATTATTATTATTATTATTATTATTATTATTATTATTATTATTAATATTGTTATTACTGTGCCGCGACCATGATGTTTTAGGATTTAGAATCAATCCATACCGTGAACGTTCCGTGCCATAAGAGTGCAGTATGCCATGGTTTTTCAGAGTTATGCATAATCTGTCGAGTGCGGCTCAGACTACTAAATGGGCCAAAACGGAGAAGAGATACAATTTCTTGCCTAAATTGGGATTCAACCCCATGACCCTTGCAACGGATCATCGATGCTAGATACCAGCTGAGCTGTAATTAGGATAGAAATTCACAGCAAAGAACAGATGTTTGGATGTGACAAGAGAAAGTACATCCATATGTTTTCCATGATTAATAAAGTTGCGTTTGTTCAGCTCACAGATCTATGCAAGTTGCACCAAGTCTTCAAGTAGACGATGCCAAAGTTCAAAAGAAGGTGGCCAAGAAATTAGCAAGGGAACAGGTACAGCAAGGTTCTAAGGAGGGAGGGGAGAGGAGACATTTGGGGGGGGGGGGGGGGGGGGGGGGGTGAGCAGGGAAACTGATGGACAACCATTTACAATAACATCAATAATTATTTATTATTGCAATAACATCATACGGTAATAAAAAATTTTTATTGACTTGTGATCAAAATCAAAATTCTCCTTTTGAATTTAAAGAATCTGAAGGAGAATTTCAAATATGATCAACTTAAGTTGTTTCCCTTTAGTATCACTTGACAGACTGTCAGTTTTGCCAGTTGATCAATTCATCCCATTGCATTCATTTGTTTCATTCCCATTCCCATTCGTTCATGCATTCCATCTACAGGTTCCAGTAAGACCGACTTCCCAAAAGAAAGTTGGTTTATTCTCTCATTTGCACCAGTATGAGAAGGACGTTTCTTTGACGCAGGAATTAAGGTACAGCGAAAAGGTGACATAGAATGTGTGCAATGGAGGATATGGGTTTACTCTGATGGATATTGATGATGATGATTGATTGTGGTGGTGGTGGTGGTGATTGGTGATAATAATGATGATGGATATTAATGATGATGATTGATGAAGATGATGATGATGATGATGATGATGATGATGATGATGATGATTGATGATGATGATGATTGATGATGATGGTGGTGTTGATTGATGATGATGATTGATGATGATGATGATTGATGATGATGATGATGATGATGATGATTGATCATGATAATGGTGGTGGTGGTGGTGGTGATTGATGATGATGGTGGTGGTTGTGATTGATCATGATGATGAAATACTAATGTATGTTGAATATTTGCCATTTAGTCTAGGAACAGTAGGTAATATTCACCCAGCTATTATCAAACTTGGTGTTCAGTATGCTAAGGGTATTATCTGTGGCTCAAATGCAAGATGTATTGCGCTGCTGATGGCTCTTAAAAAGGTATGTTGCCATTAATTGAATAGAACTTCCGTAGTTACCCAGAATACTTTATGATTATATACATGTGGAAGCGATTGCATGGGGCATGTTTGGAGGGGGGGGGGGGGGGGGGGGGGGGGGGGGGGGGTTGTTTTGTATATTCTTTGGTTAGTGAGATTGTAGATACAAAAAGCAAGTTATATATTTAGGTCTAGATTTAGCAGGTGTGATTTTGGGGAGAGGGGGTCATTTGTACCCCCAATTTTCATATGATAAATATCATTACATTGTGTGTGAACATTATGGTCTGTTATTCAGGTCATTGCTGATTATAACACCCCTGCACATAAAGAACTATCGAGAGATTTAGAAGCCAAACTCAAGCCAAATATCAGGTAGATACCGGTATGCATAAAAAGATGATGGTCAATCAGTCAAGTGGGAAGCGTAGCTCGACCTCAGGCAGCTACGAAGGAGACAGTCAAGTAGCTACTCAATATGTTATGTACCTACAATTATTGTTGAATGATAAAAAATGTAAGAAATCCAAAATGAGACAACAAATGAATGAAGTGAAGTAATGAACAAACGAGCAAATGAATGCATGAATAAATGAATGAACAAGTTAGAGACAAAGGAAACGAAGGAACAAATAAATGAACAAATGGATAAATGAGTGAACAACAAACCAGTGAATGAATGAATGAATGAATAATCGGACAGAAGAACATGTGAATTGATCAATATTGACGACTCTTAAATAATATTCATATGCGAAGCTTAGCCTCGAATCCAGGAGTTGTTGTTTTGTTATTCTAATTTCTGCTTTTGTTTTCTATCTCAGAAGTGAGGCTAAGCCCGCATATGAATATTATCTAAGAGTCGTCAATTATTTATTAATATTTCCCATCTTTTTTCAGTTTTTTAACTCAATGTAGACCATTATCAGTGAGCATGGGGAATGCTATCAAATATGTCAAGTACAATATCACACGGATATCACCTGACAGGCCAGAAGACGAGGTATGAATGACTATTTCGAACTATTTTTGATATTAAGTTTTTCACAGCGAGCATGCTAATTACCTCTGATCAAGGTGTTTGATGGAAGAAGTTCAATGGAATGTCGCCACCGAACAGGGAACTATAGACTCCCTTTTGACGTATACCACCTCAAAAACCCTGCCCACAGTTAACCCACTCACTACTACGATAGTTTAGTACTTTTTGTTTTGTTTATATGGCATTAATGAAAAGTGAATTGAGCTTCAGGAACAATTTTTATTTCGCGCTCGAAGTTGGGCATTTTGGGTTTCAAAGTGCGACAATTCCTGCATGGTCAAACTATAGAAATGTGATGTCAAGAGTTGTGCACAACAAAGGCATGCAAACCTCTTGACGTCACCGAGCCATTGTCAAGGGCCCAGTCTCTTGCCGCACTTTTTGGTTGAAAATTATAATTTTTGAACCGCAAAAAGAAATTGTTCGCACACTCAAAGTCGACGTTTAAATACAGCAAATGTTCAGAGAAAGACCAAACAACAATAATGTACAATAAAACAAGGATCAACATTTTTGTTTCATTGGCACTTTAAAACTAAAGCCACTGATAAAACACTCTAAAGTTTCACACTTACACAAGTATTATCTTTGTATTTTCAGGCCAAAAAAGAGCTGATTGGTGCAATCAATAGGTTTATCCATGAACGCATCATACTTGCAGACGAGGCAATCTCCAAAACATTTGCCAAATCTAAAATACACGATGGGGATGTGATACTAACATATGCATGGTATGTAGCATGGTATGTAACACAGGGATCCCATAAACAAGGGCTTTCTAATGTATGCAACACAGGGATCCCATAAACAAAGACTTTCTAATGTTTGCAACACAGGGATCCCATAAACAAGGGCTGGCTTTCTAATGTATGCAACACAGGGATCTTTCTAATGTATGCAACACAGCGATCCCATGGCTTTCTAATGTATGCAACACAGGGATCCCATAAACGATGGCTTTCTAATGTATGCAACACAGGGATCCCATAAACAAAGGCTTTCTAATGTATGCAACACAGGGATCCCATAAACAAGGGCTTTCTAATGTATGCAACACAGGGATCCCATAAACAAAGACTTTCTAATGTGTGCAACACAGGGATCCCATAAACAAAGACTTTCTAATGTGTGCAACACAGGGATCCCATAAACAAGGGCTTTCTAAATGCAACATAGGGATCCCATAAACAAGGGCTTTCTAATGTGTGCAAACACAGGGATCCCATAAACAAGGGCTTTCTAATGTGTGCAACACAGGGATCCCATAAACAAGGGCTTTCTAATGTATGCAACACAGGGATCCCATAAACAAGGGACTTTCTAATGTGTGCAACACAGGGATCCCATAAACAAGGGCTTTCTAATGTGTGCAACACAGGGATCCCATAAACAGGGCTTTCTAATGTGTGCAACACAGGGATCCCATAAACAAGGGCTTTCTAATGTATGCAACACAGGGATCCCATAAACAAGGGCTTTCTAATGTGTGCAACACAGGGATCCCATAAACAAGGGCTTTCTAATGTGTGCAACACAGGGATCCCATAAACAAGGGCTTTCTAATGTATGCAACACAGGGATCCCATAAACAAGGGCTTTCTAATGTATGCAACACAGGGATCCCATAAACAAGACAAGGGCTTTCTAATGTATGCAACACAGGGATCCCATAAACAAAGGCTGCAACACAGGGATCTAATGTGTGCAACACAACACAGGGATCCCATAAACAAGGGCTTTCTAATGTATGCAACACAGGGATCCCATAAACCAAGGGCTTGCTAATGTATGCAACACAGGGATCCCATAACCAAAGACTTTCTAATGTATGCAACACAGGGATCCCATAAACAAGGGCTTTCTAATGTATGCAACACAGGGATCCCATCCCATAAACAAGGGCTTTCTAATGTATGCAACACAGGGATCCCATAAACAAGGGCTTTCTAATGTATGCAGGGACACAGGGATTCCAACACAGGGATCCCATAAACAAGGGCTTTCTAATGTATGCAACACAGGGATCAAGGGCCTAATGTATGCAAACAAGGGATCCCATAAACAAGGGCTTTCTAATGTATGCAACACAGGGATCCCATAAACAAGGGCTTTCTAATGTATGCAACACAGGGATCCCATAAACAAGGGCTTTCTAATGTATGCAACACAGGGATCCCATAAACAAGGGCTTTCTAATGTGTGCAACACAGGGATCCCATAATGTGTGCAACACAGGGGCTTTCTAATGTATGCAACACAGGGATCCCATAAACAAAGGGCTTTCTAATGTATGCAACACAGGGATCCCATCCCAAACAAGGGCTTTCTAATGTATGCAACATCCCATAAAACAAGGGCAACACCCATAAACAAAGACTTTCTAATGTATGCAACACAGGGATCCCATAAACAAGGGCTTTCTAATGTATGCAACACAGGGATCCCATAAACAAGGGCTTTCTAATGTATGCAACACAGGGATCCCATAAACAAGGGCTTTCTAATGTGTATGCAACACAGGGATCCCATAAACAAGGGCTTTCTAATGTGTGCAACACAGGGATCCCCAGGGCTTTCTAAATGCAACACAGGGATCCCATAACCACTTTCTAATGTATGCAACACAGGGATCCCATAAACAAGGGCTTTCTAATGTATGCAACACAGGGATCCCATAAACAAGGGACTTTCTAATGTATGCAACACAGGGATCCCATAAACGATGGCTTTCTAATGTATGCAACACAGGGATCCCATAAACAAAGACTTTCTAATGTATGCAACATAGGGATCCCATAAACAAGGGCTTTCTAATCGGTATGCAACACAGGGATCCCATAAAACAATAAACAAGGGTTTTCTAATGTATGCAACACAGGATCCCATAAACGAGGGCTTTCTAATGTATGCAAACACAGGGATCCCATAAACAAAGACTTTCTAATTTCTAATGTATGCAACATAGGGATCCCATAAACAAGGGCTTTCTAATCGGTATGCAACACAGGGATGCATAAACATAGGGATCCCAGGGATCCCATAAATGAGGGTTTTCTAATCGGTATGCAACACAGGGATCCCATAAACAAAGACTTTCTAATGTGTGCAACACAGGGATCCCATAAACAAGGGCTTTTAATGTGTGCAACACAGGGATCCCATAAACAAAGACTTTCTAAATGTTCTATGGAAAGAGGGATTAGGCAACACATACACCATTGTTTAATCAATACATTTGTTTAATCAATATTGTTAGTCGCATATTCATGTACATGTTCATGTAGTGATACAAAGATTAATTAGCAAACGTATTGTCTTACCCCTGGGCAGGCTCCTTTTATACTGGATTTTGTGATTAAGATGTCTCTAATATGTCACCACACACTTTAAACAATGGGGTATAGTTTACGTTTGAACATCATATGCTGTTCCTGCAATTTGCAGCTCATCCTTAGTGCTGAAAGTTCTCAAAGATGCATATGATGCAGGCAAGAAAGTTTACAAGGTGAATAACCATCATCATCATGATAATTACTGATGGTGATAGTGATAATACATGATGATTACTGATGGTGATAGTGATAATAGTATTAATAGTGGTGGACTCTAGACCCAAACTTGAAGGTGAATAACCATCATCATGATGATTACTGATGGTGATAGTGATAATAGTATTAATGATGATGATGATTACTGATGATGATTAATGATGATAATATGTGATTACTGATGATAGTGATGATGATTAATGATGATGATGATTACTGATGATGATAGTGATAATAGTATTAATGATGATGATGATTACTGAGGATGATGATTACTGATGGTGATAGTGATAATAGTATTAATGATGATGATGATTACTGATGATGATAGTGATAATATTATTAATGATGATGATGACTGATGATGATTACTGATGGTGATAGTGATAATAGTATTAATGATGATGATGATGACTGATGATGATTACTGATGGTGATAGTGATAATAATATTATATGATGAGATGATGATTACTGATGATGATAGTGATAATACTGATGATGATGATGATTACTGATGATGATAGTGATAATATTATTAATGATGATGATGATGATGATTACTAGTGATAATAGTATTAATGATGATGATGATTACTGATGGTGATATGATAATGATTAATGATGATGATGATGATTACTGATGGTGATAGTGATAATATTATTATGATGATGATGATGATTACTGATGATGATAGTGATAATATAATATGATGATGATGATGATTACTGATGATGATAGTGATAATAGTATAATGATGATGATGATGATTACTGATGATGATAGTGATAATATTAATAATGATGATGATGATGATTACTGATGATGATAGTGATAATATTAATAATGATGATGATGATGATTACTGATGATGATAGTGATAATATTAATAATGATGATGATTACTGATGATGATAGTGATAATATTAATAATGATGATGATGACAATAGTACTTAATGATTGATGATTCTGATGATGATAATGATTGGTGCTGCTACTGATGATGATTGATCATAATTCTGATGATGATAATTACTAATGATGATGATGCTACTGCTGCTGTTGTTTATGATGACGATGATAATGATTTATGATGACTATGATAATGATGATAATTTCCAAGACTCACTAGTGACATAACAAGTCAAAATTAAATACACATAAACTCACACCATGACTTTGTTCCTAGGTCTTGAGTGTCTGCGCAGACTTGTCAATCATGGTATCAGGTGTTCATATGTCCAAATTAGTGCAATGTCTTACGTCATCAAAGAGGTATTTAGTCCTTCCTTCCTTCTCTTTCATTCCCTACCTTCCGATATGTTTCTCCCTTCCACTTCTAGCGTTTACCATCTTTGGTATGCTTCTCACTCCATCAATCTGTACAGGAGGTTTACTTGTTTTCTTACTTTTCCTTTTCATTGATTATTTGTCATTCTTTCATTTGTTTGATCATTCATCCATTCATTCATCCAATCATTCATACAATCATCCATTCATCCAATCATCCATTCATTCATCCTTTCATTCATTCTTTCTTTCATTCATTCATTCATTCATTCTTTCATTCATTCATTTATGCATATTCACAGTCAATCTTTCATTTTATCACGGTAGCCCAGGTGAAGTTCCCGGATGCTAATTTCCATATCTAACATTCCCGGATGTATAAACCTAATTAACATATCAAAGATTAGAAACGATCGACAACACAAAACGTAATGTTTCACTGGTTCTTTACAATAACTCAGTTGTCTTTTCTTTTCCTGCAGGTTTCCAAAGTATTCCTTGGTGCGCATGCGCTGTTAGCGAACGGCTATGTCAAGTCGCGTGTTGGTACATCGATGATCGCTCTCATGGCCAATGCCTACAATGTACCAGTCCTCGTGTGCTGTGAGACGTATAAATTTAGTGAACGAGTCCAGACGGATTCCTTTGTCTCTAATGAATTGGGTAGGTCCACAGGAAACCCAAACTCAGTATTCGTGTGCTGTGAGACGTATAAATTTAGTGAACGTATAAAATTGGGTAGTGAAACCCAAACTCAGTATTCGTGTGCTGTGAGACGTATAAATTTAGTGAACGAGTCCAGACGGATTCCTTTGTCTCTAATGAATTGGGTAGGTCCACAGGAAACCCAAACTCAGTATTCGTGTGCTGTGAGACGTATAAATTTAGTGAACGAGTCCAGACGGATTCCTTTGTCTCTAATGAATTGGGTAGGTCCACAGGAAACCCAAACTCAGTATTCGTGTGCTGTGAGACGTATAAATTTAGTGAACGAGTCCAGACGGATTTTTGTCTCTAATGAATTGGGTAGGTCCACAGAAAAGCCAAACTCAGTGTTCGTGAACTTTCAAAGCCGTGTGGGAAAATTACGGTACCGTGTCGTATTGAAAGAGTTTGATTGGATGAGATGCATCTGCACGCTTTTTGATTGGTTCAGAAAGGAAGCCATTTGAGTGTCACGGTACCGTAGGTTTCCCACTCATACGAAAACATGCTCGAGAGTTCAGCGATGCTCTTCAGCGTGGGCTCGGTAGACTCGAGCATAATACGAAAACGACTCTATAAAGATTCGCTTTATACCCAAATGAACTGATATTTGAGTCACCACAGGAACTCCATAGAAATTATTCTAAAACTTTCTATTATTATAGGAGATCCTGACGATCTTGTTACACTACCAAAGGACCACCAACAGGATATCCTGGGAGGATGGAGGGATATAGCTACTCTGCACCTTCTAAATTTAGTATATGATGTCACACCGCCGAACTTTGTTTCCATGGTGATAACTGAAGTAGGAATGATTCCTTGTACCTCTGTACCCGTTGTCTTGAGGGTGCAAAACCCGGAGATGTAATATTTCCCCCGGTATGCCTGGTGTATGACGTCAGAGCGTTCCTCCGTACCCGTTATCTTGGGGGGTGCAAAACCCGGTGATGTAATATTTCCCCGGTAACCCTGGGATATAACGTCGAGAGTTCAAAACCTGGTGATGTAATTTCTTCCCCGGTAGTCCACCTAACTTTGTCTCCATGGTGATTACCAATGGAGATGATTCCTCGCACTTTAGTACAAAAACCCGGGGATGTAACCTTTTCCCCGGTAACCTAGGGTGTCAGGAGCCCCTGAGGGTGTAGAATAATGCATAAGATAATTATATATTTATTAACCATTCGTGCCGGAATTTTTATTTCTCGTAAAAAAAACCTGTTCAGAAATGATTATCGGTGAAATAGCAGCCAAACCGAAGTGCAATGTGGGACATCTTCCTTTTACTCAACCTCGTTCCCAGGAACGAAGGGGGAAAGGGGCCTGGGAACGAGGACTTTTTTTCCTCTTACAGTGTGTATAATCGAATCAACTCTTCTAAACGAAATGACAAGGGCACCTTTATTTCTTATAAAGTATCTCTATTATCAAGCTTAGCAATAACATTTAATCTAATAATATTAACTTATATACCGCTTTATACTATATGGCAATTCAATTTCGGTGAATCGGGATTGGTCACTTTGCGGTCCATAACTTTCCATAGTAACATTTCTTACATGGACAAATAACTTTTCTTTGAGTGTAAATAATTTGATATTTGTCACTGAGAAGGAAGCCTTGCAAGTGCTGACATTTTTTTAACAAGCCAGTATCCAATCAAAACACTTCTTTTTATATACACTTGTACTTGCAGTCGGTGAAAACAAACTCGGTCCATAACTTATGGAACGGACCTCTCGGTTAATAAGAGGTACACATTCATAGGGTCACTTTAAAGTGTATATGACACGAATTTTTTTCTTTTGAAAATCGATTACATATGAAGTGAATAGTGGGATGGTTCAGTATTTTGTGATTTGAGCTTCGCATTGACAAGTTATAAAGGATTAAAATCGTGATATGCTAATTCGGTGACGTCAGAGGGTTTAATTTATTATACAAAAGCGCCATTGTGCAAATTATTGACATTTTTTAATCTGGCAAAAAGTTTTCTACAATTGACATACATGATGTTAATTTTGTTTTTCTATTTCAGAAAAGAATGCTGCTTGGAAAAGTATAAATAAGTTACGGCAAAACCCACTCTGACGTCACTGAATTAGCATATCACGATTTCAAACCTTTATAACTCGCCAATGCGAAGCTCAAATCACAAAATACTGAACCATCACTTCATATATAATCGATTTTCAAAAGAAAAAAATTCGTGTCATATACACTTTAAGCGCTTTACAAAATTGATTGAAAGTCTAACCGTTGTGGCATAATATTTGCATCGAGTATTATTATTAATTTCTCGAAATTAGGTAGCCTGTTACGCTTACAGTAACGTCTTTAACGAAGGTAGCACGCGCGGCATCGAAGAACACAGACATTTCTTAAAGATAACGAATATTTTTGTATTTGTGTTTACGTTTTGGAAGACAAAGGCGAATAACGTGTGCGCATGCGTCAATATTGTGACGTCAGCTGCTAATGAAAAATGGGGGCATATTCTGAGATTTGCGACTAAAAAACGATAATTTTATCCGAATTTCCCTTACGAATTTGTAAATAAGTAAACTCGTGACGTCATGTGTGATTCATAGGAACTGCGCATGTCAAAATGGCGACGGTATTTTTAGATTATGACATCATTGGTATGGTAGGAATTATCTCACCAACAAGACATTCAAAAGTACTCTGATGAATATCGCGACGAGAAATTTCGACTGGAATTCGCGATGACACCATTCGCACGGAATAGATCTTTCTTGGCCGTGCACTGCACGATGGAGTGAAGCTCTTTCGCGTTGAACGTGAGTGAGCACTTTCGCACGAACTTCATCCAGTTTTCCGCAGACCGTCGTCCATCGACGTAGTGGCGACCTTGCCGTCTTCTTGGAATGCGTGCGTCGCACCGTGAATATCATGAGTTTTGTTACTAAATATGGAGTTTTGCCCGCAGTGCTTACACTTGAATGGCTTCTCGCCGCTGTTTTGTCTAATATGCGTGCGCAGGATTGACGATGCCGTGAACGCCTTTTCGCAGTGTGGACACTTGTACGGTCGTTCACCACTATGGACTCGCATGTGCTTGTTTCAGACTGGATGACTGCGAGAAGCGTTTTTTACACATGGACGTGCACTGGTGAGGTCGGTGTTTCTCGTGGACGTGGAGGACGTGAATACGTAGCCTGTCACGCTTGTCGAACGATCTGTCACACAACGAGCAGGGGAATCGACGGTCACCTTTGTCCAAGCATCTGGTATACTTCAGGTGTTTTTCACGATAGTATTCGTACGCAAACAGCTTGCCACAACGCTCGCAAGGGTAACTGGGTCCATCTGGGGGATATACACGATAAATGAAGTTAAAATATATATTTTAAATACATTTTTAAGTTGAATTTTTTAAAGTTGAAATGTTATTTATTCTTAACTCCGTAAAACACTCACCTATTGATTCGTCCTTGTGAACTTGTTCCTTTACCTTTAACCCCAGGGGTACCCCCAGAGTCATTTCATACCCGTCGCCATACCACACGAGAAGTTCTTCGCCCGCGCTGATGTCACGTGACGTCTCGTAGTACAGTTTGTTGCCGCGCTGAACGAGACTCGTGTTCTGTTCGTTGAGGTGATGAGCACAGCGGACGAACTTCATCCAGTTTTCTGGAGACCGTCGTCCATCGACGTAGTGGCTGACCTTGCCGTCTTCTTGGAAAACCTTTCAAAATAGCACCAAATATGGACGTTTTGTTACTAAATATGGAGTTTACCAAATATGGCATGTTGTTACCAAATATGGAATTTTGTTACCAAATATGGAATTTTGCTACCAAATATGGAATTTTGTTACCAAATATGGAATTTTGTTACTAAACATTGACTTTGTTCCCAAAGGCTCTGAGCGCGTGACACAGTAATAAGTAATACGCACGGAATATTGGGCTTCCTGTGGTACAGCGCGCGTATCCTACGTACCTCCCATGCAGTGACGTTATCTTTAATCTCACACAATTCCTCGTCTCGCAGGACAGAACCGTTGTACGGACCAAAGCGCGTCCCTGACTTGATTGGTTTTTCACTACAAAACACACCATATCGATAGCACCAACCGTGCGACACGCACTCGATTCGCAGTCCGTTTGGCAACAGTTTACGTGGAAGTTGGGGGTGAAAGACACTTGGATGATTGGTATTCGCCTCCTGCAGTTTATCTTTAAAAAAATAGTCGAACCTCTCATTAGCGACCACCCTTCGGTCTGACAAGGTGGTCGCTTACAAGTGGTAACAGTGTAATGTATTTATGCCAGTTACATTAGTTTATGATCACACAGGACACACCTATTTAAAAAAACGTTGGCATCTGAAATCTGAAATATGAAATCTTTATTGTGGGTATGAGTTGTGATCTATCATGTAATTACTGGAATATGCCACGACCTTTAGGCGAAGACCTGCGTTGTACTTAGTGACAACTACGACGCATTTTTTTAGGGTCACAGATTCAGTGTCAGATTTCAAATGCCAACGTTTTTTGAAATAGGTGTGACAGCGATTTGCAAAAATTCTGTAAAATCTAATATATCGATATATATATAGTAATTTGCATAATCCTAATTCTTTGATTTGAGCTATTACAAACCTGAATCTAAACCCAATTAACCTGGTAATATGTATGGGGGGAAACAATTGCTGCGTTGAACTTTAGTGGCTTATTCGAGTGTTTTTATAATGAAGATTACCCACAATGCACCCGATATATTGATATACTGATATATAATGCTTTTACAGAATTTTTGCAAATCGCTGTATATCGTTTAAATGTTATTACTCAAAGGAAAGCAACGTTATATAAATATTAAAATTATTAAAAAAATTGTAAAATGATTTATAATTAAATTATTTAACTGGACCTAGGGCTCAGAAGGAGAAGAGGTGAAAGCTTATCAATATCATTTTTTTTACAATTGTTTAAAATAAAATAAAAAGAAATATGTAAACAATTCCAAAAAAGAAAACAAACAAACAAGAAAAAAAACAAGAACAAAACAAAAAAAGAATGAATGAAAAAAAAAAAACGTGCCACGACTGGGACTCAAACCCTTGACCTCCAGGTTCAAAAGAGACGAATGCCGGTAATTTATCCAAAAAAGGGCCATACACCCAGACATTATGCTGAGTCACCGTATGTTACGTATAGGATGAAGATTTCGGCCTCATCCGCGCTATCGGGCATTACACCAATCAGCTTAGTGATCAAAGAGGGAGGGAACAGTCGGATCCTAGGCCCACTAAATAACTGCCCCGTACCAACTAGGCTATCGTGCACGCTTGTTGATTTGGAGGACAAAATAACCTAGTGTATTTTGTGAATGGACTGTCTATTGTTGTGCAAATTACTACGGTCCCGTGGCTCGCACTGAAACACAGCGCGTTTGAAGCACACGGGCCAGGGTTCGATTCCTCGCTGCACCGAAATTTTTTTACTGTTTGTTTTTGCAAGAACATTTTTTTACTCACAAAAATGATTATTTTAATAATGTAAAATAATTTTAAAATAATTAAAAAATGTTAAGTTATTTTTATTAATATATATATGAAGTCTGTGTTCTCAAAACGGTCTTGACTGAGACCCATTTTTTGTTTGTTTGTTTGTTTTCTTCTTTTTATTTTCAAAAGTGGACAACATTTCAAAGAACGCGCGATTTCATTGGATATCAAATTGCAAACTTTTTATGGTTCAAACTGAATAGCTAAAACAATCTTAAAATCAAACGTTTCCTCGACTTTGGTGTTGAAAACATTGCGATACACCAAAACTATGGATTTTTGATCAAAAGAGAACAAGAATGATGAACAAAATGGCAAGAAAGTTGAGGATTCTGTTGTGTTTTTGAATAAAATTTTAGTTGAAGTGCGCGCGCTGCACGCTGGAATGTCATTATCTAATTTACATCAACTCATGTTGAATATTAATTAACTCGAACGTTTACAACAACTTCAGAATGTTGGTCTTTTCCAGTGAAATAATTTTCGTTTTTACAGTGACATAACTCCTCTTGTGCTCGGCTTATGATTGCGTCAGGCTCGTTTTGACAGTGACATAAGGCCTCTTGTACTTGCGCTTATGCTTATGTCAGGCCTGTCAGGCCTGTATCAGTATACAGTGACAACGCCTCTTGTGCTTGCGTTTATGCTTGCGTTAGGGCCGTTTTCACAGTGACATAACGCCTCTTGTACTTGCGCTTATGCTTATGTCAGGCCCGTTTTCACAGTGACATAACGCCTCTTGTGCTTGCGCTTATGCTTGCGTCAGGCCCGTTTCCAGTGACATAGCGCCTCTTGTACTTGCGCTTATGCTTATGTCAGGCCTGTACATACAGAGACATAACGCCTCTTGTACTTGCGCTTATGCTTATGTCAGGCCTGTATATACAGTGACATAACGCTTCTTGTACTTGCGCTTATGCTTGCGTCAGGCCCGTATATACAGTGACATAGCGCCTCTTGTACTTGCGCTTATGCTTGCGTCAGGCCTGTTTTCACAGTGACATAACGCCTCTTGTACTTGCGCTTATGCTTATGTCAGGCCTGTATATACAGTGACATAACGCCTCTTGTACTTGCGCTTATGCTTGCGTCAGGCCCGTTTCCAGTGACATAGCGCCTCTTGTACTTGCGCTTATGCTTATGTCAGGTCTGTACATTTCAGAGACATAATGCCTCTTGTACTTGCGTTTATGCTTATGTCAGGCCCGTTATCACAGTGACATAACGCCTCTTGTACTTGCGCTTATGCTTGCGTCAGGCCCGTTTTCAGTGACATAACGCCTCTTGTACTTGCGCTTATGCTTGCGTCAGGCCCGTTTTCAGTGACATAACGCCTCTTGTACTTGCGCTTATGCTTATTTCAGGCCTGTATATACAGTGACATAACGCCTCTTGTACTTGCGCTTATGCTTGCGTCAGGCCCGTTTTCACAGTGACATAACGCCTCTTGTACTTGCGCTTATGCTTGCGTCAGGCCCGTTTTCACAGTGACATAACGCCTCTTGTACTTGCGCTTATGCTTGCGTCAGGCCCGTTTTCACAGTGACATAACGCCTCTTGTACTTGCGCTTATGCTTGCGTCAGGCCCGTTTTCACAGTGACATAACGCCTCTTGTACTTGCGCTTATGCTTGCGTCAGGCCCGTTTTGACAGTACGTCACATAACTCCTCTTGTGCTTGCGCTTAGGCTTGCGTCGCTAGTGCATTGTGACATAGATCGAAACAAGGACGTGGTAAAAGAATATCTTATTTCACAAGTGTGCATCGAATGACCCCAGGATGTTAAGCCGTCACTATATATTCAATACCTTCAAACAGGCGTTGGTTAGGTTCCGATCTCGAACAAGGCATATATCAAAAGTAGAATGATAAATTGGCCGGAATCAATGAACCTTCTAGGCGATATTGCTCATGAGTAATCCTCAATGAACGATGTTGAAAATTTAATGGGTTTTGCTAATTGAGTGAGTTAGTAATTCAAGAAATACAATAGAAAATAAACATAGGCCTCTAGGTTAGACTGTGTAAATCTAATTACTAAACCGCTGAGGACCTGCCTGAAATAAAGGCGCTAGGCGCTTGCTTGTTTTTTCATTTTAGATCGCTATTTTTCGCTTAGCGCTGGCAATATTGATTCTCTCTAAGAAAGCCAAACGTGAGCGTGGTCGATGTAGGGAGTGTCTCAGTAAACTGTCGAGTTGTAATTCTTTCGTAGCCGGCTTTAAACAGTTTTAAATACAATTTGTTGATTATAAAACCCGTGCAACCAAGAACTGCATGTAGAATTTGCACGAGCATGCCAACAAAGCCAAAGATTTACAGACGGAGAACTTGTAATATAAGTATACTAACCTGTTTTGCAGAAGATGGCGGGTAGCTCTCGGACATCGTAGGGTTTCTCAAATACTTCACACGGCTATTATAGTTATAGTGCTCGTAGGGAAAGCAAGCATAAAGCTGGTTCCCATAGAGAACCATGTTTAACACCTCGTCGGTTATTTGCTTCGCTTTTTCCATTTTACTCTCTGTAAAACATATTGAAAATCGTCTTAATTTGGAGAAATATACACTTAATCGGTACAGTAAAACTGGTTTGTTTTTTTACTTTATTTTCTCTTTTTTGTAGACTTAGTTTATAAACTGAATTATTTTTAGCTAGAAAAATTATGGAGTATGATGGTTGTTTGAAAGTTGGGCGAATGTTTCTTCAGACGTCTTTTTACGTCTCAAAACAGAGCAAATTAAGAAATGGCCATTTTGACAACCTCTAAGTAAAACTGTACTTAAGTGGTTTTTCCGAGTTTTTCTTCTTCTTTTAAACAAAGATATAACCTTTCAGGGATACTATACTGACCAAATGTTTGTAGTGAGTTTAAAACAAGTCAAACAAATTGGATATCTGGAAACGAGATCTGTTCAGAATTTTTGAAAAAGAAAAAAAAAACACGAAAAAGTTAGATATTTCACTCAACTCAAATAAACAAATATCCCTAAAAGTACTCACTGTTGTTAGCGATATCTAGTATCAAAGATGTTATCTCCAAAAGCAAAGATACTTACTTGAAGACAGTTTGTATCATATGTTTACCAATCAGTCCGTATTTCTCAGTTCCCTTAGATAAGTCAGATAAGTATATTTGCTATGCGTTAATGCAATATTGAATGGAGTAGAGGGTTAAGTAGTGTCTTATCCTGCACCGTACTGTAGAGACGTACACTCAAGGCTGTTGTCAACTCTCTATTGTCAGTTCAGAATTTAATTGTAGAGTCCACTTGGCCAAAGGTCTGCATGTTTGTGAGGCAGTGGTCACAGGTTATTCGTCAAGCGGAAGCAAGTCAAATCCGCACAAGACATTCTACGTGTAATAATTCGTGGCAACGGAAGCAAAGCTCAGCAATTTACTTTGAAACACGCAGTTATGGAGTGAATAAGCTGCTAAATAAACGCCAAACAAACAGTTTTGTTGATTTATCAAAATAACTTCGGGAAAAACTTGTCGTTGATCCGGTCCTTGCTCAGTTGTGAATTACTGAAAATCGAATTGAAAGTTAAATTCAAGACTTGAATTATTAACCGTTTTAATACGTGATTCAACTTCCCGTACTGTATGATACATTTGTTCCCCCGCGCTAAATAGACTTGAAAATAACATTGTCAAGTGTCCTAAACGGTGACAGAATATCACTAAGCCAAATTCCTTAATTCTGCAGTTAACTATACGCGGTAAGCGAAACGGTCTATTCTTTCTATCATGTTTATCCTTCAAAACAATCGAAAACAATCAATTATTCCCAGAAACTTCCTTTACATATGACGCTAGTACTGAAGATATATATGTGAGAATTCCCAGGGAGAATTCTTAGTTCTTTTGGCCTTGAAAGCAGTCTGAGGTTGAAGGAATTGCAACCGTTTTGTAAAACCGCCACAGCTTCATATACTCTACCTACTATAAGCTTAGATAAACTGCACATCGAATACACAGTTTCCGGAGTTTTTGTAGACTTGTTTCACTACTGGTTCACGTTCAAGGCCCCGTCGACGCGAGCGCGTTTGCATTTGGAAACGCGGCATTTTCGCACTTTCTTGTCCTGTTTACTTGACTAATATCGAGCCACAGGTATGTTTGTCAGTGTTACTGTGATCCCCTTTATTAAAATAAATAAAGTCTACTGCTTTTCGCAGAAAAGGAATACTTTTGAAAGCAAATTTTCTCCTAAAACTCACATATGTGAGGAACAAAATGATTTTTTGTGGATTTGGCATAAAATTGATTTGACAAAACCAGGTAGAAATCATATTATGGCATGGTTTTGGCGTCTTGTGAAGACTGATTTCGATTCCTCGTCGGCTTTCGTTGTTTACGAGTCGTTTCACTGATTCTCCACTCAATAAAGACAAACTTTTGCTTAGCCTTCCTGTCTCATGTTAACGAAATTAGCTCTAGTAATCGACTAATCAGCTTTGAAATCGTTTGTAAACCGGGTGATGTTTGATATAAACAAACGCGCGCGCGAATTATCTTGTAACAAACCGATGCCATCATTTACTGTTATCAATTTTAACAACAACACGATAAATCAAGTCGTTTTTTAAACCGTTTAAATTCTGATTTGTAATTAAAGTATTAAAGTTGTGATTCCTATAAAGTCAGTATTGCGTTTACTTCTGTATAAAATAATGTATGCCTTAAACTGAGTACTGAATCAGCCCTACAAAGTCTCGGCTAGATCTCTTCGACTTCAAAAGTGTTAATTTTGTTTTATAAGCTAAATTTGCGATCATTGCTCGATATTATTTTCTTAATTACTCTTGTCTTGTGTATTTTATTGTAGTGTCATTTTAAATCAGATATGTTTTCGGGTTATAGTCGACAATCGATCATCTATCAACTGAAAGCCCAAATCAATGCTTTGCAAAATGAAACCGCCGCGCCCCTGGGCGATTCGCTTGCAACTTCAAAGAAACAAGCGAAGGCAAATTACCCCTCATTTGCACAACAAACATACGAATTGGTCAAAGAGTCGGAGTTCTTGGAGGATTGTTTGAGGCAAGAAACGGAATGTTTTCTTCATCTGTTGAATGCTGTGGCGGCAGATAATTTGATTAGCGCGTTCCGTTATGATGATCAAGGGATATCTGTCGAATATGCTCGTGGAAAGAACGTAATAAGGTTCCTTTACTTTGTACTGTTCACTCCACTTGTTTCATAGCTAAATTTCTGGCGGTTTTGTTGCACTAGTATCATGCAAGAGAAATGATACTCTCAATTACTTGAATCTGAAGAACAGAAGCTGAGTTTGCTTGACAAAACAACAAACACCGCCTGGTAAATCTCGCGTATTTGTTACCGAATTGATTCTTTCTTTACTCAGTTTCCGATGCAGTAATTTTGCTACCATTTGATACAAAACATCTTCATCGCTTTTATTTCAAAATATGAAACACAATAAGCTCAAACTACATCTCTCCGGCTTTCAAATGTCTTAGAGCAAAATGTTTAAGATACCATTTTAGATGCTCTGCCATTACCATAGTTTGGCGTACAATCTTCAGTCTCTTAGGGTACAAATACACTGTAGGGTAGTTTTCTTTATAAGCCGCCTTCGAGCAAACAGCATTTGGTGCTAATTGTATCTTAATTCTTTATAATTCTTTATATAAATTACTAACTCGTCCAGTAGTCGAGATATTTTCTCACGATGTTGAAGTGCATGGTGTTTTCTGAATTTAAGTCTAAAGAAATCGAAGTTAAACTGTTATACCCCTTTCGAAACACCGAGTAGAGAAAGCACTTATTTTAGAGTGTCTGGTCTTGCAGCTTGGCCTGTCTGCCGAGCCCATTACGCCAGCCTGTTACACTTTAGCTCAGCTGAATGTGATGAATGAAAGGTGTTTTATTCGTAACAAAAGCTTTTACACTGAGTTCAAGAAATACAAGTGAGCAAGCCGCCCAGGTTGATCGGGCAGACAATTCATTGCAAGCCGCTATTGATCGCACTCCAAAGAAGACGCATTTGCTGAATGGGTAATTCCCACACCGCACTAGTGAATACTCGTTTATCATAAGATCTGTCAAGCGCTGAACAAAGACAACATCTTACTGCACAAACTGTGAAAATTTCGTCTCGTTTTGACTAGTCCTCGCTAAGAAAACTATGTCCAAAGTTAATCGCCTAAATCGCTCACTCTATCCCCCTCTGAGGAATTTTAGACATTTATGAAATTTCTGGAAAGATTTTGCGTGAGTCTCCAAGATAAATCTGTTATCCGCTTAATTGTCTTTGTCTTATCACAGTATTTGATCTTTGTCCGAAAAATCTTGACAAATTTTTATCCGCTATTTCAACCCGAAACATATAGTGGTATAAATGGGCTTAAATAATGGGCGTGGTCAGTACATATTGATTTTTTTGTCCCCTTCAATGGTACCTTTCCGTGAATCTAAACGCGCACTTTCAGCGTCTTACAATCGATTCAGATGGGATTGTTAACGCTAATAGTGCATAGAGAGGTAAGTTATTGCAAATCGAATCAAAATTAAGATGAGGGAAAATCACAACACGATTCACAAAGGTGTTTGTCAGGAACGTTGACTTTTATGACTCTAATTGAACTTGTACATTAGCAAATGCCAGTATCCCAATATACTTAACACTACCTACACACAAGAGCCATCTATTGAGTAATTCATGTTTGAAATCCAATTCAGCCCAAGGGCACACTTCCAAGGAATAGTCCAGTCTTGACTGAGTTGATGGCTCGCATCCTGTGACAAAACAGAAGAAGGGCCGGATGTGGAGAACGCTGTTTTTGAAAAGCTGAAAACCTATGAAACGACTGGTTCTCTGGCGGAAGGTGGTTTATCTTCAAATTGTATGAGAAATTGAACTTGACACAGCTGTACATGGATCAATATTTTCGTGTCGGTTTTTGGACAAAGAACTGAGTTCGCCGGTGTACGCGTTGATACGGAATAGAACTAAGGCGGCTCCTTTTTCAATCAACCATTTTACATTCTAACTTTGACAATCGTACAGACAAACCCGAAGTGCATAGAATATCTGCTACGTACGAGTCTAGTCACTCGTGTATTGCAACTTGTCATCATCCGTGTAGGTTTTCGGGTCCAAATGTAAGTCTTTTATGCTGAAAAAGCAGATACTGACATATGCAGATATATATATTGTATGAATAGGTTCTGAAGATTAATTTGCTAGCATGATTGCTTCGCATTGTACCATCTCTGATATATAGTAAAGTTGAACTGATTTATAAGCTGACAGGCGATCGATCTATCTGTAGCCTTTTGTTTTTCCTTTGACCTAAAGTTTCGATTTTATGCGGCTGGATTTCTTCGGATCTTCTTGTCAAAACCTCACTACATCATCCTGCATTTTATTATTATTATTAATATTAATTAAGAGCAAGAAAACATCTTTATTAATTTTATTAATTTATTGTATGGTACGTAATATCGGTTTTTTTTGTTGAAATACATATCTGTAAGCTTCAACCCAACCATCAAAACACATATTAAACCGACATCAAAAACAACATTCTATTTGTGACGATGAGGAAGTCAACTAATCCCTAAATCTCTGTTGTCCGCTCTCCCTTCCACCAGCTTTTTCCATTACAAATAGCAAAGTAGAATTTCCAACTTGTAAACATCGCAATAATGTACGAAGTATCACTACCCCTGGTGTCCGAAATACCACAGAAAGAATTGTATTTATGCAACGGTACTGAAACATGGATCGTAGTCTATGCTAGAACGATTGACACGTTAAAAAAGTATATATTTTTTCGTCTAAAGTAAAATATTTGTTGTATTTGTAGTTGAACTTGTTTAAGGAAGTTACGGGTATATTAATTTGTAATAAACGTTTCTGCTGATAAACTCAGCCAAAGAAAGGTGCCCCTCTGGATAGCAGCTTCGGCTGAATGGGCTGCCCTGTTAAAATAAATTTTGATCATGATTTGATTTTGATTTGGTTATGCGGAGGCTTGACTTTGGCGTACTTTGGCGTATTCGTTATAGGAGTCAATCCATTAAAACATAGAAGTAAGTTTAATCCTTATGATTGAAAATAAGTAGAATGTATTCGATTCGTTGCATCATGCAGGAGTGATCTACCGTGAGAACTTATACTTTACTGTCCTCTGGAGATTAGAAACTGTCCGACGAAAATACAGTACTTGTTGTAACACCCTAGTTGCAATCTAATCCGCTAATCGATAGATTAGGTCGCGTTGGGAAATATCATGAATTGGCTTCATTAAGACGTGTCAACGCTTGAGTACTTACAGTTTATCCAAAACTGCCTATTACCGTTTTACACGGCATTCAAGTTTCACTTTAACACTCAATTATAATAGCATGAATAGAAAAAGCCGAGTAAAGAGAGCGGTTATACACTGTGTTGTATTTGGTTACTAAGAGAAATGGAAGTGGTCGGTGATTCTTGGGATCGATCATCGAGTTAGATTTGTGAAGACTTTATAATGTAATTATATTAATCGAAGTGTATCATAACCGTTTTGGCGTTTGCGGTGTGATAAGTTTTTTTCCGCATATTTTGTCTCAAAATGTATGCAGGTGTAGTAGTAGACTCGGTGCACTTAAGCTTTACTGTATCAAATAATTCCTGAATCCCGGTTAGCGCGAGCAAATTTAGTTCGCAACTTCTCCATCATTTAACTATGAAAATATGTATTAATTATTCGGTATGTCGGACCGGCGGAATCTAGTTGTTCATATATTGTTCAGTCATATTGGCAAACGTTCAAAGTGTGGGTACAAACAAACAAAGCTAAGTCTCACGACCTCGTGGCACTTACACTTATATTATATATAGAAAATATACTCTGTAATTTATACTCTGTAATTTATAGTTAAATTATTTAGTTTTCATGTCATTTTTAAAATTGTAAAACGTTGTTGAACTTTAGGAATTGACGCTATAGATAATAAAGCTATCATTATTATTATTATTATTAATTAGCAATAACCGCTGACTTTGCAATGATGGAATTAATCGGTCAATTAGCGTTATGATATCGTAGATTGAAAGTGATAAGAAACGAAGAAATTAAGGTAGAAAAATAAGCCATGAAGAGAAAAGAAATTAAGTATAGGGAAAAAGAAAGTTGTATTTTTCTCCCCATCGCTGTTTCAGTAGACAAAGTTTTGTCTTTTGCATACGAGAACCATTTAATATCTAAAATTTGTAACGGATATTGATTTAATCGCACTGAACTGTATCGTACGTGCTCGCGATCTTCAGTTCTCAAAATAGCCTTCATTCAATGTATTCATTGACAGTCTTGAATGAAGCTCAAAACACAGTAGATCGTGAATTAACAGAGAATATATCAAAGTGATCGATAACAGTTCTAGATCTCTACTTGAGATGATTCTTTCTTTATAATCTTGAAAATGACACTGAACTTCCTATAACCGAACTCGTGTCAGTACTGGAAGTACTGTACAGTTCAGAGACATTCACTTGAATTTCAAAGTGGCAGAACAATACCCGTAAAAAGAAGATGCGACTTCATTATGGTTGAATTTCTCGCGCAAAGACGAATTGTATAGTTTTATTTTGGCGAATAGTTTTCTGAGACTGATTTTCTTCGGTCAACTGTGTAAGTTCAGTTGATGCTAATTGAAATCACGGTGTTACCAACTGAAGATCATGCGGCAAATAAATCAGTAAAATTGAAAAGTCAGGGAAGGCAAAAAGGGATTTATATTTATTATACGTGTGGTTTGTCACGTTCCTTATTTACTAATGCCCTGATAACTGCCGTTATTAGCTCAGCTAATGCCGATCATTCAAGCTATCTGTTTAGTTCGTTGATTTAATAATAATATTTGCTCAATATATCGTTAATCAGTGGCAGTGTGTTTTAATTAATTCATCATTTGAGCGCGGATTGAGCAGTTTGATTTGTTTTCAGTTTAATAGCGATTCAATTGTCATATTTTGTATTTTTTTCGTTGGTTCTTCCTGGGGAGTGCATAATTACTACATTAGAAGTACAAAAACTCAATCATAATAACCGATAAACTCAGAAAATGATGTTAATTAACTTAATTTACTCTATGTTTCGGTGTCAATTTTGGCGCGGTATTTTAGAAATCATTCCGTCGATTTGTAACGGACAGTACTCGCTGAAGATAAATAACGTTTCCACAACATCATACTTATCTTTAAATCATTATTTTCTATTAAATTATTATGCTACATTACACTACCCGCTTACCTTACTGTGTCGTACACTAGCTAACCCAATATTTCAGCTTTAAGTTTACAGCCTACGCGAATCCGGGCAGCAACTGAACTCCTCAGTCAACTTAAATTCCTTTTTCTCTCGCATCTCTAGCGTCTTTGTTTTGCTTTTAATCCCCTTTTGCCTTTCCTGACCTTAGTTGTTCACAATTACAAACGTTCAGAGTGTGGGTAGGAACAAAGCTAACGATATTCCCGCGAACTCGCGGCTTACACTGTCACCGTGTGTCCTTTTCTTTGCGTCATTTTGTATAGGTAGGGAAGAAAGGTAACCTCAGCCAGGAAATTGATTTCATTAAGGTGTCGATATAACGAGGAAAAGCGATTAAGAATTCTTTATTCTTGTGCTTTTCGTTTACCGTTTTGGGGTAAAGAGGGAGAGACGAGAGAGAGAGAGAGAGAGAGAGAGAGAGAGAGAGAGAGAGAGAGAGAGAGAGAGAGAGAGAGAGAGAGAGAAAGAGAGAGAGAAAATGATTTACAACGACAGCGAAGTTTCTATTCAATTAGGAACAACAATTATTAATAGAGAAAATAAAAAGGAAGCAACATATTACGCAAAAAATCCACTTCATACTATATCGTTTTTATTTCTTTTTGTGATACTACAGCAATTTAAAAAAATGTTGAAAACTGAATACTGCATACTGAATAGTGCATTTCTAGTGCGGGCCTCGTTATTTTGAAATAAAAAGTAAATATACAGCGATTTGTTCGCCATATGGAGCTGGTATATTGTTTCTGATGGAATACACAAAAAATAAAATAAATTATTATTATTTATATCATTTTAGACAATAAAACACAAGTCCCATAATGCATTTCGGTCTTGGAATACACTATATTCAGTATCAACGTTTTTTGAAATTGCTGTATACGCTCAGTCTTTGCACTAGCTCAGTTTACTTTCCAAAAAACTATTGAACAATTATTCCCTGAAGTGGAGGTGAGTAGTGGTGGATATATACCGAGCCGCGAGTCTTGAATAGCCAGCCAAATATATAACATTTATTTTCAAGAAGAAAGAGACACGCTCGCGAAACGCGACGCCATCTTGTTTTTCTTGGAGGTGAATAGCCAAGGATCGATATTCCGAGATTGAGTAGCCAATCACAGCGCGCGAAAAGTACTTCACTTGTGTGGGATATTCTAATCTTGTTTATGTTTGAGAGATCGGATTTTTTTTAATGTAAAAAGAAAGAAAAAAAAAGAATCAAGAAAACAGAAGACATTGGCCAAAATCAACTCTCGCTCGCTGATTGGCTGAAACACTACATATTTCGGCCCTAATTTGGTCAAATGGATTAGTGCGCACGCGTCATTTCCCGCCCTTTTCAGTAAAAGGCACGTAGCCAGACGTAGCCAGCTTAGAAAGTAGGCAAAATGGAAAAATAGGCATCGGTATATGTATTATTGCTTCTTCATACAAGAGACCATGACTTTGGATATTAGCTGTTGAATTATGCCTCTTGATTATGCCCTGCTAGGCGTCATTTTCGCGAACAGTTGTACATTTTAGTTTAGAATTCAGGGAGTTTTTAAAAAGCTTTAATTATTTCAAAGAGATCTATGATTATACAAAGAAGATTGATTCTCTTTAACCTGGATTCGATTCCATGGCCGGTTCGGCAAAATGGCCTCGCTGTGTTTACGGGAGCGACTGAAGCTCTCTTCTCCTCGCTTCGCTCTTCGAGAAAACATGATTAAGCTGATATTCATGCAAAAATTGTCTAGAAGTTTCCCCAAAACTTGTAGTGCCAAAAAACATTTATCATAATCAATGTCATTAAAAAAGTAAGAATATCTACTATGTCCATTATCACTATCTCTCCATTGCATGTTGACTGCCCTTTCCATTTTCGTGAGATATGGTACGAAGACGAACTCGTTGCGTTTCACAAATCTGCAATTAATGAAATCATACATAATATGTTATTACTCGGCAGGCTGCCTGATTAACACTGAAACCCCGACATAGTCCCTCTCGGCCAATAGCAACCACAGGTAACCCATTGACCACAGGAGACACCAACTAGCTGGTTTTATTGCATAAATATGATCTCAAAACTAGTCGAATACGTGATCAGTGTATTAACTATTTTTATTATAATAAATGGATTTAAAAAAATCTTACCATTCTTTGCTTTCTGCCTCTTCTTCCTTCTTACGTTTCTTGTCTTTCCTTTTAACGACTCTAAAAAGTTGAATTGAATTAGAGATGCATGAGTTAGCGAAAATGTGGCGTTTTAAATCGTTTCATTGTAAGCGTACACGAGTCACGTGGACGAGTTTATACCGCAAGTGTACGTCGCCTGTATGACAAACAAAATATCGATTTTTCGTCGCGAATGAGCGCGTTATATCACCACTTTAGCACATCTTAAATACACTAGTTAGTGCGGCTGAAGATTGAAGGTACAAATTTTTAACTCCGATTTTATGCCTCTAGTTGGTGAATGAGTACATGCAAGTGAATGAGTGAATGAATGAGTGAATGAATGAGTGAATGAATGAATGAATGAATGGACGGATGAATGGATGGATGAATGGATGGATGAATGGATGGATGAATGAATGGATAAATGGATGAATGGATGAAAGAATGAATGAATGGATGAATGAATGGACGAATGGACGAATGGACGAATGGACGAATGGACGAATGGACGAATGGACGAATGGACGAATGGACGAATGGACGAATGGACGAATGGACGAATGGACGAATGGACGAATGGACGAATGGATGAATGGATGAATGGATGAATGGATGAATGGATGAATGGATGAATGGATGAATGGATGAATGGATGAATGGATGGATGAATGAATGGATAAATGGATGAATGGATGAAAGAATGAATGAATGGATGAATGAATGGACGAATGGACGAATGGACGAATGGACGAATGGACGAATGGACGAATGGACGAATGGACGAATGGACGAATGGACGAATGGACGAATGGACGAATGGACGAATGGACGAATGGACGAATGGACGAATGGACGAATGGATGAATGGATGAATGGATGAATGGATGAATGGATGAATGGATGAATGGATGAATGGATGAATGGATGAATGGATGAATGGATGAATGGATGAATGGATGAATGGATGAATGGATGAATGGATGAATGGATGAATGGATGAATGGATGAATGGATGAATGGATGAATGGATGAATGGATGAATGGATGGATGAATGGATGAATGGATGAACGATTAAATAAAACAGTTTCAATACTTACTCAACAAGTATAAACGCCACAGCCATAAACGAAGCCATTACAACAAAAGACAACCCCTTCATGTCGATTCGTAGAAAAAGCGGATAGATTGAATTAAAAACAACTGCTCCTACCAACGTGCAAAGTGTCTCTAATGTAGCAATGGCCGCAAATAGAGCACCTAATTAACGTACGGGAACAACAACAATGTGGTTAACACTGGGACGCTGTTGGAAATGAGGCAAGAGAGGAAAGGAGCGAGGGGAATGAGGCGAGAGAGAAAAGGAGCGAGGGGAATGAGGCGAGAGAGGAAAGGAGCGAGGGCAATGAGGCGAGAGAGGAAAGGAGAGAGGGGAATGAGGCGAGGGAAGAAAGACGCGAGAGGAATGAAGCGAGAGATGAAAGACGCGAGAAGAATGAGGCGAGTGACGTCACCTTGTTCATCGCGTTCCACCATCTTGGACATCATAGCGCGTACAGTTGGTGTTGGTATTCCACTGAGACATCCCACAAATGGTACTACAGATATCAACACAACTTTAATACCAGTAATAAAAGAATGCAGCCCAACCACAGGTAGCCCATGTTGTTACAGTTTCAAGTTAATATATTGATTTGTCATGTTGTTCAAAGACTACAGACGTCTCACAGTTTTGCGTCGCGCGCAATGATCGCAGTAGTTGGTTTGCGTTCCGTCTTGACAGTCGAACCTCCCTGAGAGGCCAGCCCGACCGTAGGCGACCACCACCCCCTTAGTGATTTCTTAGTGATTCAGTTTCTAGATCAAGAGTTGAACTAGAACCTCCTTTTGCGACCACCGCACAAGGGCGGTCGCTCATGGGAGGTTCAGCTGTCAACTGTTTATAAAAAAGATACTCACCCAAGAAGAGCATTTGTTTGCTCTTTACCGACGCCATAAAGAGTAACGACAGAATGATGGACAGCATGGCGACCTGCATCATCGCATGCTCAGATAAAAGAGGGCCGAGAAACCGCAGACCAAGAACTGCGCCCACGGCTTGTAAAAAGAAACTTAGAGCCAGGTAGTAACCTATCATAACTGCGTTGCAACAGAGCGGTCTATCAAGCGCATACAACACTATGATACTACCAAACCCAATGGAGCAAATGATCATGATTCCTGATATGAGAATGAGGGTCGCCATACGCCAGTGTCCCCCATGACGCTCTTTGGTGAAGATTGAAGTTATGGCGATCACGTGAGTCGAGCTGAAAAATCTAAAAGTTGCTCTCTCCTGTGCGCTGGTGGACCGTGATTCGGGGAGAATGAAGACAACGTAGAATAACGCGAACGTGTGGAGAAATAACAGCATCCAATATGGAGTTCGAAAACCCATATTATTGATCAGATAACCGCTGGCCAAGTGGCTCAGCATTCCACTGAGAAACGCTATCGCTTCTAATATCCCAAGCCGAAATGCACGCTGGGACTCCTCCGTGATATCCGCGATGTAAGAAAACACTGAGAGTACCATCGTAGGAAACGAGCCACAAGACCCCACGACGAATCCTCCAATCAGTAACATCGTCACGGGCAACTCCAGATACATAACAACCAAAACCAATGCAGTCTCTATTGCACTTCCAAATAAGGGCAACCCCATGGCCCTTCTTCGTCCTATGTGGTCGGACCAGGCTCCTATAATAAGCGCGACCAACACTGACGGCGTACTCGCTGATAAGACTAGGCCGAGTTGCATGTACGATGTTTCTGATTGGACCTGTCTTTGAAGTCTGTACGTTTCCTCGGCTTCGGCCATCGGAAAGGGCTCGCAGCTACTTCGGGTGTTGGTCGTGTTGTAGACCAGTCCCTTTTCTTTGCTGATTCTTTTATGAATGTATTGCTGAATTACCGGAACATGCAGAATGATTCCAAAAGCATAGCAAAATATAACAGGCTCCACTGTGATTGCTTTGAAAAATAAATCCATTTTCTGGCAAACGTGCTCTCTACATGAGCCGGTTTCATTTTGGTTTTCTAGCTCGGGCTCCCTGTGCTTCTCACTTTCGGGCTCTTCAGTGACGTCATGATCACGTGGTCTTAGTTGATGGTACGTTGTCATAAGCATCATGGCAGACATCTCTAGTTGTTGTTACGTTTATGTCTAGACGTTTCTTAGCAACCGTCTCCTTGGTGATGCTACACAAAGCATGCGTCAGGACTGGATCAAGTCATCGACGCAAGGCTTGGATACCAATGCATGCTTACTATACAAAAGCAAAAGCAAAAAGTTTATTAGCCATTAACAAAACGAGCAGGGGACTGGGAACGAGTTTATTAGAATTAATGCAATTACGAAATCATGACACGAAACAGCATGTTAAAATTAGCATCTGTGCAAAGTTTGATGTGATTTGAGCGAATTCTGTCGGAATTATAAGCTTTTGAAATTGTGTTGTCCATCCAAAATTTTACAGTGAATGTATGATTTGGATGGACAGCGTCAAAAATTTACAGAGTTTGTATGGGAAAATAGACATATTTGGTGCCCTCTAGCATCGTCAATATTAAGCCGAAGTTCACCAAACTTTCCAGACTAGCTAAGTTTGATCTGCTCTCTCAGAAAATGATGCCCATTTTTGCTAGTTTCTTATTTAATTAGTTTTACGGACTTGGTCCCAGTCCCCTGCTCGTTTTGTTAATGGCTAATTATGTTTGAAGTAATATTCAAAGGCCGACAATGAGGACTTGACGGGATTTCAAAGTCCGCACAATTAGTTGCAAGGACTTTATAATTTGAAATCCCGTCAATTCCTCATTGTCGGCCTTTGAACCGACTTCAAAACTCATGAATTATTCGGGATATTTCAAGTCCTTGGACCTTTACGGGATTTCAAGGTACTGCACGTGGTACTGAATTATGATCCCCGATTGGCTAATTACCTCGTGAATAATTAATGAGTTTTTGAACGGGTATACTGCTGCTGACTGCTGCTACTTCCTGCTACTTCCCACTTCCCAGTTCTCAGTCTCCCTCGACCATAAAAAGTACAAGGGAACCCATAGAATCCCATAGTGGTTTGCGACGAGTACCGAGTTGTTGTACCTACTGAAGCTCTTGTAAAACTGAGTCAACTTGTTCTCTTTTTTTTCTAGGCTCTCAGCTAGTAGCTCTTCCCAGCTGTAGCATGTTAGCCAATCAGTTGTAGAAATTGTAGATAGCTCAAAAAAAAGCACACAGTAACATGTCGCCGTGTATCTGGATAAGTCTCATCTGGACTCGCCGGCCTTTATTGCAATTTTCAAAATCATGCGAACTCAGACAGCCAAACAGTCAACTTGTTTTTGCTGTTTTCGCTTCCATCAATCAAAAAAAGAAATACAGAATAGAAATAAGGTCTGAACTATAATGTATTATATAAGGATATTTTTTGATTTTTTGGTAGGTATTTAGAGTGCTTTGAGATCATTGTTTATCATTTTGATCCTAATTGACGGAAGCGAAAACGGCAAAAGCCAGTTGAGTGTTTGGCTGTCTGAGTTCGCACGATTTTGAAAATTGCAGTAATACAACAACTCGGTAATCTGGCGAGAAATTCTGCCTGATTACGATTGCATGATTTCCTATCAGAAAACACCTGAATGAACTAAGCAATGTAATAACTGATAAAATAATTATAACTGTGAATGAGAACTCAGATTTTACGCTAATTAGGTATCAAACATTTCTGAAATAACAAAAGTTTCAGTTGGCCATAAAAAGTCATATAATCCAACCTACTAGCAGTCATCAGTACTAAAAGCACTACAAACTGTGTTGATTTGACCGGAGTTGAGTGACCGATGAATGGTTTAGTTATAAATATCTTTCAGCGAAGGTCAATGATTGATCCGTGACAAAATATATATCATAAAAAATATCCCAAAAAAAACACCGGAATTCCTCCAAGTTTTCAATGCATTTTAAGCCCTTTTTACACACTTCAAAAATAGACGACAATGAGACAAAATAAACACCACAAACCTGACTGGAATTCACGCATTAATGGACTCTTTTTATGCCCCAACTCGATAGATTGATCTGTGATGTGTTTTTGTTTTTGTCAGTCAAAGAGGGTGGCGAAGTAAGTGACAGTCGGTCGGTATGTGATTGGTTCAATAGCTAATTCCCTTCATTGAGAAAATACGGGTACCGGGCAAGCCACATTAGATACTAACTAGCCTATAACAACCTGTACAACAAGTGTTTTGGCTGCATTTGAACAATAAACTGGTCAAATGAAGCGGAAATTGCGACTTTTTCATATTTTACTTTTTATTGTAATCAGCGCTTAGAACCGATTTGTATAAGCGCTTTATAAGTTATTATTATTATTATTATTATTATTATTACTTCAGCTTGTCTTGAAAGAAATTTCCCATCATACTTTGAGAGCCGAAAGTACCGAAAAAAATGTCGGATTGTGGAATCGACCATAATCCTTTGCGGCTAGCTGATACTCAGGCTACTTTGTGGCAAGAAGCTCATTTCCCTTGTAATAGAGTTCTCAAAATGTTTAAGTATGAAGCTGTTATCTGATTGTATGAAAACGGCTGTATACAATGCGGTTCGCTAAGGATTATGGTTAAAACCAGTCAGACGCCATCTTTTTCTGCTACCGAGTGGATCTATTATTTTGGGGGCAAATTTATATTTTTGAACAATAACAACATGGCGATATAAAATAAGCGCATTGGATCTTTTTGGCCGGCATTTTTTGTAATTGTTCTATGAAGTAACCAAGAAAGTCCGATTTGATTTGTTTTGGTCCGAATGGGCTGCCTGTGACTCTGTGTTGCCGACACACCTCCGACAGCGCCCACAAATGGAAAGGTCAGCGTGTACTAGCGTGACTCCAATGCACGTGATCGTGTCACAAGAACAAGAAATATGGCTTCAAGTTCAAATCAAAATGGATTGTTACGTAAATATCTCCTCTCTTCAGCTGCAGCCACTTTCGCCGAGACAGGTAAAGACTTATAGATGCCATTGCTTGAGTCCTATCAGTGTGATTCTGTCTCTTGGCAAGAAAAACGTGCCTTTTGTGAACGTAGACTTGATATTGTCCACGTATGAAATCTATACGAATATTTGTTGTTCTTCAAACATTTATCTGTTTTTACTGAATTTTGAATTTTATCAACGATTTATTTGAAGCATTTGTTTGTGGCTTCACATGTAGCTGATGGAGAATTAGTAAATGCACTGGACAGTGTCCTGAAGTTGTTGTTATGATCGCAGCCCTAACGTAAACACAATGCATTAAGCGCGTCGATTTGCATGAACGAACATAGACATTGTGTACATCTATGCTATAGTTAGTTCTCCTTTTCTCCTTTCCACAATTAACCGTTGACATAATTGTAAGTGCTTTTTCCTCATGGGCTGCTTGTTTGATCGTGCATGTAAGTCTTATGTAACTTTAATATGCGGAGTGGTTGAGCATTGAGCCCCCTGTGGCGTAAATGTGGCGTCTGGAAATGTCGTGGTGTCAATAAGTGATAATTATTATTGACTGAGTTTATTGAATTCTCTTCAGATACTTCAGATTGATTAGAAAATGGGAGTGACGATTGATTGCTTTGTTGCAACACATTTTTGAATAAAATCAAAACAACTACATATAAAAGCTTATCTATATGTGTATCTATCTATAGATACAGCAATAAGATTATACAGAAATTCTGATCCTTTTGACTACAATACACATATATCAAAGACCTACTTAATACCATGGGATGGCTACACTGATATTTTTTTCATAAAGCCTCGCTGGCAGACAACTAGAAAAAAATATCAGTGTAGCCATCCCATAATTTTAAGTACGTTTTTGATATATATGTATTTTAGTCAAAAGGATCAGAATTTCTGCATATTGCTGTATATCTATCTACATGTCTATCTACTGTATATGTATCAACTATACATGTTTATCAGATTAAATTTGACCATGTGATTTAGTCCCCTGATCTCTCAATTCCATATTAATTAACAGCTGGCATATTGCATACTTGATTTAACTTTGAGTGGATTTGAATGAAGTTATTGACAGTACTAGTTTAAAATAATGAACACGAGAAAGATATCCAACCATCGAGAAGTGGGTTGATATAAAAATGAGGCTCAGCCAAGGTTTTTTTTAAACCAAGCAAGAGTTCTCTGATCAAAAACTAAATTCTCCTTGATATTCTTTGATTTTCAAAGGAGAATTTGGGTTTTGATCACAAGTCACTTACTCTGTTCTTGCACGGCCCTTTCAATTTCAAGGTGTTTGGATTCAGCTTCTCAAACCATTAATAATTCTTGGAGAAATTTTATAGACTGAAAGTTGACTAAATCTTATGCAAATTAAGATCACAAATCTGCTTCACAGTATTTATTGATTTCTTTTGATTTGTCCCTATGAATTATTAATGAGTTTCAGTATTTTGAAAGGAAACATTGAATGTTAGAAGATTGAGAAGAAGGCCAAGGGGGCTTCTAAGTACAAGTATATATAGTGGTATTGTTGCAGTATATATTTATAGCGATGTAATTTTTTTAAATAATAGTCTTACCGAAAAGCGGATTTGGGCATTTTGGAAAATGCACTATAAAAATAAATAATTATTATGATTATTTTTTTGTACCGACTTTATAGCCAAATGCTGGGGAAATAATGATAATAAATTGTTATTGTTGCACCAAAAGTCTCCCCAGACTATCAACAAAGCCACAAACAACTACTCTCAAAAATCTGCTGAATCTTTTAACTTATTATTATTTAATTATCTGTTGTGGTGATTGCAGTCACCTTTCCCCTGGACATCACCAAAACACGTTTACAGATCCAAGGAGAGAGAGCTTCAATGGTACATGTACCATCAAATGGGCACCCTGTGGCGTATAGAGGGATGGTCCAAACAGCTACAGGGATTGGTGAGTGCTGTTTGTCTAAAATTTCTCAATAACTCATTAATTATTCATGAGGAAAAAACTAAGGAAATCACTGTCATGGAGATGATATGGATATCTTATGAATTATTTTATTATTCAATTTTCATACATTGTACAAATTCCAATCTGGTTGGTTGATTTGTACCACGTGATGCTTATGACGTGAAAACCGTTGCGACGTTATTATCGTGGTGTAAAAGCCGACGTGGTGTAAATTCTTTACACCACAGCTTTTACACCACAGTTTTAGTATAGTTAGTATTAGCTTGCCTCCGCAATGTATTCAAATTGAATAATAAAAATGTTAGCGCCATCTTTTTATTATTATTATTATTGCTCGTGAGTTATCGAAATTTTCTCATACTTACACCTCGTGCAGTATTTAAATTTCGAGTTCATTGTTGGTGAACTCGTGCAGGTATTAATCCCGACAACCCACTCGCTCAAGTGCGTTAACCTCTAAATAACATTCAATTAACTTTTGCTTTGAATTTCTACATGTATATGAAAAGCTACATGTATATTTTTATTTTATTTTATTAAATCTTCCACCATAAGAATAAAAAAAAACCCCAAACACTTCAAAGAGTTTCATCTGATATCCATGCATGTTATTTAATTTTGGCCCTTGTATTAATTGTCCTCCAACTAGAAATCTTCTTGACAATCCTGAAATACTGTACTAGTAAACACTACTGTATGTTTGAGAGTCGTTTTAATAGCTCTGTCTGAGCTCTAACATGTATGAATACATGTAACTAGTGTAAAATAATAAATTTATTGTAAATAATTTCTGTTACTCATGACTTGGGTTTTGAATTTCTTACTTTGTGTAGTTAGAGAAGAAGGATTACTAAGATTGTGGAATGGCATCACTCCAGCAATAATGAGGCATATAGGTAATGACATTTACATCCCTGTATTTAAACAGTATTACATCATTGTATACACTCTGAAGAAGGCCGACAACAATATAGAGTATAACTTACTTACTGATGCATAGTTTTCATTGTTTTCAGTCTATACAGGTTCACGGATGACAGTTTATGAGTTTCTTCGCAACAGTGTATTGAAGCGCAACAATGATGGACTGTTCCCTATATGGTAAACCGTATAGTAATAATTCCAGTTAGACTATAGAAACCACAGGCTCTGAACTGACTAATGGTTAAAGCTGACAGGTTTTTATTTCAAGTGAATTTGTAGTACATTGTATGATACAAATGTACCTCAGAAAGTAATGATACCGCTTTATTGCCACTTATGTACCACTGATCACCCACCTTGTAATCCTCTTTTAGAGTGGTAAGGTGTACATGAAGACAGACAGACAGACAGACAGACAGACAGACAGACAGACAGACAGACAGACAGACAGACAGACAGACAGACAGACAGACAGACAGACAGACAGACAGACAGACAGACAGACAGACAGACAGACAGACAGACAGACAGACAGACAGACAGACAGACAGACAGACAGACAGACAGACAGACAGACAGACAGACAGACAGACAGACAGACAGACAGACAGACAGACAGACAGACAGACAGACAGACAGACAGACAGACAGACAGACAGATAGATAGATAGATAGATAGATAGATAGATAGATAGATAGATAGATAGACCAACAGACAGACAGACAGATAGATAGACTGATTGTACATGTATGTATATGTTGTAGGAAATCAGTCATTAGTGGTATGACGGCTGGAGCAATTGGTCAATTAATATCAAGCCCAACAGATTTAGTCAAAGTACAAATGCAGATGGAAGGGAGAAGAGTTCTAATTGAGAAACGAAAACCAAGGTACATGCAATATAACACCACACAATAGAGATTCACTAAATTATAATTATATATTCTTTTTGTTGAAATTGTAACATTGTAAATCACTTATTATTTGATGTGTTATATAAATAAATTATTATTATTAATCTCACCATTATTGCAAGCATACATATACCTTCTGTGTATTGCTACTAAAGAGCGAATGAATGTTTATAGTCAACTGTTCACTAAATGAAATTATTGTTGTTGTTGTTGTTGATTTTTTCAGAGTTCGCAGTACATTACATGCTTTTCGAAACATTGTCAAGCATCATGGGTTCAGTGGTTTATGGAAGGGCTGGCTGCCCAACATACAGAGAGCTGCTTTAGTCAACATGGGAGGTGAGATTGACTCACTGTCTGTCCATCCATCCATCTGCCTGACTGTCTGTCTGCCTGACTGTCTGCCTGACTGATTGTTGGACTGACTGACAGACTGTCTGTTTTACTGTCTGACCAGACCAACTCACTACCCACCCACCAACAGAGACATGTACATGTATCTCCTAACCTACTGATTGACTGCCTGCCTGTCTGTTTTACTGTCTGACTGACCAATGCACTACCCACCCACCAACAGAGACATGTATCTCCTAACCCACTGATTGACTGCCTGACTGTCTGTTTTACTGTCTGACTGATCAACACACTACCCACCCACCAACAGAGACATGTATCTCCTAACCTACTGATTGACTGCCTGCCTGTCTGTTTTACTGTCTGACTGACCAATGCACTACCCACCCACCAACAGGGACATGTATCTCCTAACCTACTGATTGACTGCCTGCCTGTTTTACTGTCTGACTGACCAATGCACTACCCACCCACCAACAGGGACATGTATCTCCTAACCTACTGATTGACTGCCTGCCTGTCTGTTTTACTGTCTGACTGACCAATGCACTACCCACCCACCAACAGAGACATGTATCTCCTAACCTACTGATTGACTGCCTGCCTGTCTGTTTTACTGTCTGACTGACCAATGCACTACCCACCCACCAACAGGGACATGTATCTGCTAACCTACTGATTGACTGCCTGCCTGTCTGTTTTACTGTCTGACTGACCAATGCACTACCCACCCACCAACAGGGACATGTATCTCCTAACCTACTGATTGACTGCCTGCCTGTTTTACTGTCTGACTGACCAATGCACTACCCACCCACCAACAGGGACATGTATCTCCTAACCTACTGATTGACTGCCTGACTGTCTGTTTTACTGTCTGACTGATCAACACACTACCCACCCACCAACAGAGACATGTATCTCCTAACCTACTGATTGACTGCCTGCCTGTCTGTTTTACTGTCTGACTGACCAATGCACTACCCACCCACCAACAGGGACATGTATCTCCTAACCTACTGATTGACTGCCTGCCTGTTTTACTGTCTGACTGACCAATGCACTACCCACCCACCAACAGGGACATGTATCTCCTAACCTACTGATTGACTGCCTGCCTGTCTGTTTTACTGTCTGACTGACCAATGCACTACCCACCCACCAACAGGGACATGTATCTGCTAACCTACTGATTGACTGCCTGCCTGTCTGTTTTACTGTCTGACTGACCAACTCACTACCCACCCACCAACAGAGACATGTATCTGCTAACCTACTGATTGACTGCCTGCCTGTCTGTTTTACTGTCTGACTGACCAATGCACTACCCACCCACCAACAGACATGTATCTGCTAACCTACTGATTGACTGCCTGCCTGTCTGTTTTACTGTCTGACTGACCAACGCACTACCCACCCACCAACAGGGACATGTATCTGCTAACCTACTGATTGACTGCCTGCCTGTCTGTTTTACTGTCTGACTGACCAACTCACTACCCACCCACCAACAGAGACATGTATCTGCTAACCTACTGATTGACTGCCTGCCTGTCTGTTTTACTGTCTGACTGACCAATGCACTACCCACCCACCAACAGAGACATGTATCTGCTAACCTACTGATTGACTGCCTGCCTGTCTGTTTTACTGTCTGACTGACCAATGCACTACCCACCCACCAACAGAGACATGTATCTGCTAACCTACTGATTGACTGCCTGCCTGTCTGTTTTACTGTCTGACTGACCAATGCACTACCCACCCACCAACAGAGACATGTATCTGCTAACCTACTGATTGACTGCCTGCCTGTCTGTTTTACTGTCTGACTGACCAATGCACTACCCACCCACCAACAGAGACATGTATCTGCTAACCTACTGATTGACTGCCTGCCTGTCTGTTTTACTGTCTGACTGACCAATGCACTACCCACCCACCAACAGAGACATGTATCTGCTAACCTACTGATTGACTGCCTGACTGTCTGTTTTATTGTCTGACTGACCAACACACTACCCACCCACCGACAGAGACATGTATCTGCTAACGTACTGATTGACTGACTGCCTGTCTGTTTCACTGTCCGACTGACCAACGCACTAACACACCCACCAACAGAGACATGTATCTGCTAACCTACTGATTGACTGACTGACTGACACTGACTAACGGCACTGCCTGATGCCTGATTGAATATGACTGATTTACATTCTTGACTGAATTGCTGGTTGTTTGCTTGGATTATTGATGATTGATTGGCTAGTTAGATGTATATATACATTATATGTGAACCACTAGTTTGCTTTTATTTCCAGATTTAACAACTTACGATACAGTTAAGCACAGTATACTTAAACACACAAATATGAAAGATAACTGGCTCTTACATACAATGTCAAGGTAAACCTCATCATCATTATTCATCATCATTTGTTATCATCATTAGCATTCACTGGTTCATTCATCACCAACATCATCCACATTCATTCCTTATGAATTAATACATTTATACGACTACCCGAAAAATATTACTACAAACCATGTTATTACCTACGAATTAATACATTAATTTTGCTATTGTCAACATTAGTGTATGTTCGGGATTTGTGGCCTCAATCATAAGCACACCAGCAGATGTTGTAAAGACAAGAATAATGAACAACCCCTCGGGGTACCGGGGATCTATTGACTGCTTTACAAGGGCTGTAAGTATCTAGACTAGGTAATGAACAACCCCTCGGGGTACCACCAGGGCATCCACTCACTGCAGTACTGGCTATATACTGCCTGTTTATCAATATTATGCCGTTTAATTCTTATTTTGTCTGAAAACATTTCAGGTCAAAGAAGAAGGATTTATCTCATTGTATAAGGGATGGCTGCCCACTTGGTCACGGATGGTAAGTCTTCAGACACTTTCTCTGATATTTTATTTGCAGTGACTCATTAAAATGTACCCTGCGAGCAGAGGTTCCTTTTTGTCTTTCTATGCTCACCGAGTCTTTTACTTTTACTATTGCTGTATCAGGTTTTTTGTTTTGGCTTTTACCTTGCTGTTCTTGTAGTTCGATGCATTCTCAAATGGAAAAGCTGGTGCCGAGTCCGGGCAGAGGTTTCTTTCGAACTACAAGAACAGCAATGTAAAAGCCAAAACAAAAAGCTGATACAGCAAAAGTAAAAGACTCGGTGAACATAGAAAGACGAAAAGGAACCTCTGCTCGCAGGGTAATTAAAATGCTACGAAGGCCATACGTACAAGTTTCTAAGTATTTGTAAGGGGTCCCATCCCCTTACACCACTAACCCTGTCCCCTCTCGTAGCATGTTGTTGTTGTTGACTGTCTAGCCTGCGTAGCTTGGCTTCTTGATTTTAGCGGGAAAATAAACCAATCACATCAGAACATCGCCGGAAGCCTTGACCGGAAGTTAAGATCGACTGCTGTCAAAACTGAAAAGTGTTTCCGCGAAGTGAAGATGCTTTGAGATGATCATGAATGTAACCATAGTTAGTAACAGATCGTCCCTGGAGCGAGAATATCAAACACTAAACAAAACGGTACACAGACTGTTCATGTTGCCAGGATCACTTGGACTCGCTCAGTCTCCCTACTCGGCAGAGAAGACAGCCCCCTTACAACAGAATATTTTGCTGTCTAAGTTAGAGAAAAACTCTCTCAGAAGAGAGATGATTTAGAATGTAAATTAAATTTAACGGAATGCACCCAATGCTACGGTTAAGATTGTAGAGGTTTTCGACTGGTGTGAGAACAGCTAGAAAATTAAACTTTTGCCGAAACCAGTGGGCAAATTAAAACTGCAAGAAATATCTCGACCACACAAAAGGTGCTCAATGGCCTGATATTGTTGGTATTTTAGTTTCATTTCATAACCCAAACGAGCGGATAAATCACATACAATTTCATTACCGTATTCATTAGTTGCCAAGCGATGTAGTCCTTGAGCTAGCTATGTTGGTCGGTACCATCTGAGGGCACTAACTTTAATGTACAGCAATGTGTACAGGTACTCTAGTGCTTACCATTTCTGCATGATAGACATTTAAAAGTAGTAGCGTTCTAGCTATTTTTGTTGAGAGAAATTCCGATCAAAACCACAGGAAGCCCAACCGAAGATTAATAGTCTAAAAACTAAACAAATCATGAATTACTGGAAATATTTTTTACCTGAAAACTTCACATATGTTTTATTGTACAAATAAATCCTTAACTGTCATGATAAAGTGCTTTTCATGGTAAAAACAACCCAAAATCCGAAATTACTATAAAACTAGTGTCCAGTCCACCCCAGTGGTAGGAACGCCTGATTGAAATGTGCTTTTCGTCAAAAATGCAGAATTTCGGAGGTAAAATGCCGTGTACGATAAAGTAAATAGTTTAGTTTTGTGCTTGTAATGACTTAATAGAAGAAGATGAAAAAATGTTAATAGGATATTCGAAAAAGGTATTGTTGCATTTTGATTCCAAAACACACGAGTGAGGGTTTCGCCCCATGTAAGGTAATCCGGAATCCACGAAAAATAATTGTTAATGGAATCAGAATCCAGTAAGAGGAAAGAATCCGAAATCCACGTATTTCAAATGTTTGGAATCCAACAAATGATTAATTTTCCCGCTGTATCATGGAATCCAATTGAACTCGCGAATGGTAAAGTTAGCTGTATTCAGGGGGGAATTTAGGGGGGAAGGGGTGAGGAGGGCGCGGCTTCCCCTTTCGTCTTGGAAATTCGTTTTATAAACAATGTCTTTTCAATGGTATTTTGCGATTAGGCTGGAATTGTTGGTCACAAATACAATACAATAAGCTTGATTAGGTTCCCCGAAGGGTTCTTCATACCTAATTTACAAATCATCCCAGAATGCATTAAATAGCCTCTAAGTGAACTTAGAATGTTAAGATTTCCGATGGGTAGCATACCCTATAGCTCACTCTAGAGGGTCTCCAATGCGGGATTAGCGTAATTCTGAAATGCGATAGACGTAAGTCTCCAAGTTAAGTTGTGCTGGGATTACTCGAAAATTTTAGTTGAATTGAAAGACGCTTTGAGGCCCAGACAGCACAAAAACATCTTATAAAATATAATAGTATTTTTGAGAAAGAGTTAAGCTTTTTCTATGAACTTAACCCGTTAAAGTAGAGATGCTAAGATGAAAATGTTTCAAATTAAAATACTCCATAATATTCTTCCAACTAGATGTCTTCTTTTTAAAATGAAAATCTCAAGTGATGATAAATGTTCAAAATGTCGAATTCCTCGGACCATGTAGCACCTCTTTTGGCTTTGTCCCTGCGCAATCTCCTTCTGGAATGATCTTAGTTATTTGGGTGAAACCCGTATTTGTGAAAAGAACAATTCACTCAGACCTGTCCTATTTCAAAGGTGGATATCGCAAATCAAATTGGAATAACAGATTTGTAACCATCCAAATGGAACTGAGTAAAAATGAAGCGTGATTCTGGATTGCAATATGAAGCGGGAAGCCAATTATGCAAATATCGAATGTTTCTACTGTGGGATACCTGAAATACACTTGTAATAGAACGGCGTGATTCAAAGGATTGTCAGCGTACCATTATCTGTGAATTTGTGGTTGTTCGAGTTTAACACTTATACTTGTATATAATGCCCATAATGCTCATATGTCAGTACTAATCTATATCGTGCATCCGTGACCTGACAAATGACGAGCAACGAAATGTTTTTACCTATGGATCTAACAGCATAAGAGACCATTCAATTTTATCGGATAGTGGCTGGTAGAATTTATGGCGAGAGCCATCCAAAAAAATAGACCTCTAAGAAGAGGAAAAATTTGAAAAATTTGGCTTCAACGCACTCAGGGATGCTGGAAATGATTTTAAGAGAAGAAAGATCATTAAAACTCCGGAGGTCAGCAACATTAGAAATGACATTTTAAGAAAGTTTAGAAATAAAAAAGCTGTAGTAGTTCGCATCTCCGGCGCTCAATTCTTCAGCAACATTAGAAAGGACATTTAGTGTTTAGACTAAATAAACAGGCCCTAGTAGTTCGCGTCTTCAACGCGCAATTGTTCAACAACATTGGAAATGACATTTTACTGAAAAAAGTTTAGAAATACTAAAGAAGCTCTAGTAGTTCACCTCTCGCTAAGTTGTCGTAGCTATGGCGGAGGGAGGGTGGAGGTTGGGGCTGCATTTTCGCTGCAACTGCTATGGTCCCCTTTCTGAATTTCGTTGCTGCATGCCAGTTACGATCCAATTTGTAGCCTGATAATTAGAAATTTAAAGGAATTCGGATTTCAAAATTTTGGAAACCGGGATCCAATAGGAAGGAAGCCGGAATCCACAAGGTCGGAATCCAGAAACCATTAATGGTCCGGATTACCTTACATGGGGCGAAGGGTTACTTACAGTTAAGTTAGTGTAGCTGTATAATGGCATACAACAGCTAATAAACTTTGCAGTGGTTCCACTTGCATTTTGAATCCATTGTCAATAAGAGTACAGACAATGGAAAACGGTTGCGATTTGTTAATTTTACAACACTTGTCAAATTTCTCGCACGCTGATTGGGTAAGAGCCATTGTCGATAAGAGGACAGACGCATAGAATGGCACTGGCGCATGGAACGAGCGCTCGCTTGAATCAGTTTTTATTTCAAATTTATTTGTCGCCTTGGGAGCCTTTTTCATGGTTTTCCATTGTCTGTACTCTTATCGACAACTGGATGACGCCATAAAATGTTCAAAACTCAAGTGAGCGAGTTGTTTCACTGTAAAGTTTTGAACATTTTATGGTGTCATCCGTTGTCGATAAGAGTAATGGAAAACCATGTTCGATTTGCTAAATTTCTTAAATTATGATATGACGTCATTTCCGGTAAATTGCCAATACATAGAGGTTATTACACGGTAGTTGTGCAATACGGCTGGATATTTTTACGAGTCGTGCCGTATTTTGACGAGCAGTAGGCGAGTCAAAATACAAACAGACGTCTTTTTCTCTTTCTTTGCGACCGGACAAAACAAGAAACAAACTGAGCGCGCGCGCGCGCGCAAAATTTGTACTCGTATTTGTACTGTAAGATTACAAGTTGTGTAATAACATACCATATTGACCATGATAGGAATTATTATGACAAAAACACTTGATACATGTTAGATAATGTTCTCATACATTCACAGCATTTAAGAAAGTGATTGTGTCTTAGTAAACAATTGTATATAAATAGATAGAAATTATGTCATCTGCGAATCCTGTAACTGGAAACAATAATGTTGGTATGAACTGAGCGGACAAGAAAATGATCTCTGGATAATTATTCAAGTCTTCAAAGCAATATGACATCGAAAAAGTGCAGTTCCGTCACATCAAAAGAAGGTTCGTTATTACCAGAGAAAGTTGCCATTTGCCTTTATTTCATTCATTTTGGAGGGAAAATGACGTCACAATAAAACATCCCTTATTCTGACATAAAGCTACTACTTTGGAAAGTCTATCATGCGGGTTCAGTATCTACAGATATGTGCCTATTCAAACAAACAAATGAAACTTAGTGCCCCCGAGTGGTACCGACAAGCTAAAATTCAGCCCCTAGCTCAAGGACTAATGTCAGTAATAGGAACTTTAGCCAATCAGAGACTTTACTGAGCTTTGGTTCGGTAAACACGCGACATTCAATGGGATTGTGGCAGGCTTTCCCTCCCGCCGCCTCCCCCTTCCCCCTCCCCCCCTCCTTTCCTCCTCTCCTCCCCCTCCTTTCCCTCCTCGCCCCAGTCCCCTTTCCCTCAGAAAGCCAAGCTACGCCCCTTTCCCTCAGAAAGCCAAGCTACGCAGGCTATTGACTGCCACTACATGAAGATGAGCCTTCTCTACTTTCTGCAGGCACCATGGTCCCTGACATTCTGGTTGACGTACGAGCAGATACGCAAGTTATCAGGAACCCCGGGATTCTAGTGAATTGGAAATATTGAAGTCAAGAAAAATCACCGAATTAACTTGGAGAAAGAGAAACGGATTTACACAAAAGCTTGATTTTAATAGCAGGTTGTGCGACCTATACGAATCGACTGTCACAAGGGACTTAACCGTATGCCAGTGCGGGCTTCTACGACCTGATTTTACATGCATGTGCATTTTGAAAACATCTAATTGGAGTAATGGATTTATAAAGGGTATCATCTGATTGGTCTGATGAGATGTACCATAAGGACAAAAATAACTTGTTTTATAAGATGCCTTGTCATTGGTATAATACAATTTAATACAAAATCTGATTAGTCCTAAAAATATTCAAATTATCGAGGCTCAAGCACAGGTTTATTTTGACCTCCAAACGTACATTTTATAAAATTTTAAGGTTTATTCTATTGAATGGAAAAGGGGAGTTTTGAATGACAAATGTGAATATTAAGAAATAATAAAACTGGTTTTAAAACGGCAAAACACAGGTTCTATTTTACTGAAGCGTAGTGGCTTAATTAAATCATTGGTGAGCCTGGCTTCGCCATCATGTGAAAACAGACCTGGAAATAGAAACATTTTGATCTTTCCACTTTTGATTGTGTCAGACAGTTTTCCTGACACAAGGCCTCTTGTACTTTAGTCTCCATCGCAGCCTTTTCCTTTATCGTCTCATAACACTACTCCCAAAACAGTAGCATTGTGTGACGACAGAGCAAACAGCTGGAAAGGGGACTACAGTAGACTACATTTTCCACTGTGAGATTCCAATACAACACCATGCAGAATCCACACCAGATCCCACTCTTACTACAATCTGTAAGACCGACACACACACACAACCAATTTACAGATGGTAATGTTTTATTTGTTTTCAAGTTGAGATTTTACAGGCTCTAATTCATTTTGCGCACCAAGGCATTGACCTTGTCTTCACGGTTACCATGGTCACCACCCTCGACAAAATGAGTGGTCTTTTTTCTGAAGCCTCCATTGGGTGTATTTAGCTTAAAGGGCCACAAGAAGTTGTTGGCTTCTTTGAAGTTTTCACCGACGGTAAAGATCTCGTGGATGAGATCCTCGATACAGATGATGCCGTATTTACCAAGTACTTTTTCGATGATGGCATTGTCTGTAAGGGCAACTCGTTGGCCATCAACCTTGCCATAGCCTCGCTTGTAGATAAGCTCACGGACTGTTTTCAAGTTAGGATAACTACAAAAAAAATCACTGGTTTAAAAAACACTACCCTCAAACTTTTTCTCTTTGCCGTGAATTTTTGAGTCGCAAAGCAGCAGCGGCTCTGGTCACAGATCTCACTTTCAAGCAGACATCAAATTATGACAGCTGTCAATCGCCAAATATTAACAGGCATTTCTTACCCATAAGAGATGTAGGGCTGGACAATCCTCAACATGTTCAATGAAGCCTTGTTTAGACGAATGAACACTCCATTGTTGATCTGAATAAGACGAAGAAGCTGCAGGATCTTTCGCACCTTGGGGCTCACTCCGTTGATACTTGAAATAAAGCATACCAACTAACCATTAAAACCTTACATTTAAATGTCTAATACATGTACATGGAAGATTGTAACAAAATGCCATTGGTAATTAGTTGAGGTAAAGTATCTATCTGTTCATTGCATGGTTTATCTCCCCAGTCATTGTCACAGAGTGACTCTGGGAAGCACAAGGAATATGCATTGCACCACACCAAACCAGAGAAATCTCTGGGGGTGGATTTGCTCTCCAACGTCATGGCAGTGGAATAGACATCAAGAAAATGTGTTCTAGACACTCAGCTCCTGTGCCATTTGAGGCAGAGCCAATAGGGGCCAACCCATTGGATGCCACGTTGGTTTCTATTTTCTATATGCTGTATATTTTTATGTTCATTTTGTAGCGAGCAAAAATACTTACCCTCTGATCCTGATCACAAAAGCTAGATTGGCCTCGGAAGGTACATAGAAGTTGTCATGCTTTTTAGCAATCTTTTTCATTCTTAATTCATCTTGTTCCTTCTGGCGGTATTCCTTGACATACTGCTCAGCTCTTTTGAAGATCAACTTTCTTTTCTTATACTGGGCCTGATAAAAATTCAAAGAATAAATTCAATTCTTGTTCAAATAAAAGTACTAGCAACTCAACTCCAACACATGATTTGATATTTGAGAAACAATATCAGCACTTTAATGTATGAATTCTAGAAAGAACTACTACCATTTGTGATCAACTGTATAGCGTAAACTATTTTGACGGTTGTTTCTAGTTTCAAACGTTAGGTTTGCTGGCGGCTGCGGCTTCGTTTGTAGGCGTGAATGTTATGGTTTTGACATGCAACTTGTCAACGTTTGACAGGTCTATTCTTAGCATTTTGGCATGGGAAACTACACATTTTTCAGGTTTTAGCACAATTAGGAATACGATCATACTATACGATCTCTGACTGTTGCAAAAAGATGGATTCACTGAAAGTTAACAGCTTTGGGCGCTCATTTAAACCTGGCGTTTCAATTTCTAACGATCTAAGATCAGCCATAATTGATGAAATCGTACGATTGGGTGGTGATCGGACAACATTTTGTACAGAGGTTCCATTTCACTGAAGGAAATATACGCCATCGTAGAGGAATTTGGAAATGTAGGCGGAAACATATCTATTTCAGCCATATCGCGTGCGCTAAAATCGCGAATGTAGTCAGGACAAAGATACACACGCAAAAAAATTACTCACGTCAATCTTCAGAGATTTACCTTCCAGAATATCATGTACACTCAACTTTTCATTGATTATCTTTCCGCAAAGGATCCAAGGCGGTTAAAATTCTTCGACGAAGCTGGAGTGAAGTATCCCGATATAGGAACCCGCCTTTATGGGCACGCTCCTATCGGTGAGCGATGCATCGAAGTTGTGAGAAAAGTAGAATCTCCCAACTCGACGGTCAACTTGATTGTTTCACTGAATGGGCCAGAATATTACGATGTAATTGTATCTTTGTCCTGACTGCATTCGCGATTTAAGCGCACGCGATATGGGCTGAAATAGATATGTTTCCGCTTACATTTCCAAATTCTTCTAAGATGGCGTATATTTCCTTCAGTGAAATGGAGCCTCTGTACTTTTTCAAAGTTTCAATTAATTCCAGATCGTCGGCCTGCAGTTTGCTTGTTTGATCACCTCCAACTGAGAAACGCTCTTCATTATACTCATCACAAAATCTATTCCAACTTTTTTTTTCACCGTAATCGGCAAAATTTTTAGCATTTTCGAAATGTCGAAGCAAGCTCTTTGAGGAAGAAAAAATGTTGTCCGATCACCACCCAATCGTACGATTTCATCAATTATGGCTGATCTTAGATCGTTAGAAATTGAAACGCCAGGTTTAAATGAGCGCCCAAAGCTGTTAACTTTCAGTGAATCCATCTTTTTGCAACAGTCAGAGATCGTATAGTATGATCGTATTCCTAATTGTGCTAAAACCTGAAAAATGTGTAGTTTCCCATGCCAAAATGCTAAGAATAGACCTGTCAAACGTTGACAAGTTGCATGTCAAAACCATAACATTCATGCCTACAAACGAAGCCGCAGCCGCCAGCAAACCTAACGTTTGAAACTAGAAACAACCGTCAAAATAGTTTACGCTATACAGTTGATCGCAAATGGTAGTAACAAACTATTCAGGAATGATCGAACATTGTAATTCTTAACTGTGTAAACTGTTCATTGCATGGTTTATCTCCCCAGTCATTGTCACAGAGTGACTCTAGGAAGCACAAGGAATATGCATTGCACCACACCAAACCAGAGAAATCTCTAGGGGTGGATTTGCTCTCCAACGTCATGGCAGTGGAATAGACATCAAGAAAATGTGTTCTAGACACTCAGCTCCTGTGCCATTTGAGGCAGAGCCAATAGGGGCCAACCCATTGGATGCCACGTTGGATAATATAGTCAAAATTGAAAGTGTCTGTGCAAGAACACTGCAAATATATATTTTATTTTTTTATTTTTTATTTTTTTGCAAATAGCTTATGATGAAAACTAAATTCTCTCTTGCAATGACATAGGATCAGAAATGACTACTGTTCTTGCAAGGACCATGTGCTAATGTACAGTGGAAACCTCAATAGAGTCATTTTCGCACGAGTGGGAAGTAGTTACGGTACGGTTCGTGCTGTGATGGTACCATGCTGTGAACATGCCGTGTCTAAGCATTCTGATTGGTTGAGCAATGCTTTTGTGGGCTGCGATTGGTTGAATAGAATGCCTTCGATTCCGTACCGTGACCGTAACTCTACCATAGGTTTCCCACTCAAATGAAAATGACTCAATCTCTAACTTGGTTATCTCGAAAACCTGGGTTCCACTGTGGTGTAAGTTATTCTAGGAATGTCTTTGACAATGTGATGGAGCAAGTTACCTTTTTCTGGGTGAGCTTTGCAGCTTCTCGGGCAGCCTTAACCTTCTCAAGACTCTTCCTTTTCTTGAGTAAAGTTTCGGGGACGCGTGGAACCTTCTCCCTGGAACACAAGTAATCATTATCATTGTTTTAGCAAGGCAGGAAGAAGTATAAACGCACACTGTACATGTAACTTGCATGGATTTTGCATGGATTTTGCATGGATTTTGCCTATAAAGGCTACAGTACTGTATATACACTCATTTCGATAAAGTTAGTCACCCGTAAAGCTTCGAAGGTGAGACTGATGAGGATCCTGGGTTGGCTAAAATGTATGTACCCATGGTCCTTCTTGGTCTCACCTTCGAAGCTTTTCGGGTGACTAACTTTATCGAAATGAGTGTATATATGTATGCACAGATCCCTATTTCAAATATCATCCAATTCATCACACTCAATTCATTCTCTATTAAAATGACAATCTTCAAACATCAATATATTATACAACTATTTATCAGACAACTTTATATCAAACGAAATCCACGATGATCATACACATGGTCATGGGTATCGACTATCGATGTATAAGCTGTTTCGTCTTAAAACATTTCTCCGTTAAAAACACAGCAAATCAAATTGTGCGATAACTACAAAACCAGCTTTCAATAATCTGTGGCTTAAGTCAACTGGATTCCTCAGAAATCAAAACTTCGAGCCAACAAGCATTGATAGAACAGACGAGGCAAGACTTCATGATGTTCGTCAGTGTACCTTTTTGAACTCGAAGTTTAGAGAGGAGAGGCGTTGAAATCGAAAAATACAAGAACTGACAGATACTATGAAGTTCGAATTTCATATTGGAATGCTGTATGATACGAAGAGAGGGTTATTTTATTTCGGATGCCATGGATTGAAAAACTGTTTTATTTCACCAACCTTTCGAGAGCCATTTTTCCAAGCTAAAAGAGGAAGAGCATCATGGGAACACTGCCTTAGTAGCCGCGCTTTCGACACGGTGGAGGACTGGGTCTAGAAAATACGTGAAAGAAAAAAACTTTTTTTAACTTCGAAACATCGAAAAAATGTCAAATTGGTGGCGAAACTCAATCATTTCTTATTGTGAATTGTGCCAGCACATGGGCTAACTGATAAACACACGAAATTGCATCGAATTTTCAAGTCTATCTGGGGTCCCGGATCAGGTCGATTTTCAACTTTTACGGGTGAGTCTCAAGAGATAAAGTAGGGTATTATTGTAGGGTATACATACTTTAAAGAATTGCCTTTCAACTACAATATTCATTAATGATTTGTTGCGCCCAACTATATTCTCAAAGACTCGGGAAAATTCCAAGACGGGTAATTGAACCCGTGAGCTCCTGGATACTAGTCAGGTGTCTGAGCCACGTTTTGATGAAGGCCGAATAGTTGAAAAGTGCTGAATAAAACAGCCGTAAGTTGCTGGTGTTCCTTTAATATAATACAACTCGTACAATTCATTTATTTACGTTAAAACATATCAGTTTGACATTGTCTACAGTAAATCCTGATATTCGCTACGACTCAAGCATCAGAAACTAATGTAAGTAAGATTTGATCTTTGTGCTTATGCTTGTCAGTACGTTATACACCTATTCCAAAAATCGTTGTTCGGGCCGAAATTTAAAGCAACAAGCAACAAGCTGACGACCGCAAAGGACTTTGGGACTTTCTCCTTATTCATTTATTCATCCGTAGACATTTTGACAACATGCATTTTCAAATTGCCGAATAGTTCCAAATGATTGCTATTCAACGCTCGTAGGGATAACTTCTCAAATACCACGGATAAATAAATTAATTAGGAGATTCCCGAAGTCCTTTGCGGCCGTCAGCTTGTTGCTTGTTGCTTTCGGCCCGGACAACGATATTCAGTGGAATAGGTGTATTTGTATCTCGTCATTGAAAGTTACGGTATATCACATTTCCGACTCATTGCGGATACAGACTGTCATGCAGTGCCCTCATCAGATGAGGAACTCTCTCCCACATGGGGAAGTACCGTACTTTCGTGTACAATTCGCTTCCTAAATGCAATCTCTGCAACCTGGAAACATGTTGTTATGGAGGTCTAGCTCTCTGCATATATGATATGATTTGGTCCATTTGGCTTTCCAGTCGATCAAACTGGTTCGGTCTCAAACAGGTTCGGTCTAGTGAAACCGGAGTGTATCTCGTCATGTCAGATCATCGTCAGAGTCGTAGTCGACGGGCTGTCTCCAAGGCTGGCTTGGAAATAAGTCATGAGCTGCAAAATAAAGATAAGAAACAGTTTTTAAAATCTGATTGGGCGTCGACGATATCTCATAGTATTTTTAGGGTGTGGCTATCAAAGGGGGCCATCGCACCCCTGAGGCCGAAAATCACTCTAACGCCGGCGGCTTCTACTATGGGTGCTATAAACTTACAAGGTAAGTGTCTTGCATCGCGCTTGCCTCCTAGCGCATCGAGAGACGGTCTTACAACTGGCGGTGGAGGTCGTTTAGCCGATACAGGAGATATAGTAGACTGAACTGCCCAGTCAGGTCGTCCTCCTCGAGAATCAAACTTGGAGCCTGCGTTCTCTGAATCGGGAGCAAACGAGGCCTACAAAAATAACATCACAATGTAAGTAGTCACGTACGGTTAGTCATCACAATGAGGGTTATCACGTAATTTCAAAACTTATAGGAGACATAGGACAAAAAAATGATTATCATAGCTGGAAAGAGCTCGTTGCAATTACTAGTAAAAATGTGAAGTTTGGAAAAGATCGCTTCACAGATATGAATTTTCAAAAATCGAAATTTTGTATGAAAACCTTTATTGGTAGCGTAAATTTCCAAAGGTTTTCATATAAAATTTCGATTTTTGAAAATTCATATCTTCGCAATTTGTGAAGCGATCTTTTCCAAACTTCACATTTTTTCTTTTCAACGAGCTCTTTCCAGCTAATCATTTTTATGTCCTATGAGTTTTGAAATTACATGATAAACCCTCATTTAAGCCCAGTTTTAAGACAAGGCGAGAATTCAATTCATTCAAGCGCAAGAGCATGGGCTAAAGGATTAAACTTTTTTTTTATATCCACAGGCAGCCCAACCATTTCTTCATGAGGCTAATTGTGATAACTAAAATATATTTTATATTTATATGCGCGCGTCTTTTGTGATGGGTTTTCTGTGGTAGAGCGCGCGGAACACGTATTATATTGGGCTCCCTGTGCTATTTATTTACGCGTTTTCTCTGCGTTTATATACGTTGTACGTCAGTTGAGCTTATGCTTTCATTTTAGTCAATCCAGGCTTTAGGTTTTGGTATATTTACCGAGGCAGGTCGTATCCTTGGCTTAGTCTTGGGGCCGGCAACACTTGTCTTTTTGAGATTTTCTGGATGAGAGTGCGTATGGTCGTCTTCCGTTGTATGTGAAGACATGTGACACCGTCTGCAATCATCCAATAAAACATATAAAATATAAACGACCTAGATATACAAGGGACAGAGACAAAGACATGGAAGGCAAAATTAATTTTGAAGTTATCACCATTGTCAAAAAACTCGATTTGTGAATTTAGTCATTCCTTAGTCATAGCCTGCATACATGTAGTCGGTGCTGGGGGAGGGGGACAGGGACAAGGGGGAGGGGAGACAGTCGATCATGGCTGTTTTCATAGTTTCTGCTTATCAGTGGTCCTACCTGCATCCTATGATGGGGCCTTCTCTAGTCGCCTTCCATGCAATTTCTCTAGGTCTGGAGGTTGTGGATTTCCAAGGAGGGAGATCGGTACTGCTCCCCTTTTTGGTGAGTTTCTTAGAACTCAGGTTTGTCAAACTTTTGCTCCTCTTTTCAACTCCTCTTTCTAGCATACTTTGGTATATCATGGGAGGGGACTAGAAATGTCAACAAAGTAAATAATTATACTAAGAACAAGATGGAAATGGGAGAAAAGGAATGGAGAGAGGAAAGGCAAGGAGATAAAATAAAAAAAGGTAAGGAATAAAATATCTGGGAGGGTAGGGGAGAAAAGGAAGGATGGATGGATGGAGAAGAGAATGAGAAAAGGAAAACAGAGAGAGCATTAAGAATTAAAGGAATTGAAAGGAAGTCAGATGAGGGAATTAGGAAAAGGGAAAGGGAGTAGATGGGAAAGGAAATGCATGTACATGTAGATTGCAAGGGAAGGGAGGGGAAGTGAATGGGATTGAAGGAAAGAGAAGAAAAGGAAATAAAGGTAGGGAGGGCAGGGGAGGGAAAGAAAAGGGAAAAGAGAAGATGGAAGAAAGAGTACATCAGTTGGATACAATATTTAGGCTAAGTTACTAGTAAAATCAAGGCAAATGGGCAAGCGCTCAGTCGTGCAGTCTCAGGGTCATGTGGGTACCCGTATTGCTGAACATGCGTATTTACTCTGCTGGCCAACAGTTGCACGCCATGCTGTGGGGGCACCCCAGGCTATAGCAGGGTCACGTGGAGTGTTAGTTGCAGATCGTCACAGATCTATGCAAGCGTGTTGCTCATTCTGCTTGAACTTTTGCTCCCACCCACCCTCCCTTTCGGTAAGTAAGGTATAAGTAAGTACTTTCCTCTGACAGCTGTCAGTGTGACGGGTGCCAGGTGGTGAAAAGTGGCTGGGTTACCATGGTTACCTCCTCGGCATGCATGGTCTGCGCGACGACTGACACTGCATTCCCAGGCACCTTCTCCCCATCCTCGGGAACCCAGGGGTATACATTTATTCTGTCGCTCGTTACTCACTCCCAGAGAAATACCCCTGGGAACGAAGTCTGTTGGAACTTGTTCCGGAAGTCAAAATTCAAAATGGCGGCTGTCCTATACAAACCAGAATATACTTGATACTGATTGGTCGACCTTCCGAGGTCGACCAATCAGAAACGAGAGTAATTTTGACTTCCGGAACAAGTTCCAACAGACTTCGTTCCCAGGGGTATTTCTCTGGGAGCAAGTAACGAGCGACAGAATATACCCCTGGGTTCCCGAGGATGCCTTCTCCCAAGCATTTGTGCTGATTAGTTTGACATGTCATTATACCTTTGGTCTAACATACTGAAGTCCCTTCACACACTCCAGATAGTGTCTTTTCCAAACTCCTTGCTCAAATGGACTCGGTACAAATGACAGAATCCAGTTAAACTTCATGCATTTTGGCATCCAAATTTGATCCAGCTCTGATAAGTACTTCCAGTACCAACAAACCTGTGCACAGCGGCACAGACTGCGAGGGTCCAGATAGGAAAAGATATACACTGTAATGACCCTGGGTAGTTTTCTCGTGAAGTCAACATGGGTTACAGGTATGTATTCGTCTAGTAATGAAAATGTATATTGTAGTTGAGGCTGTTTACATTTGGAAACCAAGATTTCAAGAATTGTTCTCCTCTGGGAATCTGACCATCTGTCAAACTATGAAGTAAAGATCCAACATAAGCCATAGTTTAATAAATATATTGATTGGAAATAAGTTAACTTTTAACTGAGCTAAATCAGCTTCAAACTTACCCAATTGCCGACCAATTCTTTGCGTTCATCAAACAGCTGATCCAAAAACCAACCACAAAAATAAAGAAACGTCTTATCTTATAAATGATCAATTAGTAGCAACAACAAAGTCAAGTAAAAGCGTCAAACCTTTTCGTTTAAATCCTGTTTTAACGGAGTCCAAGAACTTTTAACTCCAACTGGGGGAGCTACGATTTGCTTTCGACTTTCTTTAGCTCTGGCGATTGAGGCGGCATTTTCCTTCGCGATAAAGCTCTTGGTCTTGGCATAGACCGTGGAGTTAAAATCTATGGCCCTAGTGGACATTCTACGGCAATCAGAGCCGAAAATTTCACAAAACTTGAACAAAAAGACGAAAATGCAAACTTTTGTTTACCTTGAGCCCGCGAACAAACTATCATGCAGCAAGTTTTATTCGTATGGAAGGGGAGGGAGGAACTTTGTATTTGAAGAGGTATATGTTTATCCCTCCCCTCCCTCAGTAAATTTGTTTTACTTAAGATGGCGGAAGGAACTGTTTGGATTCCTTCGACTTCGAGTTCGAGGAATGTTTATGTCTCACGTCCACCTGCAACTCTCTTTTACCATGAATCAATGACAAAACTTGCTGAAAGTATTGGAAAACAATGCAGTCAGCCGTCTATTTCGTCTACGGTATGTAGATAATTCAACGCCAAAAAAACGGGTAAAAAAAGGGCCTTTGACTTTGTATAACTTAGTATAGCAGCTAGAGCTTTCAATGGATGTACATTAGAGCTCAAAGCACGATAAAGCATATACGTGCCAGTTAGGTCTATCATAAGGCGCTAAAACTAGCCTGTGTAGCTAACGCAGGTACGAAAGGGAAGGGGAAGGCACACAGCGCTACACTAAAACTGAAAGTGAAAGCGAAAGCAGCATTTGTAAATAAAACCTTACTAATTACTCGGGCCCTTCCGAAGGAAGCCCGAGTTATAAAATGCGTTTTTCGGTAGTAGTAGTAGTTTTGTTCGGCTAAAGAATGACGAAAGTATGCGACGTATTTAATCATATCGAGTTTCAAGATTACTCAGCAGATATAAGAAAAAAACACACACACACAGGACTAAAGTAGATTTGAATCTTAGTTTTGAAAGCAGCTGTAGATCTTCAAGCTATTAAAAGGTCAGGATTCTAGTTCATCGTTCAATGACTAGAAGTGGTAAAAGGACTAGTATAGAAGCTCGCTTAAAATATATTTAATAAAAACAAACGCGAGGACGTTATCGGAACCATCTGACCTATGCAACCTCAAGACGTATCATGTTCGTACTCACCCGACTCATAGTCTCCCTCGTCACTCAACTGTCACTGATTGTCATGACGTCAGAGAAATGATATTGTATTGAAGAAGATGTCCTTGTTTTATTCGACGTTCGAACCGTAACTCGAACCCGAACTCGAACTCGATTCCAAACTCGACGTTTCGGGTTCTGAAGCTAGAGAGGGGGCCTTTACACGAACTCATCAAAATCAAATCAATTGAACTCAAAGTCAAAAGGTAATCAAATGAACTCAAAGTCAAAGGCAAATCAAATGAACTCGACACATACATGTATATACATAGTCTCCCTCGTCACGCAACTGTCAGTCATTGTCAGGTCTCTCCTCACGCAACTGACATTGTCCTTGGTCATAAGCCCGAGTGTACGCTCATTGAGCGTCTTGTTATTTGTTTATTTTAGGGGTCTGGCCATTTTGTGCAGTGTGTTAAACTCAAGGCTTTGAGCTGGGATAAGTTCCCAGATGGCTGGCCAAATCTTAATATCCAAGATATCAAACAAGATTGCGCGGGAAAAGATGGTAATGCTTCCAAGTAGTGACAATTCCCGATTCCCCTTATGACGTAGCGATACCACTACTACCAGAATCCTTTTCGAATTCTTATTCTGTTTTAATTCCTATGAGAGTACCAAGGTCCAAGGTATGGTGTGAATTAGAATAACAAAAGAAGCTACGAAAAGGATTCTGGGAGTAGTGGTATCACTACGTCATAAGGGGAATGGTGAATTCTGTATATAAAAAATGTAATAGAATAAGCATCTGACATCTCTCCTACCCTTAATTCTTCATGTTCTTCATTTCTTTTCTTTTCCCATTTCATCCTCTTCTTCTCCTTTCATGCCTGTCTCTTCTTCTCTGATTCTCATTTTTTATTCATTCAACTAATTATCATTCGTTTGTTTATTTTTGTTATTCAGTTATTTTCTTGGGCAGTTTTCATTCACCAGAAGTTGTGTTTGAACAGCTCTCTGTACTTTATAAAATACCAAGGTACAATAAAACATCCCATTACAGTACCTCACAAATCATATGGATCTAGGGGAGGTATTATATGGATTTAGAGGAGCTACATGTAGCAAGTACAGCAAGGGAGCCTATACTGACTTATATTATATTATTATATTATTTTGTAATTTATATATTTATATATACCGTAAAGTTCCGAAAGTAGCCAGGTTGTTACTTTCGGATTTAGCAACCTTTAATAGGTAACTGTTACTTTCAGGGGGTCACTACGTTCGGGTGGTCGCTACCTTCGGGGTGCTAAAATCGTTAACTTTTAGGAGCCATATCATGTACCTTAAACGACATCGTGTACGGTATTTTAACTGAAACAACGAATATTCACAGGATCTAGAACGTATTATATTATGACTATTGCTTTTGTTACATTTGTTTATGTGTAGCGGTAAATTATTATGTTCTGGCTCTTTACGTGCTGTTTGCTAGTGCTGTTCGTCATCTAATCTAATCGTCGCTCTAGAGGAAGATCGCTACTTTCAGGGGGATCGCTACTTTCGGGGGGTCGTTACTTTCAGGATTTGCTAGCAAGCATCAATTTTTACTGAATTACTTTCGGGGGGTCGCTACTTTCAGGGGGTCGCTACTTTCGGAACTTTACAGTATCGTTAATTTGTACATAGCTTCAATGTAAATAAGTGACAACTTTTTGAATTCTGTGTATAATAAAGTTTATTATTATTACTGAATACTGCCTAATTGGACTGGAAGGGACTAGCCTTCAAGGGATAATGCTCTTTTTCAGCCAGCTCGATCATTAGACCTCCCTTGTAATAATTTTGTTAATTTGTTTTATTTCATTAGAGCTCTTGCTCGATCTTTCACTTTCATTCTACCGTATTTTCCCACTGGCACAATGGAAAGAGAGGATACTGAAGGCCAGATTGCAACTGCGAAGGTAACTTAATAATCTGTTGATTATGAAGTATAAAAGTATACAAATTAGATGTTTGCATGTTGTCATGTAAGAGGTGAATATCTCTGTTTACATAGCAGAATCTCCACTAATTTGCAGAGCAGAACGTCAATCTGAGTGACTGTCAATCAAAGTCTACTCTTGACTTCACAAGCAACTACATGTACTTCACACAATCCATTGACCAAATAGTAAATGCACTACTGATATACTGTCAACGGCATCTTGTTTACTTAGCAATTACCCAGTAAATGACAACCTTGCCTAGCATCAAGGCTGGTTGCCAATGAGAGAGTTGATATATGGCATGGATGTATACAGCAAGTGTCTATAACAGTAAAACATCTTGTTTACTTAGCAATTACCCAGTAAATAACAACCTTGCCTAGCATCAAGGCTGGTTGCCTATGAGAGAGTTGATATATGGCATGGATGTATACAGCAAGTGTCTATAACAGCAAAACATCTTGTTTTTCAGACCCTGGCATCACTGTTGCCTATGAGAGAGTTGTCTGCCATGTTCAGCAAGTGTTTAACAGCAAAACAGCTAGCCACTGTGTTGGTAACAGCAAGGTCCAAGTCAGATAGTCATATTTGACATTCACTGTCTGCAGGAGAGATTTTATTTTGGTGATAATGTAATACCAAGGTAAGATTAATTTATGTAGTTTTTACTAATTAATTGATGTCATTCCATCTTTAGTTTCTATTTGCCTGCCTGCCTGCCTGTCTGTCTTTCTGTCTGTCTGTCTGCCTGCCTGTCTGTCTGTCTGTCTGTGTCTGTCTGTCTGTCTGCCCCTGCCTGCCTGCCTGCCGACTTTTTGTGTATCTGTTTATATATATATACCGGTATATGTCTATCTTTCTGTTTATATGTCTGTTTGCCTGTCTTGCCTGTCTGTCTGTCTGAATATGGTTCTGTCTGCTTCCCTGCATATCTATCTGTCTGTCTGTCTATCTGCCCCTGCCTGGCTGTCTGCCTGCCTTGTATGTCTATCTTTCTGTTTATATGTCTGTCTCTCTGCCTGTCTGTCTGTCTATCTGCCCCTGCCTCCCTGCATGTCTGTCTGTCTGTCTGTCTAACTATGTACATGGCTATCTATGTACATTCTGACCATAACATCATTTGATTATATTGACAGACTAGAATCTGCAATCCCTCTTCTACTGAGAGAAATTAAAGGATTAAATGATAGCATAAGCATAGCATTTCCTGATGAAGGGGCAACAAAGAGATTTCAGTCTATGTTCACATCCTTTCCAAAGATCACTTGTATCAAGATACGTGATGGCGACCAGAGGACAGTCAAGGTGAAGGAAGGTAAGGCATTCATGACTCAATTATTTACAAAATGTGCTACATTTCGTTGTGATTTCCTCATGAATTATTCATGAATATGATAAAGTACATACAGTCAAACCTCTATTAAGTGGCCCTCTGTTAAGCAGTCACTTTCGCTCAAATTCCTGGAAATTGGTCCCCATACTTACTGTAAACTTGACCTTTATTAAGCGGTCACCCTCAGTGGTCACTTTCGCTCAAATTCCTGGAAATCGGTCCCCATACTTACTGTAAACTTGACCTTTATTCAGCGGTCACCTCTATTAAGCGATCAGTTGGCTATTTTCCGAGGGTGACCGCTTAATAGAGGTTTGACTGTATACTAGGTCATAAGCAGACACCTCCCATCAGTAAGCACTTATGGTTGTGGGTTTTTGACTTTAGTATCATGTGTTGTGTATTCTTTATTAGGTGAACCACAGGGCCAGCATGTCATAATTGTTGATGATTTGGTTATGACTGGGGGTACATTGATACAGTGCGCAAAGGTATGAAAGACAAAATGTTTTCTTGTGGTTATAAAGGGGATTCAATTTGAAAGGGTCAACGCAAGAGCAACATTAGTGATCTCTGATTGGAATCTAAATTCTCCTTGAGATTCACTGAATTCCAAAGAAGAATTTGGATTTGGATCACATGTTGCTTACACGTAGTTCTTGCACAAAGCCCGTCATGTACTATATTTTCTGTGAGAGCCTGACAATATTGTTTGTGCGCTACTACAGGAAGCCCACCCAAAGACATGCACATATATAGCCTCGGAGGAAATATTTGGGCTGTCTGTGGACTATTTATTCTTTTTCCCATCCATCCATCCATCCATCCATCAATCAATCCATCCATCTATTTATTTATTTTTCCTTGATCATTCTCACAAGGTTGACTTGAATTCTTTAAATTCAGGCACTACATGGTGCTGGTGCTGTAAAGATCAGTGCATATGTGACCCACCCTGTGTTCCCAAAACAGTCATGGATGAAGTTTACAAACTGTGAAGTACCTTTTGAAAAGTTTTACATCACAGACTCTGTACCACATGCCAGAGACATTTCTGAGCATGCGCCATTTCAACTTCTGTCTTTGTGTGACGTTATTTCGGATACATTACTTGGTTACGATCTTCTACAGAACTGAGGCGTTTACAGGTTTTACTGGTTTAACAGGAGTTTACAGGTTTTACTGGTTTAACAGGAGTTTACAGGTTTTACTGGTTTAACAGGAGGTTACAGGTTTTACTGGTTTAACAGGAGTTTACAGGTTTTACTGGTTTAACAGGAGTTTACAGGTTTTACTGGTTTAACAGGAGTTTACAGATTTTACTGGTTTAACAGTAGTTTACAGGTTTTACTGGTTTAACAGGAGTTTACAGGTTTTACTGGTTTAACAGGAGGTTACAGGTTTTACTGTTTTTTCAGTAACTGGTTCAACAGGTTTTTAGAATCAAGTTACATTGAGTACTCTGGCTAGCTTGCTGGATTGCACTGTTGTTTTATGCCACAACTGTTCAGCAATTTTCTCACCACACCCCGTCCCAACCCAAGTCATTCCAGAGGCAACACATGTAGGTTTCACTAAACATTTAAGAAAAGCTAAATTATGGTGGATTCTGTTCTCAGTCAATAGCTCTATGTAGACAAACACCTCGTCTGATTTTCACCTGCGACATGACCATAAATGCAAGTACAATAGGTGTTACATGCCTGATGCAAGCATGCGCACAAGTGCAAGCATAACCACAATGATCCAAACTTGTTGGGAAAAAAAAACTTGTCCATTTCGTGTGCTTGTCCTTATGCTCATCGTGCTCTGGCCTGTTTTCCCATGGGACAAGCTTCTTATGCTTGCAGTGACTTGTGCTTGCGCTCATACAAACCAGGCTTAAGTCTGATACCTTTCATCGAATGACAGCTTTGTCTACTGGTCTCTGCCGTACAGTTTAATTTCACACTCCCTCCATTGAAGTTAGACACTTTACTAAGTTGGACTGCGGGTGTCTGGTTTAGATTTCACTCTCAGACAGCATTTTAGATATGTAGTAATTAATATATATTTATTTGACAAGAGTAAAATATTTTAGTAAAAAGATAAGCGATATGATTATATGATGTTTCAACATCAGGTTGGACGTCATTATCAGGTGATTTGAAGGTGTATACACCTACATTGTATTTCAATTATGTTAGTCCCTTGAAAAGGGTGAGAGGTGCGACCCTGAAGGATCATGGGGGTTTCTATTTGCAGCGATATTCTTCATAAACGTCTTGTACTAAACAAGAACATTGCGGTGAGGCAAATTCAAGTGACATTCAAAATGAGATTTTTTTTGTCAAAATGTAAGGGAATTTGTGTAGAAAGACTTGGTAAACAGTACATGTACGTATCTCCTGTGATTCTCTGGGGTCGCACTTTTGTGAGTCAAGGATGACTAACTTAATTGAATTTGTGTAGAAAGACTTGGTAAACAGTATCTCCCATGATTCTCTGGGGTCGCACCTTTGTGAGTCAAGGGTGACTAACTTAATTGAATTTGTGTAGAAGACTTGGTAAACAGTATCTCCGATGATTCTCTGGGGTCGCACCTTTGTGAGTCAAGGGTGACTAACTTAATTGAATTTGTGTAGAAAGACTTGGTAAACAGTATCTCCCATGATTCTCTGGGGTCGCACCTTTGTGAGTCAATGGTGACTAACTTAATTGAATTTGTGTAGAAAGACTTGGTAAACAGTATCTCCCATGATTCTCTGGGGTCACACCTCTGTGAGTCAAGGGTGACTAACTTAATTGAATTTGTGTAGAAAGACTTGGTAAACAGTATCTCCCATGATTCTCTGGGGTCACACCTGTGAGTCAAGGGTGACTAACTTAATTGAATTTGTGTAGAAAGACTTGGTAAACAGTATCTCCCATGATTCTCTGGGGTCACCTCTGTGAGTCAAGGGTGACTAACTTAATTGAATTTGTGTAGAAAGTTGGTAAACAGTATCTCCCATGATTCTCTGGGGTCACACCTTTGTGAGTCAAGGGTGAATAACTTAATTGAATTTGTGTAGAAAGACTTGGTAAACAGTATCTCCCATGATTCTCTGGGGTCGCACCTTTGTGAGTCAAGGGTGACTAACTTAATTGAATTTGTGTAGAAAGACTTGGTAAACAGTATCTCCCATGATTCTCTGGGGTCACACCTCTGTGAGTCAAGGGTGACTAACTTAATTGAATTTGTGTAGAAAGACTTGGTAAACAGTATCTCCCATGATTCTCTGGGGTCACACCTTTGTGAGTCAAGGGTGACTAACTTAATTGAATTTGTGTAGAAAGACTTGGTAAACAGCATCCCATGATTTTCTGGGGTCGCACCTTTGTGAGTCAAGGGTGACTAACTTATCTCCCATGATTCTCTGGGGTCACACCTCTGTGAATCAAGGGTGACTAACTTAATTGAATTAGGTGTAGACAGTGAATATGGACTTAAAAATAGAGTTCGTGCAATATGTCAATAAATTACGCGACAAGAACAATACGCTGCGTAATCATTAAAGGCCCGGACACACGGTGCAACTGTTGCGCGCAACAGCGAATTGGTAGAATCGAGTTCTACTTTTGCAACGTTGCGCGCAACAACTTGCATCGTGTGAACACGTCTGCAACATTTCTTGCAACTGCCCGAGGCTCTCATCCAATAAAATGCGATTCTTTCGTAATTCCGCTGACTACAATAACAGTGGTTTGAGGCTCGTGTTAAATTCGATTGGTATGCGTCTTCTGAATTCTTGCTTCTTTTCAATTAATTTATCAAGATCAAGATTGTCAATCTGATCAAAATTCAAGTAAATAAAAAAGTGCTAATTCGCAAATGTCGGCGAAAAGCGTGAATCGCTGATTGTTTGGGTTTACTTGCGTTTCGATCAGAATCATTTGCACAAAATAGCACTATGTCATGGGAAAATTTCCCCCTGACTATTTACAAAGGGACGGCTTAATGTTGACAATTCAATACATCAATAAAGATTTCTGATGTTCGTTTCATCAGGAACTTCAGCGAATTGCGCGCAACAGTTGCAAGAAAAGTTGCAGCGTGTGGCATCCCCCTAAATTCTGTTGCGCGCAACAACAGTTGCACCGTGTGTCCGGGCCTTAAGTATGGGTCTGATCAAGATCTGTCCCTCATGGTCTCTTGGTCTGATAGAAAAACAATTTGTGTTTAAAAAAATCCAAGAAACATGCCAAGAATTTCACTGATTTATTGTGATATTTAAAAGTATAACAAATCTTAGCAATTTTAGAATACCCCGCTACTCTATCAAGCTCTTGTAGCGCGACACTCTTTACGGTTTGTGGCAATACACCTTTTCGTAGTTTCCCAGAATTCTTCAAGATTCTGCGCGCGCAAGTGAGGTCGGGGTGCAAAATAGATCGAAAATATCATGGATCGTAAAAAGACTAGTCTTTTTACGATGCATGAAAATATTAAGAGAGAATGAAGAAATTCAGTAGTAGACTTTTATGTTAACAAGTGCGCAAGAAGTATTACACATTTGTCATAATTCGCCCAACTAATTATTTTTAAACTTAGTAACTAACTTCCTGCTAACTTTTAAACCTTCTACCACAGGGAGCCCAATGTTATCGCGCGCCTTCTACCACTGGGAGCCCAATGTTATCGCGCGCCTTCTACCACAGGGAGCCCAATGTTATCGCGCGCCATCTACCACAGGGAACCCAATGTTATCGCGCGCCTTCTACCACGGGATACAAGGAAGGATGATTACCCCTCGATCCCCCCAAGTTATTAAACCCTTATAAAAGATGCACGCATGTAATATCTTATTGCCCTCTGGGCTATTTTTATAATTATTTTAATACAAATTTTAGATTTGATATTATTAGTATTGGCATCGTGCAATTAGCCATTAACAAAACGAGCAGGGGACTGGGACCAAGTCCGTCAAACTAATTAAATAAGAAACTAACAAAACTAACATATTCTGAGAGAGCAGATCAAACTTAGCTAGTCTGGAAAGTTTGGTGAACTTCGGCTTAATATTGACGATGCTAGAGGGCACCAAATATGTCTATTTTCCCATACAAACTCTGTAAATTTTTGACGTTGTCCATCCGAACCATACATTCACTGTAAAATTTTGGATGGACAACACAATTTCAAAAGCTTATAATTCCGAAAGAATTCGCTCAAATCACATCAAACTTTGCACAGATACTAATTTCAACATGCTGTTTCATGTCGTGAACTTAATTTCGTAATGACATTAAATCTAATAAACTCGTTCCCAGTCCCCTGCTCGTTTTGTTAATGGCTAATTATATATATTAGGTGATATATTTTCAATTCTTTTCTTTCAATTTCACTAGATAGGTGTCCCCAATTAGCCTACTGTTAATGTAAGCTAACTAATTAAGACACGTTAATAAAGCTTATTATTATATTTTTTGTCAAAGAACGCACGAAATATGCACAAGAACGCGCGAAATATGGGACCGTATTTTGGGTAGTTACTTCAAACTGGCTTTCCAATCATTCATTCAGAATCGTGCGATGAAAATTAACCAATCAGCGTGCGAGAATTCTACATTGGCTAGCGCGCGCTCGTACAGAGATTTCCAAGTTTTCACTGTAATTTGTTGTTTTTCTTTCACCAGAATAGCTAGTTTCTTTGACAAAAAATATAATAAACAACTTATTAGTCGGCTAAGCATCTAATACGGCTGTGAATTTTTATTCGTCATGTATTTTGGCTCGCCTAAAGGCTCGCCAAAATACCAAATGACTCGTAAAAATACACAGCCGTATTAGATGCTTAGCCGACTAATAACCTCTATTTATTATTATTATTATTATTATTATTATTATTGTGTTCCGATTCTACCTGACGTATCTTTCAGTGAAGTCACATGACTATCACCATGAGTCTGATTTATTACCACCCTTGGCTTTTGTACGTGCTTTTACTCGGAGCCACTTTTCATACAGTTTGCTAAAATCCGTAACAAATGATGGTATTGGTAAAATATACAGCAAGATTATTCCTGTCAGCGCGCAGAAAGCACCAACGAGTTTGCCTGGCGGGGTTTTTGGTACAACATCACCATAACCCACTGTTGACATCGTGATAATCGAATACCAGAACGCGTCTGGAATACTTGTGAAGATATTGTCTTCTTGGTACCCCTCGATGTAGTACAGCAGCCCGGAGTAGAATACAACCGCCATGACTACGCAGCAACATAACGACATCATCTTTCCTTTGCTCATGAGCAAAGCACGCCCAAGAAGCCTGAGCCCGCTACTATAGCGAGATAACTTCAGCAGTCTTATGACTCGGAACAGGCGTATTGAACGTATGACGACCAAAGATTTGATGTTGTTAAGCTGACCGGCTTTCGCGATGTGGAGGATGTAGTACGGCGCTATTGCGCAGAAGTCAACGATGGCTAAAAATGAACGGATGAATTTGAGTCGATTTGGAGCGGAATAAACCCTGGCAATGTATTCTGCGGTAAAGAATACTACGAATATGGTATCCACAAAGAACCAAAAGCTCACACTGATACCTGGTGCAGTTGAGGCAGGAGGGAGGAAGTTGGATGTATTAGTACCAGGCGTCGATGTACGGTTTTTAACGGGATATTCGTCGCTTTTATTAACGTTAACAGGTAAATTTTTCAGAGATTGTACGGTTTCCAAACAGAAGGTGATGACAGAGAGTAGTATAACTACCCACGAAACGCGTGCAAAAATGCGCCCGCAGCGTGTTTCCGTTGGCCATTCCAGTATGTTCCAAAGTCTCTCTCTCCTGGTCGTTCCAGGATGCAAAGGAGGAAGGAGATCATCGAGGAGGGAGCATGTACTGTCAGTTTGTAATTGGTCTTCATTTTCTTCAAATAAACGGAAAAACTTCACTTCTTCATCGAAAAGATCCTCGTCGACTGAAGAGGGTCTCGCAAGTATCTGACCACGTGATTGATAGAAAAACAAAATGGCGTCGAACGAATTAGGATCCCTGTCAGTGAAACGCAATTCTTCATTCCAACTGTCGTAAAAGCGATCTCGACCACCATCCGACCCAAGTAGTGTGTCTGGGAATTGCTCAAGGGTGGAGATGAATGTTTCGTACTTCTTTCCTCGTACGTTGATGCGTATCCGTCTTCTTTCCGACAGCTCTCCTTGATTTAAAGCGTCGTAAAACCGATCAGGGCACAGTGATGCCGAACGACGGCAGACGAAACTGCTCGGTCTTCTTTGATCATTATCGTGCCGGTATGTAAGGAGGTTGCCAGTGAGATCTCCAGGGGGTACCACGGGCGCCCAGCTTGTTCGACGTTGTCCACGGTGGTCGTCTCCTAAAGGAGTATTAAGATGAACCAATCCGGCGCTGACATTCATACTCAATTGTGTTTACAGATACCCCTGTATTAATTATGGCTGTTTTGGGGCAGTTTACCAAACGCTGCAACGTTCCACTATGTTTCTGTTTGGAAAACTCTTGTAGATAAACTTGAGCCTTCAGATACCCCTGTATTAATTATGGCTGTTTTGGGGCAGTTTACCAAACGCTGCAACGTCCCACTGTGTTTCTGTTTGGAAAACTCTTGTAGATAAACTTGAGCCTTCAGATACCCCTGTATTAATTATGGCTGATTTGGGGACAGTTTGACAAACGCTGCAACGTCCCACTGTGTTTCTGTTTGGAAAACTCTTGCCTCCGTAGTTAAACTTGAGCCTTCTTGTATTCCCTGTTGATTACCAGGCTTGAATCGGAAGTAACTTTGATGTTTTACTAAAGAGATCTCTGTTATTGTATTAATTATATCTGTATGGTTCGGAGACAATTTAGTTGTGGTAAAATTGAAACCTTCCACTGTGTTGTTCCTGTTTCTTTTTGTACAAAACAAACTGAACTTTCTTGAGTCCCTTCTACATTGATCACGTGAACCTTCTACTGATTTCTGAACCAGTTTGTAAACTTTGTAGACGAAAAGTTGCTCAGATGATTCTAGAATCTTGTTTCAATTACGGCTGATTTGGATGCCGAAAATCTGCGTCCTTAACTCTTGTGTGAACCCTCTTGGCAATAAAACTGAATCTTCTGACGTTATCTGCGCTGTATTATATTGACTAGCAAACGTACCACCGCCAGAAGTCCTTCGCCTGACGCCTGTCTAAAGAGAAATTAAAAACATTAAAATTTATTCACTACTTTTGACATTGTCTGACTTGGAAGGAAAGCGTTTGTTTTCATAGCAGCCTGTGTTTGTATATGTGGTGCACTTTTAGCTCCCACAGATAAGACATAATGGAATCAAATTTCCCATCGCTCGAGTAAAAAGGGTTCTGCTTGCGTTGAAATAAGCAGTATCAATAAAGATTATACTCTCTGGATTGAACGTTTTCTCATTTTGAATTTGGCAGACAGCCATTAGTAATTCAATTAGTTGCTAGGTTACGATTATAGAATAGCACCTGCAATAGACTGATTCCACAAGTCGCTGTTTTCGCTCCTTTTCCATGCACCTTTTCGTAGTTTCCCAGAATGCTTCAGGATTCTGCGCGCGCAAGGGGGGGGGGGGGGGGGGGGGGGGGGGGGGGGGGGGGGGGGGGGGATATTTAGAATTGATCGTGTATTGAGGAAAATATGACTACTGTAACTAATCAAGAACAGGAAAAAAACTATTTTCTTTGCTTGAGAATTTGCATTTATCTTTGTAATTCTTCTTACGCACTTTTAATTTAAAAGTCTAATACCCCATTCACACCAAGGCTTAAACATGGTTTAAGGTGGTTTAACTAAACAGGTTTAGAAAATTATCTACAGACGTCATGAAACTTTTGGCATAAAACTGCTGTGTAAACTGTCCTTTCTGTTGCATAGTATAAATTCCAGGTAGTTTGATTCTTGTGAAATTAAATGCCCTCGAATTAGAGAAGCGAGAATAAGCTTAGTTTAACTAAACAAGGTTTGGTGTGAATGGGGTATAAGTTTTCTACTGAATTTCTTTATTCTCTTTATTATTTTCGATCTACTGACCTCGCTTGCGCGCGCAGAATCCTGAAGCATTCGCACAGGTGGTCACTCATCAGGATCGGCAGAGAGCGAACTGGGACAGACTTATGGAATCAGTCTACACCTGCAAGTACGTCAGGCAGCCATCCATCAATTGTTTTGAAACTTTAGATCCTATATTGAAACATCTCATCAGTCGAACTAAACTTTCAAAACAAACATATTTTGTGATTCTGAAAAGATTGGTTTCCGTCGGGCTATCGGGTGTCACCTCGGCTTAGAGCCGGGAAAGAAGAGAAAAGAAACACTTATATACATGATATATACACCCTGATTCAATTCTGAAACTTCTCCTCCCGCGTACTTTACTGTGCCATTAAGCCACTTTCATCAAATACAAGTGGTATTTTTCATTAATTCTTCAATCAGCCAATCAGAAACGAGTATTTTTTTATGAGGTGTGTTGAATTGCATCTAAACAGACAATTTCCAAAGCCGGCCTTAATTCCCGCTTTTTTTGTCATTTTCATAATCTTATCATTGAATATTTTGGCAATGCTGCCATGAGTACAGCTTGGGCTACCTGTGTTTTTTTTCATCTTTATATTCATCATTGGCAATGTTTTAATTGAGACTAAAACGCCACATACTGACAACCAAGTATCTTGTAATTGCAGGTTAGCCCTTGGGTTTCTTAGCATAGCTTAGAATTATTATATCTTTTGTTAATTTTATCAGTTCTGGTGAAACGTTTAACTAGGAAAACAAACGGTAACAAAGTAGCTAGACGTTTCGATGACATCCTGTCATTTTGTTAATTTATTCCATTATTTTGTGTCCTCAATATTAGCAGCTGCTAAAGAATATTGACACTTTTAATAATAAAGATCATAGAATACAGAATGATAGAATATTTTAATAAATATAATGATAATTATTATTGTAACAAGCCAGATAATGATGTTTTAAATATAGAGCGAACACACTGGAAACTTTTGGATCATGGTCGGAAATTCTGCTTTGAAAGGTAATTTTCCAACTTGTTTCCAACGGATTTTTAAGCAATATTTTTGCACAAGTGACACGTGTATATGAACTGAGTCCCGCTATCTCGACTGAGGGTTTATCGTGTAATTTCAAAATTATAGGACAAAAAAATGATTATCATAGCTGGAAAGAGCTCGTGAAAATTAGTGAAAATGTGAAGTTTGGAAAAGATCGCTTCACAAATTGCGAAGATATGAATTTTCAAAAATCGAGAAAATCGAGATTTTATATGAAAACCTTTGGAAATTTACGCTTGGAGGCAACTCTTGCCTACCAACAAAGGCTTTCATACAAAATTTCGATTTTTGAAAATTCATATCTTCGCAATTTGTGTAGCGATCTTTTCCAAACTCACGTTTTTACTAATTTCAGCCAGCTCTTTCCAGCTATGAAAATCATTTTTTTGTCCTATGTCTCCCATAAGTTTTGAAATTACGTGATTAACCCTCATTAAGGAGGCGCTTATCTCAAACTTAGACTAAGTACCAAGCATTTGATTGTAGAACCCTATCCGGCCATATTCCGAGTTTGAAATACAGCAGAACCTTCTTTCAAAGTCCGTGCTTGTTAAGCAAACCGCAAACCATACTCATTGATATGTAGATCATTTTGATATTGAAAATTAACGAGTTGTTCTGTGGTAGGGAGAGGGGGCGCTTATTTGAGGGGGTGCTTATTAGAGAGGGGCGCTTAGTACAAAACGGCTCCAAAGGGGGACGTTTAATAGAGGGGAGGCGCTTATTTGAGAGGGGGCGCTTATTTGAGAGGGGGCGCTTAATAGAAGATTTACGGTTTTCTATTTTTGGTTAAAATGCTAAAGCTTAATGCTGAAATTCTAGCTTCACTAAAATGCTTGGAACAAGCTTGCTAAAATGCTCAAAAATTCCCAAGGCACTATTTCAAGAAAAAAAACCCCACAAGTACATAAACAAAATGGCCACTGCCGACTTGACCAGTAAAAGTGCAGAGACTGACAAAACCAAGGCCCTTTCTAATTTTGACTCTACATCTTTCGCCGCACTTTTTGTGCGTAAACGCATACATTTCTTAACGTTGTACCTCTCAGTCGACAGTAGTATATCATGTCCAGATTATGCCAGAATACCGGTAGTATATACATTTCTTAACTTTGTACCTCTCAGTCGACAGTAGTATATCATGCCCAGATTATGCCTGAATACGTACCGGTAGTATATACATTTCTTAACTTTGTACCTCTCAGTCGACAGTAGTATATCATGCCCAGATTATGCCTGAATACCGGTAGTATATACATTTCTTAACTTTGTACCTCTCAGTCGACAGTAGTATATCATGTCCAGATTATGCCAGAATACCGGTAGTATATACATTTCTTAACTTTGTACCTCTCAGTCGACAGTAGTATATCATGTCCAGATTATGCCAGAATACCGGTAGTATATACATTTCTTAACTTTGTACCTCTCAGTCGACAGTAGTATATCATGTCCAGATTATGCCAGAATACCGGTAGTATACACCTATTTCAAAAAACGTTGGCATCTGAAATCTGAATCTGAAATCTGAGAGGGATTGTAATGCACAAGAACTTTATTATTATTGTGGGTATGAGTTGTGATCTATCTTGTAATTACTGGAATATGCCTACACGACCTTTAGGCGAAGACGTACGTTGGCGAATAGTGTGGCTACGAGTGTTTTTAGGTCACAGATTCAGATTTCAGATTTCAGATGCCAACGTTTTTTGAAATAGGTGTATACATTTCTTAGGCTTTGTACCTCTCAGTCGACAGTAGTATATCATGTCCAGATATATGCCTCAATGCCGGTAGCGTATATAACTGATGGTGGGCTGAATAAATAGAAGAAAGCAGACTGCTAACTTAAACAGTATTCATAATGAATGTGCTGGGAATTGCTCTCGGGAATACTGACTCTTGTTTCATGAACCTCGAGCATTTTCAAACCATGATAAATTAATGCTTTCATTTCGATCGGCACGAAAATTTCTGTACATATATTTATTATTATAACTGTGTTCCTCACGTACGCATTATCGAATTTTTAGTGAACATCCTTTCAATGGCTCAATTTGCGTGTTCCGATTTTTGAACTATAACTGTTGACATTTATCCCTAAATTTTGAAAATAGTTAATTCACATTTTGACAGTACCATGTCGAACCAGACAGCTCTGATGGCATGCTAGGTGTTAACAAATGCAAACATTCTCTCCTTACCGACCGTTGTTTTCCAGCTTAAGAGATTGAGTGTTTTCATGGCATCCCAAGACATCGCAATACAAGGAGAAACAGCTACAGCTCTATAATACAGAACGAATGTTTGCCGGCCTTTGTATCTTCAGTTACCCGGCATTCAGTTTCTGCGTAAACACTGGCAAGCAAAGTGATTGGTAATGTCATAAGCAGATATGTGCCCAGGTGCTACCTACCTCTTTGCGATGAATCAAATTATGTTTTTAAGCTTATTTATAACATTTAAATTCAAATTCGCAAATATTAGTATGGGTTTATTTATAGAGTGCAAACCATATGTCCGTGAAATAGTACTATGTACTAAATAGTACTAAATAGTGTTATCTCTATTGTTTTCTATTGTTTCATCAGTGCTATTTAGTACTAATTAGTTTGTACTGTTTCACGGACATATGGTTTGCACTCTATGTACGAGTCTTAATTTAGGGAGTTAGTATTCTTTATTGCATTTATGAGTGACTGGTTGATCGGCTATAAGCCACCAGTTATGCTACCCGGCTTTTGACATCAAAAGTATCCTGTAATGTCCGCTTTTTGGCTATACGATTTTTGATCCCCCCGAATTTCAATTTACCAACTCAGTAAATCCCTTCTTTTGAGTAGAGCAGTTTTGAGTCTCCCTCGCAAGACTAGAGTAGATTTCGATTATAATGTTTGCAGGTCTAATACAGACTTGTTTATTACGAAAACATGAATATGTCTTTGTGGTCCAATTTGATGGTCTATCTGCTTTCTAATTGGCTCGTTTAGACAGCCAATTATCACCATCGTTTGACGAATAACCTCACGTGTGTATGACGTCACGAACACTGAATGAACTCGTCAAAGCCGTCAATATGTTAGTTTATTAATTGTTTTTCTTCTTTATTAAAGTATTTATGACTTTTGCGTGCACAGTTCACGTCTGGGTTTTCATTTATTTCACCAGACACGATTCAGAAGTTGTGTTTAAATGTAAACATTTTCCTGAAAAAGTGCATGTATATATACATACACCTATTTCAAAAAACGTTGACAACGGGCGATCCGAAATGGATGATCTGAGATCAAGAATTATGGCAAACTGAAGGGAAACTTGAGGGTCTTTCGTTAGTAACATGCGAAATTCATTCATTCGGCGACCTCAAGCTTGGAATCACGCTTGGTGTTCGAACGAGATATGGCGGAGGTTAACGTGAATTTAAAAGTTTCAGATCATCCAATTCAGATCGACCGTTACCAGCGGTTTTTTTCAGTGAAATAGTTGTGTACGTTAAGTTTTTTCGCGGTTATCAGTAAGAAGTATTTTTGACGTTTTCGGTGTATTTTTCCCTGTAAAATTGTTGTTTAACGCTCCTCAATTCCAGTTATTTCAGCCTCGATTTTTTTATATTAATTTTTCACGCCAGTTTTGCTGTTGCGCGCACTAGTAATGATTTTATAGACCAACAGCGACGTAGGCTCCTTTTAGGGAACTTTGATAAAGCTATACATGTGTGTAATTTTTTAAATTTTATAATTATCATAATTATCGGTGTGATGTTTTGTCACTTCGTTGACTATCACTAATAAACACCAGCGCCCTCCAAATTTTTCTCATGAAAAAATATTGTGAATTTAGTGAAAAATAAGTTAGTTAGTTACTGTAATTACTCGGACTTCTTTCCTGAAAATGCAGGCCGTGGTCGTCGTCGGTGTACGACCTCAAATCTGCAACTAGGTTCTACAGCGCATGCGCCCTGTGTCCGCCGCTGAGATACATCGAAGGCTCAGATATACGAAAACTGCCGAGTCATAGTCATGACGAGGTGTCGACCTCTTTCTTCACAAACCTTGTTGGGGGAAGGTTATGCTGTCTTGTGAGAAAAAAAACATTTGTACGAAGTATGTCTAATACGCTCGTCTTGCATACGAACGCACACGACGCGAACTCTGAAGCTGAAAAGAACTAGGGAACTGATTGCAAGAAAACCAAGACTGATCTGAAAGTTGTCGAATGAGATTGCCGAGTGATTATACTGAACCAAGCCCCATAAGATTTACTGATTCAATGTACGAAATCACCGAAGGCTCTACAACTATGTTGTGTATGAAGAACAAAACAAGTTGCAACCATCACACTCAAGGTGAAATGACTGTCAAATAAATTGTATACAAGATACAAGTATAAGTACTTTAAGGAGGGGGACATTGGGGGGTTCTGAACACCGCATCACCGAAAAAAACCCGAAAACTGACCAAAACGAAAAAAAGGGTTTGACACCGCAACTTCACAAGTAATATATCGCTTCACCGAACACCGTAGGTTTAGAAACACAAACACGGCCGCATCCCGCAGGATTTACGATCACCGCAACACCGCAATGTTAATTTTTTTCACCGCAACACCGCAATTGCCCATTACAAAAAAGAGCAGGGGACTGGGAACGAGTTTATTAGTATTAATGTAATTACGAAATTAAGTTTATGACATGAAACAACATGTTGAAATTATCATATGTGCAAAGTTTGATGTGATTTGAGTGAATTCTGTCGGAATTATAAACTTTTGACATTTTGAAATTTTACAGTGAATGTATGGTTTGGGTAGACAACGCAAAAAAATACAGTTTGTATGGGAAAATGTACATCTTTGATGTCCTCTAGCATCGTCAATATTAAGCCAAAGTCACCAAACTTTCCAGATTAGCTAAGTTTGATCTGCTCTGTCAGAAAATGATGCCCATTTTTGCTAGTTTCTTATTGAATTAGTTTTACGGACTTGGTCCCAGTCCCCTGCTCTTTTTTGTAATGGCCAATAAAAATTGCCCAGCATCGCAACACCGCAAACCCCAACGCCCCTCTTTAAAGTGCTACTTAGACGAAAATCGGATGAAATTTAACTCAGCTGAAACTTCACTGAAATAACCTCAAAGAGCCATACAATCACTGGTAAGGTGGTTCCCGCATAATGAATGACCGGTTTGCCGTATTTTTTAACTCCGCGCTCGCTCCGCGTCAATATTGCTTGGATTTTATTGTGCTTAACACAAATGCTAATTCAACTATTCTGCTTTTGGAAGGTTTATTCAAAATTATCATTGTAAGCCGCGTTTGTGAATGCCAGCTGATATTCAAACGACACTATTTTCACTAAAACTGCTGCCAAACGGTTTTCCCTCGTACGATTTTTTTTAAACTTCGTGAACGATCCTTTAAGGTCCCTAGTAATGTTCTGACGAGGTAAGAAGGAAATTAATCGAGCCGAAATCACCAGTTCATATTTTTGTTGTCAATATTTGGACCTATCGGTTGTTACGTGACTTCGGCTCGAACAATTTTCTTCTTACCTCGTCAGAACATTACTATGATGCTGGAACCACCTTAATGTGTTTTCTCAAAATTCCTATGGGAAGTATTACATTCAGTTTTATGAATCTTTAGAAGTGTCAGTGAGGTCATCTACTCAACCCTAAAATCAACACAGCTTGGCTCCATACATTTCTTTGTGTTTAGTTTCTTGAATTATTTTATTTCTATGAAGCTAAAAGTTTGGGTGAAAGAGTTTTCTTACATTATTTGTGCTTAGGATTGATTGTCTGACCAGTTCTGAACAAAACATTGAGATATTTTGACTCACAAAATACAAAGAAATGTATGGAGCCAAGAGAAAATGAGGGACAGAGAGTGAATCTGCCAGTCATGGCCTTGGGATATGTGAATCGTAGTTGGGCTATTTTTAGCATGCGGACGTAAAAGAAAACTTACTTCCGTTTCGGTTTGAGTGTCAACGTGGTCATATGTTTTGACTGTTTTGTCGATGAAACCAATTCAAAAATGAAGGAAAATGGTTTTTATTAAGCAGATACTTCGAAAAGGAAAGAGATATACTCAGATTAAAGTGACTCGCTGGGAGAAAATTGGAATTCTTTCGATGAATTTGAGCCCGATACTGAAAGCGAAGACGACGGCTCTGATTGACCTCATTTATGACATATTTCGAACGAGCAACAACCCTCCGAACTTCAACAGCCATTTCAAAGAAGCTCAGGCGGCAAACAGCGGAGGGCGAACGTTAAAAATAAACTGTATTTATTTCGAAAACGATGGGAATTTCTTCAAAACTCTGCAATTTATAGTCCTTTACGAACGTCTGTTGTGTGCTACGAGAGATTACATAAATAAACTGACAGATATCTGTCAAATAAATTGAATTAAATTACAACCGTCGTCTTTCAATTCGAATTTTCTCCCAGCGAGTCACTTTAATCTGAGTATATCTCTTTCCTTTTCGAAGTATCTGCTTAATAAAAACCATTTTCCTTCATTTTTGAATTGGTTTCATCGACAAATCAGTCAAAACATATGACCACGTTGACACTCAAACCGAAACGGAAGTAAGTTTTCTTTTACGTCCGCATGCTAAAAATAGCCCAACTACGAATCACATATCCCAGCTTGACCCCCAAGACGCACTCTCTGTCCCTCATTTTCTCTTGATGGAGCTGAATGTTGGGTTGAGTAGATGACGTCACTGACTCCTCTAAGGAATCATAAAAATATAGTACTTCCCTCTGGAATATCGAAAAAAGATTTTAACAAGTTATTATTAGACCCTTGAAGAATTATTCAATGAAGTTTCAGCTAAATTACCCCGTTCACACCAAACCTTGTTTAGTTAAACTGAGTTTATTCTCGCTTCTCTAATTCGAGGGCATTTGATTTCACAAGAATCAAACTACCTGGAATTTCTACTGTGCAACAGAAAGGACAGTTTACCAGCAGTTTTGTGCCAAAGGTTGCATGGCGTTTGTAGATAATTTCCTAAACCCGTTTAGTTAAACCACCTTAAACCATGTTTAAGCCTTGGTGTGAACGGGGTATAAGTAGCACTAAGTAGTTCATCATCTCTTACGAGCGACATCATGCCATCTCATCGCCGGACAGAAAGCTACAGAAGTCAAACTCGAGCCAGTCGAGTTGTTTTCAGTACTACTGCTTCAAGTTAAATAAGCAAATATCCTAGAGACTGAATATTACTTGGGCTTGTAATTCTGTCTGAAAGTGTATTTCTAACAGATGTCTGTGGCTTAGTAAGAACTTGTAATTTTATTGATGAGTTTGTGAAATCGTTTCTTGCAAGGTAATCGAAATATGCTTCACCGGCTGTCAGCTAGCCTGCGCTCGCATCCAAACTGAACCACGGTTAAGTCCGTCTGCGAATCAGTGCAAGATTCCTTGTTCTGGACCCCCAGCATAGTAGCACGATTATATATAATAGTTTCTGATTGGCTATCGCCAATTATCATTCTTACGCGTGTCCTGATTGGTTGTGGTACTCGCGCTATGTTTATTTTCAAAATGGCTTTTACTTTTAGCGAGGATATATGGACACAGCATTTACAGCCGTTTGGTTAATTCACCTGAATGTTTGTTATCGACTTCAACACGTTTTCTCTCTCTCAAAGAATGCTCTTATAGCCTGTCGTTGGTCTGGATCAAGACTTTCCAATTCAAACTGGACGTGTACGGCTGTAAATGCTGTGGCCTCGCAAAAGTAAAGCATAGACCGAATGCAATAATGGCGTCCAATTTCAATTGCCATTGTTCTGGACTGACCAGCCTCTCATTGAGGTGAAACTGCTTTTGTGTTTCCACATGAACATGAGGTTAGTCAGTCCAGAACAATCCATTGTCAGTTGTATTGTATGCAATTGACGCCATTATTGCATTCGGTCTATAGCGCGAGTACCACAACCAATCAGGACACGCGTAAGAATGATAATTGGCGATAGCCAATCATAAACTATTATATATAATCGTGCTACTATGCTGGGGGTCCAGAACAAGGAATCTTTTTACACTGAAACAGAGTATGAAAATCGACATGTTTGCACTGAAACAGAGTATGAAAACCGACATTTTTACACTGAAACAGAGTATGAAAATCGACATTTTTGCACTGAAACAGAGTATGAAAACCGACATTTTTACACTGAAGCAGAGTATGAAAATCGACATTTTTGCACTGAAACAGAGTATGAAAACCGACATTTTTGCACTGAAACAGAGTATGAAAATCGATCGACATTTTTGCACTGAAACAGAGTATGAAAACCGACATTTTTACACTGAAACAGAGTATGAAAATCGACATTTTTGCACTAACAAGAGTATGAAAACCGACATTTTTGCACTGAAACAGAGTATGAAAATCGACATTTTTACACTGAAACAGAGTATGAAAATCGACATTTTTGCACTGAAACAGAGTATGAAAATCGACATTTTTACACTGAAACATCGGCTCTTAGTTATTAAACCTGGTTATAGCTTGTGATGCTAACAAAGATTGCCTATACAGCTAATTCAGAAAACGTTGTCGGCGATCGACTTCAAGCCTACACGACTAGACCGGAAGGGAGTATGGGTAGATATGATAATCGGCTTGCATGCTTTTCGTATTTGGTGGCAATGGCAGGTGAATCTGTAAATGTATGCCTACGCGTTTTAAAACAAGGAAACAGAAGCAGATGGTGAACAAAATGGCAAGGAAGTTGAGGATTCTGTTGTGTTTTTGAATGAAATTTTAGTTGAACTTCGCGCGCTGCACGCTGGAATGTCATTATCTAATTTACATAAACTCATGTTGAATATTAATTAACTCGAACGTTTACAATAACTTCAGAATATTGGTCTTTTCCAGTGAAATACTCCATAATTTTCGACTTTTTATAATATAAAATAAATAGAAGATGGCTTTAATTCTATGGATGCACTTCGGAGCTCTTGAAATGCAGCTGACTGAATGCACTCGCTATCGCTTTGTGCATCCACTTGCTAGTATTTCAAGAGCTCAGGCGTACATCATTTTTGTATAGAACATAGAAAGCCATCTTCTATTTGTGAAATGATTCATATCCCGTGAGAGACGTTCCTTTATAGAAGCATTGAATTTACCCATACTCCTTTTCGGTCTAGTCGCGTAGGCTTGAAGTCGATCACCGACAACGTTTTCTGGATTAGCTGTATACATCACAGCCGCACAACTACCGTAGATTAGCCTCCCCCGCAGACTCTCAGTTAGGTGTTCTTTCCCGTCCGTCTGGGGAAGACAGACGGAAAGAACACCTAAAAAGAGTCTGCGGGGAGACTAACCGTAGATATCCTGTTTGAATCTAATAACTGAAGTGATCTCAACTCCGGTTGAACTCAACTGCCCTAATGGAACAGACCGGTAGTCAAACTTGAAGATCGTTTACGTTATATCAGTATATCTTCCAATCTTTGCATCGCCAGGTCAGATCATTGTTTATTATACTTTATTTAGTTTAGCCTATCTGTGGTTAAAATCAGAATGATTTTTCTTCGCTGATAGTTTCTTTGCTTGGACTTCAAAAGAATTCTTCATGTCATTATTAGGTCATTGAGGTTCTAAACCTAAATTATTATTATTATTATTTTTTTTTACACACTTTTGTTGATTTTTCTTCATCGCATTTTTTCTCGGGGTTTTCGCGTTGACGAACTCTCAGCCCTTCCATTGTGGTTACATTCAGCATGTCAAGGCGCAATTAAGATGTTGTCCTTTCGGCGTCACTTTTAGTGCTTTATTGATTTTTCATTGAGATATTTTTCTCATGCAGTTACCATGGCAACATATGGTATAATTAGGTACCTGCTGATGAAGAATATGAATCAATTCATGTCAATTATTCAAAAAAGTTGTCCGAAACTCGTCAGTGCTTTTTAATCGGTATAACAACAAAAACCATCAATTTGAACTTATTTTGAATTTATTGGCAAATGTGTTGGTTTTGAGGGTTTTTTTTCATAAAATAATTTTGATGTTTATTTTTTCTGATGTTATTGCCGCTGTCATTGTCATTTATTATTTCCAGAGCCGTTTTAATATTTCATAGAAGAGAACAATTTCTCTCTCATTGTTCATGGTATTTCACAATGAAATTCGTATATTTAACTTTATTTCTTCAAGAAATTAAATAAATGAAATAGGTTTCTTGTGGTTTTAGTCTTTAACTTTAACTTGATTCAGTTATCAACATTTTGAACCGTTTTATCTTCAACGTTAGTTGCCCGGTGACGCTGAAAATAGCTGGCTTTAATACAAGTAGATAGAATATAAACTCTTGCGACATGATTGGCAAAAGAGTTGGTTTTTATAACTTATATTTTGTCTATTTTATTCATTTAGACATTTAAACTAATACTCACGTATTTACAGAGGTTTAATTTCGAGTGGATGGTCAGCCCATTTCAAATCCTCATAGTGATTTTTTGCTGCAGAAATTACAGAATATCTTGCATAATGTTTCTAATGGTTTCTGTAAACGAGGTCGCTTGTTTCAACTGTTGAACTGGGAACTCACCTTCTCGTGGGCGCTTTACAGCAGTGTGTTTTAATAACTATTGTAGGTTCTAAATATGTCCGATAACTTGTATCCTGTTTATTGAAATACCAATCGTGGAAAGGATCAGGAGAACCGTCAATAATGTATCGTATAACCACAAGAAACTGCTTGGATCAATTGGCAGATTGTTTTAGCTTGCTTAAACGAAATCTAATTCAAATTCGTAAAAAGACCTAACGGAGTTCTAAAATAATACAAATTGTTTTTAAATACTAGTGATATTTCTCTTTATCTTTCTCATTGAACAGTAGCCGTTTTACCGACATACTGAGAACATTATTTACATTGCGGCCACAATGGGTCATTAGAAAAAAAAACAATGTTAGTTTTTCAAAAAATTGTCCACGAATCGCTGACATTCGACCAAAAAAAGACGTAGAAACTTACCTTGAAAACGTGGGAGCGCTATATATTCCTTTCTGCCGTTTTTATCTGTGTAAGAGTATATAAATCTATATACGAAAGCCTGAATACTTTGAGCTAATTACCACATCTGGTGTTCTCAATCATCAATATTACTTTGTGGGAGACTTGTCAAAACGCTTTACACAGCCAGCAATGCAACTCAATAGTCTCACCAAGACAACGCGCGTCAGGTTTCCCGCCCCCCCCCAAAAAAAGAAGCGGTATCAGTTTTTCCCGCCAAAACAACTCTGATGGACGTCATTTGTCTTACCAAAACAAGACTAGATATGAGACTTTTTGTTTACAGACAGTTTACAGAAGTTTGTAAATAGAACCCCTAAAGCGGTTTAAATTTGGTCTTTCTTTTGAGGTTTGATACTCATCAGTAAAATTCGACCCACTGACAGTCCAGGAACAATAAACACAAATCTGAATATTTATTAGCGGTTAGGTTATATTTCTTTTCTATTAAAATCAAATATAGGTTACACTTAGCCGGCTCCGTATGGGACTCGGCTGGTTTCTCTGTGGGTCCATTGATCGGGAGAGACTGGACTGACGACTCATCTCCCACCAAGATGTGACCCAAAGGAGTCATGGGAGTATTTGTCAAGTCGTTCTGCCGGCTGAATCTCCTGATGTTTCATCAAAAAAGAATGAAGCCAACCAAGAAAGCATATCTATTTATGCTCTCCTGAGCCAACTCTTGCGGTATTTGATTGATTGTAAAATACTCATATGTACGTGAGGACACACCTGAATTAGTAATTAGTAATAATTAATTAATTGTCTATATTTTGCCCTTCTCCTATGTTTTATTTATTTATACCTATCACCTGTAACATCATAATGTATTTCTTATATGGAGTAAATTAAAAATTAACTATAGACGCTCCACATAGCGCGCACTCGATGGGCTGAAACAAGTTACCGTAAAATGTTGTAAACTGACATAGAAGAACCGTGAGTTACATGGTGTGTTCTTACGAATACGATCATAGACGAAGGCTTTCATCTTTCTGATAGACGTTTCAGCGTTCCGTACTGGTAATCTAATGGGGTCACGACCCCGTTCACAATCATGCACGTATCAGCGGCTTCCCCGAGGGGTCGACCCCCGGGCAAAAAACAAAAAACCGAAAACCAAAACCAAAACGAAAAGCAAAACGCGAAAAATGAAAAGCAAAAAACCGAAAACAAAAACAAAAACAAAAACAAAATCCCCAAAACCAAAACCAAAAACGAAAACCCACCAGTGGCCCTCCTGGGCTTCCGTAGAATACAGAGTGATTGGATGCAAACATCGCCCCTGGGGTCGGGAAAATGTTCGACTTTGTTTTATGGTTGGAAAATTGGGGTGGGGGATTTGTTGAAATTGTTTTCGTCATGAAACTAACGACGGCGATTGATTTTCGTCTTTCAATACAAGAATAAGTGGGATATGAGATGACTGCTGACTAAATAGATGTAGATGGCAATGTACAAATTTCGATGTGTTCTTGACTTGGGCTACCTGTGTGAAAATCCAACTTGGAACAGAGAGGCTGGAACGAGTATTCCGCCATTGAAGCGTGCAGGATTTATACAATGGTTTCATGGAGCCTGCATTCAGTGTAACAGAGGAGGAAGCAGATCTGCTTTTGCATTTTTATTGTGACAACTGTATCACATAAATACAATTTTAGCTAACTTTGTTATTGCATGTTTGTTTGACAAAATAAGTAATTGAGAAATGGCTTCTATTTGTAACACCTATTTGGGAACTGAACTGAACTAGAACATGTTATATTTTATTGGTCAGGAACACAAATGTACATTTTAAACCATTCCATAGGCATTTACAACCTCTTTGACGGTGTGCACTCATGAAAGCCCACAACCAACTAATACATTTGTACTTTTTGTACATTAATGTATGAAGTGTTATAATTAATTAAAGTTTATTAAAGTTTATTAAAATATTTTTTAAAGTTAATTAAATTAAAATTCCATTTGCTGTTGAAATTAAAGTGCCTATGAAACGAAAATGTCGATCCTTGTTTTATTGTACATTATTGTTGTTTGGTCTTTCTCTGAACATTTGCTGTATTTAAACATCGACTTTGAGCGTGCGAACATTTTCTTTTCGCGGTTCGAAAATTATCATTTTCAACCAAAATGTGCGACAAGAGACTGGGCCCTTGACAATGGCTCGGTGATGTCATAAGTTGTGTATGCCTTTGTTTGCACAACTTATGACATCACATTTCTATAGTTTGACCGAGCGGGAATTGTCGCACTTTGAAACCCAAAATGCCCAACTTCGCGCGCGAAATAAAAAATGTTCCTGAAGCTCAATTCACTTTTTATTAACGCCATGTAAACAAGCAAATAGTAAACTTTCGTAGTAGCAAATAAAAACGGGGTCTGGTTTTTTTTCGCTTCATAGGCACTTTAAGCTTAGAGTGTCTATAGAAATAACATTAGTAACGAGATTCAGTATTAAACTATAGTCAATTGGCTCCATCGATCTCGACTTCAAGCTGGTTTCATGCAAAAGGACGGGGGATTGTAGGTCATGGAAGACCCTAACCAGGGGACTTTGAAAGGGATGACTCTCCCACCCCTGGGGGAAATCATCAAGATTGTTTCTGCCTTTTTACAACCCCCCTGGTTAGCCCGGGGGTCGACCCCTCGGGGAAGCCGCTGATACGTGCAAATTACAGAGCTGTATAATAAATAAACTTGGTATACAATGAGATCTGTATATTCTGTTACGTGGATCTACCGCGAATGTCGCCGTGTGCGTTTGTATATGGAGTGAGCGTATTAGACTTGGCAGCATTCATGGCTTTACAACGGCAAGCTTACACAATATTTCCTCGACAAGACTCAAAGCATGTGCTCGACCGAAGACCAATCGAGCGTGCAAGGACATGCGTATGCGTAAGCATATTTAAATTCGCTCTAATTCGCACTACATTCGCTCATTCGCACTACATTCAGCTTGTTCGTCACGTCGTCGGAGTCATTGAGCCGTCCAGCGGTGTTGCGAACAAACGACAGCTTTGTAACCTTTCCTTACGACGACGACATATGCTCGTAAGGACACATTGCTGCGGGCGACGCGGGCGCGTCCCGCAGGACGTATACAGGGATCCCAACATTATACATTGCTCAACACAGGAAGCCCAATATATACGTATCGCGCGCGCGCGCTCTACCACAGGAAACCCATCAAAAAAGACGCGCGAATACAAATGTATTTATATTTATTATTTTAAAATAACCTCAAAAGCAATGGTTGGGCTGCCTGTGGTAAGGACAGCAGTTAACCAAGAAATAGTAAATACATAATTCAATGTGCATGCCGGCGGCGCTGAAGGTTATTCAATAGTTCCACCGCAACAGAAGAAAACAAAATGGCGGCTGTATAATTAAATCACAATCCCTTGTGATCCTAAATTACAATTATTCGCATCTATGAAACGATCTCTTGAATTCATCAGATAACAGCTTCATGCTTTCAATTTTTTTTAAATATCTTCTCTTTTTTTCTTTTTTTTAAATAATTTATTTAAATATAATTTTTTTATTTTTTTAAAATTTTATTTTTATAAATAATGTTTCTTTACTCGGTTCTACTGATTTTGAACGGAATAATGTGGTAAAATATGCAAGCTTCCATCTTTCCCATTACAGCTACATGTAGCTATAGTATAGTGCTTGGATGATAATAAATAATAATAATAATAATCTGCCCTCCTTGTCATCTATAACCTATAACAACAAATTCATGATAACCCATATAACTGCGAGAAACATACTGTGAGTAATACAATTGACCGATGGTGCAGAGCCGTCAATTTTTGCGCAAGTTTTGTTCACTTTACAGTTTGATCAAGGTTCTAATGTCTACGGCACAATTTTCAGTGTATTTCAGTTCGGAGCAAAACGCAGTTCAACTACAGATCAAAGTTTGCCGATTTACCTTTAGCAACAGAGGTTCCATTGTATCGATATCCAATGTTTCTTTGCGTAATTGAAAGGTTGACGTATTTTTTTAGGTGGTTCAGTATATTGAAAAACAGTAATTGATTTTATCGACACTTCTCAATACAAAACTCCAATAGTGTGGGTTTATTAAGAACGACGCTTGGATGATTGAGTATGCCGCGCGGCGCGATCTCGATATGTTTGAAATTTATTTGAAATTTGAAATGTCGTCGACACAAATAATAACACTTTATTTAAGCAGGGTGACTAGAATTACATATGTAATTTTCATCTAGGCCCTACTAGCATAGATCAGGCCACACATCACACCGGGAACTTTGTGCCCTTGACTAGAATTCATCTAGGCCCTAGTACAGGTTAAGCCAAAAACAAAAAAAAAGGACAGGTTAAGCCACACATACTGGGAACTTCATGCCCTACTCATAGTCGAACACTTCTGGATATTTCTAAACTACCGTAACTATGGAAAAACCCCTGAAAAGTCGTTAATTGGTAGCAGTTAATATAGAATTAGATCTTTTTTTAATCAGTGAAAAATAATGTTAATAAAAATAGGCAAAGCTCACTCGCTCACTCACTCACTCAGTCGATCATAGCGGCAGCTGTACTACAATAAACTTTATGTTTGTTCTATTTCTTTTAATTATACAATCACATGAAACTCCCCCGATAATCAGATTTCATTGGGTATAGATTTCTCATATATTCTATCAAGCTACATATAGAGTACAGTTGCTTTCATACTCAAGATCTAATTTGAAGTGTTTTTGTGCTTGTAACTGCATATAGCGGTGTTCACGGCGTTGAATGAGGATCGCGAAGTAGAAAAGGTAGAAACTCAAGAAAAACGCGCGCGCACACAAGACGAAAAAGGTAAGTTAAAATTCTACTTTTGAAATCATTTTAACAGACAAAATGAAGGAGAACTAAGAAATAAAGAAAATATCATGTTAATTTTATATAAAATCAACAACAACGAATGGTATTAAAGGAAAACGAAACGGCCAGACTTGTAAGTTAATTGTGACAACTTCGAATTTCACAAATGGAATTTGATTTACCACTCCAATGTATCCTCAACGAGAGGGTATATCCTAAGTTCTTCTTTGTAGATCGTTTTAAATGACTTAGTCATCGAGGAAATCTTTTTGATTACTGTAATTAATAACCTTCGTTCAAACCTCAAAGACCGAACTTTTTCACTGGATTGTTTTCGTACGAGATTTCTTCTTTTAGGACGAGGTAACCTAAGTTTTTTCTTTGTAGATCGTTTAAAATGACTTAGTCATCGAGGAAATCTTTTTTATTACTGTAATTAATAACCTTCGTTCAAATCTCAAAGACCGAACTTTTTCACTGGATTGTTTTCGTACGAGATTTCTTCTTTTAGGACCAGGTAACCTAAGTTCTTCTTTGTAGATCGTTTTAAATGACTTAGTCATCGAGGAAATCTTTTTGATTACTGTAATTGATGACCTTCGTTCAAACCTCAAAGACCGAACTTTTTCACTGGATTGTTTTCGTACAAGTTTTTTCTTTGTAGATCGTTTTAAATGACTTAGTCATCGAGGAAATCTTTTTGATTACTGTATAATTGATAACCTTCGATCAAACCTCAAAGACCGAACTTTTTCACTGGATTGTTTTCGTACGAGATTTCTTCTTTTAGGACGAGGTAACCTAAGTTCTTCTTAAATGACTTAGTCATCGAGGAAATCTTTTTGATTACTGTAATTGATGACCTTCGTTCAAACCTCAAAGACCGAACTTTTTCACTGGATTGTTTTCGTACGAGATTTCTTCTTTTATAATTAGGACCAGGTAACCTAAGTTCTTCTTTGTAGATCGTTTTAAACATGACTTAGTCATCGAGGAAATCTTTTTGATTACTGTAATTGGTGACCTTCGTTCAAACCTCAAAGACCGAACCTTTTTGAAACTGGATTGTTTTCGTACGGGATTTCTTCTTTTAGGACGAGGTAACCTAAGTTTTTTCTTTGTAGATCGTTTTAAATGACTTAGTCATCGAGGAAATCTTTTTGATTACTGTAATTGATGACCTTCGTTCAAACCTCAAAGACCGAACCTTTTTGAGTTGTTCATTCGTATAATACAACGTAGTTTTAGAATAAAGCTGCTATGTCCAACAAACTGCCTTATTAATATTGTGGTGGATAAACACAATAATATTGTGGTGCGTAAACAACTCGAAACTGGAGTATTTCGATATTTTTTTGATGAACGCTTTTCGCAACAGAATCTTTATCACATAAAGTAAAAAGACGCAAGCATAGAGTCGTTTTCGTATGAGTGGGAAGGATTTACGGTACGGCTCGTTAGGTGACGGTACCGTGTCTAAGCATTCTGATTGGTTGAGCAACGATTTTGCGCGCTGTGATTGGTTGAATAGAATGAACGTAACTCCGCAGGGGCGGATCCAGCGATTTTGTAAAGGGGGCGCCCGATCAGGTTAGACTTTGGTTTCAGCCAAATTTTATTTAAATATTTTTTTTGGCGAAAAAGGTATTCGAATTTCCAAAAGGGGGGCGTGCGCCTCCTTCGCCCCACCCTAAATCCGCCCCTGCTCCGTGCCGTAGGTTTCCCACTCATATGAAAACGATTCTAAGAATTTGTGTACGGTACGGCTCGTGCGGTAACGGTACCGTGCCGTGCCGTGTCCAAACATTCTAATTGGTTAAGAAACTATTTTGCGCGCTGTGATTGGTTGAATAGAATGTCTTCGATTCTGCACCGTGACGGTAACTCCGTGCCGTAGGTTTCCCACTCATATGAAAATTAACGATTCTAAGAATTTGTGTCGAATGTGTAAACGGTTCCACGTAAGCATAAGCGCAAGCATAAGAAATGGAAAAACACCACAATGTAGCTGTTTTAAATAGATGTCGTCGGAAAGGGCCCAAAACCACCATGGGAGACCTAAAAGATGCATCGAGAAAATATGCTTATAATTATGCTTATGCGCGTTTTCAGTGACATTAATGGCCTCTTGTACTTCCCATTTTCACAGTGAAATAAGACCTCTTGTGCTTGCGCTTATGCTTGCGTCGCTAGTGAAAACCAGGCGTAATTATATAAGGCAACTAGCTACAACTCACCCAACAAGAAAAGTTACTTCGTTTTCAGTGACAACTGTTTCTTTTCAAGATGAATTCAACGAACTTTACAAGGATATCAAGAGGATGGATGGAGTTCAGGAATCGAGGTACCGTCACCGTTGCTATGGAGACAAGTACTCTGTTACTCATCGGACTGATTGCCATCAGTGGAAACCTTCTCGTGGTGATCTCCGTCTACCGAAATCCAAGTCTCCGCACCATTACTAACTACTTCGTGCTTTCATTAGCCCTGGAGAGCATTTTGTATCCAACTATGAGTCTGCCTTTAACCCTCGTCACGTCGATCAAACGTCGCTATGTCTCTGGCCAATCAGCGTGCGATTTCCAAGCGACTGTGATTGTCAGCCTCGTTTATTTGACGGTCATCAGCATCGCACTCATGGCCGTTAATCGGTACGTGCGCGTCTGCAAACCGCAGAAATATGCACGAATTTTCAACAAGAAGTCAGCGTGTTTCATGCTCGGGTTTGCATGGATTGTAACTTTTGCCGTTGTGACTTTTGTTCTCAAAGGTACCAATATGACAAAGGCGATGTTTTCACCCAGAAAAATGGCCTGTTTGTTTTTTTACCGTGAAAGATTCAGTCTGCCCGCAATACTTGGCAATCTGTGCTTTGCTTTGTGTCTTTTCACTCCGCTAATCACCATCATCTTTTGCTACTACAAAGTTTTCAAGAAAATTCGAGAACACAAAAGAAACATCGCTCCGTCGTCAACCAATAGTGGACTGGGTACGAGCATCCAAGAGGTTAAAATCACGTGGACATTGTTTGCAGTGTTGCTAAGTTACTTGTTGTCATGGATACCAGCATTTGTTATCATCATGGTTGGCAATATATTTGGTCTTAGTGCTTTACCTCGTCAGGTTCACATGTTGGTAACGTACACCGTTCTCGCTAGCAGTGCCGTGAATCCACTCATCTATGGAACACTGAGTCCACAATTTAGGAATGAATATGCTAAAATATTCAAAATCAAATGAAAAACGCGTTTTGCCTTCACGGTGCCTGGGTAATAATAATAATAATAATAATAATAATAATAATAATAATAATAATAATATATAATAATAATAATAATAATAATAATAATAATAATAATAATAATAATAATAATAATAATAATAATAATAATGGAAACTTTATTTCATGTATAATAATGATCGCTTGGATTTTTACAATTAACTAATGATATTAAAAACAAACAATAAATAATAAATAATAATAATAATAATAATAATAATAATAATAATAATAATAATAATAATAATAATATATAAATAACAACAACAACAACAACAACAACAACAACAACAACAACAATAATAATAATAATAATAATAATAATAATAATAATAATTTGATAAAGAAACTATGATGAGCATAGACAGAACAAATGTTCGGAAAAAATCAGACGCCTCGAGCGGGATTCGAACCCACGACACCCCGATTTCGTGACAGGTGCGAGCTACCGAGGCAACTACAGTGGCGTGGAGTTCATGTATTTTATCAAATAATAATAATAATAATAATAATAATAATAATAATAATAATAATAATAATAATAATAATATATAGCGCAAATATCTATATGTATATAATCAAATGCGCTTTGAGCCTTCTCTCTTCAAGTCGACAGTAGGTTAGGCCACATACACCGGGAACTTCGTGCCCTACTCTTAGTCGAACAGTGGTGTGGGTTCTTTTACGTCCCTCCGTTGCAATGTAATGGAGCGTGGAGATCGAGACGGGACCGCCATTTTTACGTCATCCGAGCCACGCGAAGGTCTAACCATTTGTAGATGTAATTACAAAGGCAGCACCTTCTCCTCAATTATTTTAAGACCCCGAGTAATGGTCCGGCAGGGACTCGAACCACGAACCTCCCACACAATAGACCGGTACTAAGCCAACTGAGCCAACCGGACGGCGGTCCTCTCCCCAACCCCTGTTCGCCTTTCCTGAGTTGCGCTGAAAACTGGTAACTAGTAGGGGAGTCGCTGAAAACTGGTAACTAGTAGGGGAGTCGCTGAAAACTGGTAACTAGTAGGGGAGTCGCTGAAAACTGGTAACTAGTAGGGGAGTCGCTGAAAACTGGTAACTAGTAGTGGCATTCACTGAAAACTGGTAACTAGTAGGGGAGTCGCTGAAAATTGGTAACTAGTAGGGGAGTCGTTGAAAACTGGTAACTAGTAGGGGAGTCGCTGAAAACTGGTAACTAGTAGGGGAGTCGCTGAAAACTGGTAACTAGTAGTGGATTCACTGAAAACTGGTAACTAGTAGGGGAGTCGCTGAAAATTGGTAACTAGTAGGGGAGTCGCTGAAAACTGGTAACTAGTAGGGGAGTCGCTGAAAACTGGTAACTAGTAGGGGAGTCGCTGAAAACTGGTAACTAGTAGGGGAGTCGCTGAAAACTGGTAACTAGTAGGAGAGTCGCTGAAAACTGGTAACAAGTAGGGGAGTCGCTGAAAACTGGTAACTAGTAGGGGAGTCGTTGAAAACTGGTAACTAGTAGGGGAGTCGCTGAAAACTGGTAACTAGTAGGGGAGTCGCTGAAAACTGCTAACAAGTAGGGGATTGTGGACTGCATGCATTATTTTCAATATTCACCTATTTCAAAAAACGTTGTCGACCTATTTTCTATGGAACGAAGTGTGATACGCAAACAAGCACTTTAAAATGTTCGCATTTTGTAATTAGTCCTTATAGAAACAGTTGTGGTTTAAATAATTGTCAGCACATAACCAGCATTCACTTCGGTCTTGGCTTGATGCTTTGAACGTACTTTGAACGCGACGTTTTTTGAAATAGGTGTATATGGCGGCAAGCTTAGATGGTACGTAATCAAAGGTTGAAGTATACAGCTAATTCAGAAAACGTTGTCGGCGATCGACTTCAAGCCTACGCGACTAGACTGAAAAGGCGTATGGGTAAAAAAGGAACGTCTCACGGAATATGAATCATATCTGCTGCTGTTTGCTTGTTTTAAAACGCGTAGGCATACATTTACAGATTCACCTGCCATTGTCACCAAATACGAAAAGCATGCAAGTGAATTATCATATCTACCCATAATGCATTTCGATCTAGTCGCGTAGGCTTGAAATCGATCGCCGACAACGTTTTCTGAATTAGCAGTATAAGTTTAGCACACAGTATGTTTCAAGGCTCGGAAGGGTACTTTGCAGGAATACAATCACGTGGTTGTACTGGATGGCAATAACATCTGACTTATTTTCTCCGACCTCATTGTCGTTCTTTCTAAAACAGCACAAGGTCATATTCAGAGAATTACAATTATCCCGAAAGTCCACGGTTCTTGCCGTGCGTTGACCGTGCCTCGTCCAAGCATTCTGATTGGTTGATCAATGATTTCGCGCGCTGTGATTGGTTGGTTGAATATATGTCTTCGATCCCGCACCGTACCGTATGTTTCCTTCCCACTCCTACGCAAACGACTCCATTAATTACCAAGACACGTTTTAGCATGATTGAATGAATTTTATTAATCAAGCTCATTATAGGCTCTATATCTACACTACGCCATAGAAAAATATATCACAAAATTTCTATCAAATAAGACATGCAAACAGCTGTTTCTGGAGACGTCGGTAAAAGCGTCCAATCCTACATGACAAAACCGTCAGGAAAAATGGATCATATTGAATTATTATTTGTTTGTTTGTGTTTTCTTCGTAATGAAAACTTCAATCATACACAAGTCTCCATCATTACGACCAAAGGTACCACAGTTTCGACTGAAGGGGTTACGGACGCTAAATACGGCTTTTACTTTACTTTTTTTACTTAGTATTCTTCACAATAACACTGCTTCCATAGTTTCTTTCGTTCTTGTCGGTTTGGCTTCAGTGTTTTTACCGATGTCTTTTGAAACAGCTCAGTGTATAAACCCTTTTAATAAATAAATCCCACAATGCATGATTTCCCGCGCTTGACGTCAAAATTATTCGTTTGAATATAATTCTTTTGAATAGATCTAGAATTATAAATGTGACGTCAAGCCGGCGCGGAAACTCATTGCGTTGTGGGATTTATTAATACCTTTCATTATTAGTTAAATATACTGTAAAATAATAGCGATAGTATATATAATCGCTCCTAAGCTAATTTTTCATAGCACTTATTAGGCTCTGGTTATATGTTTTCATACGTTTTAACGATAACATGTTAAATTATAAGACATGGAGGCTAGGTTACAATTCAAAATGGCGGCTAAACTTTCCCTCAAGTAAGAGTTTTTGTTGTACAGATTTTCGCATGATTGTCTTCATATTTTCGCTCCTTTACTTCTGAGGATGTTTGACACAACATCAAGCATTTGTTATGGTACAATCATTCGTAATATGTTTTCAGTAGCATAAGGAATAAACTGATTTCGAAAATTGTTTCTACAACGTGTGCGGTTGTATACCTACTCATCGAGTCATTGTACATAAACAAGATATGCAGATAACCAAATAAGGACAGCCTTGATGGTACTGATGGATGTAAAGAAGAGAAAAAGAACAAAAGAGGAAAAAAAAACCCACTTTCTATAAGAGAATTAATTAAGGAAGAGAACATAAACGCTTAGCATCAACAACATGCATTGTCTCAGAACAAGTAACAAAACTTAATACAGATCTATACTTCATAGGGGTGTTTCAAAAAATGTTGTCGGAAGCCTTCGCAATCGTTTAATTTCATTATTGCATGATGCAACAACTTGAGCAGTCACACGTATTCTCTATCGATTCTTTATACAAGAAACAGACAAATAGTTTATCCCATGGTCCTCTCGGTTTAGTCACATGATTGTTTTACCCATGCGCCTTTTCGGTCTGATCGCATGGTCAATTTTCTCGATGCATCTTTTAGGTCTCCCATGGTGGTTTTGGGCCCTTTCCGACGACATCTATTTGAAACAGCTACATTGTGGTGTACACGATTTACTAATGCTAATCTAACAATTGTACATTTATATATATATATAATACAGCAATTTGCAAAAAATTCTTTAAATTTTGATAATATATAAATATATGTAAACTATATAAAACATTATGGGATACCATCACTGATATCAGGGTTTTATCACTAGAATATCATATATTTATATATTCTCAAAATATACAGAATTTTTGCAAATGGCTGTAAATATGATGCCACAATAAAACTGCGACATTAAATAATAGAAAACTCTCTTTTATTCTTCAAGATCCATTAAATTTGATCTTGCTTTAAAGTATCCTTAATTGTATAGATGTCATGATTTTACTTTTTAAAAACTGATATACTCTGGACGACGAAAGGTTAAATAATTGTTTTCAGATTACACGATAAATGTTACTTGTTTCTTTAGTTGTATCTAAATATTGATTAAGCTAACAGACATTCATGCAAAAACTGGAGGTGCTGGTGCGTTATCTTGGCCACTTTTGGCACAAGAAAACAACACGGCTGACCTTTTATCGTTATTTTTTAGCAAGACGGTGAGATACAACTATATGAAACGTCTTCTTTAATTCCAAAGACGACACTGTTTATTGGGATACCTGTGGTCATGTGAAAAGAAGAGAGGAGACTTGAACCGAACCAAAGGTCTCTCTCCCAGTCCTCCTATTTCCACTAATTACCACAGGGAGCCCATGTCATAGTAAATACTATATTCTCTACTTTCTCATAGCACATAATGCTTTGCGCCTTGGGGGGTAATACAAAAGAAAATGGTGTTGCATAATTACATGGTTGACAGAATGCTCCCATTTTCTTTTGTATTACCCCCCAAGGCGCAAAGAATTATGTGCTATGAGAAAGTAGAGAATGGATGTTTTTATAACTGATTGTATTATTGTTTTTATAACTGATTGTAGATAATACAAAAACTGGTTGATAACCGGTTTCAAGTAAAGTTTTTTCTTGGAGATAAACCTCACTTGATTAAATAATCTATCAAAATAACGCTACAAATCATTTCGAAAATAAACAAAAAATATTGCAAAAGCATTTAGTAAATTCTTATTTTTTTTACAAAACAATCTATGGCAGTCAGCGGTTTAACTCTCCATGCTATGGAGCATGCGCGGTTACTCTTTTTTTTTACTTTGTTCATTTAGTGAACAACTTTAATAAGACTTTAGTAAGCCTGATTTCATGAAAATTTCGTAAATTAAGTAATTGCTTGGTATCAATCGGCTGTTAAGTCTATAAATCTCATTATTTACCTTCACTGAGGGGCAAACACTGCTCCCCATGTGCTATCAAGCAAAAAGGACAGCTAATAAATCCCATAAAATAAGGAGACACCTGCGTTTTGTAATTGGTCTTGTTTTCGCGGTTCGAATTATGGTTCGAATTACAGCCGTGGATTACAAAACAATACTTGTGAACTAACTTATCTTAGATACAATCTTGAATCAGGGAGGGGTTAGACACGGTCCGAAAAGTACTGTGATTGGCCAAATAAAACAACTATGATACTTTTCGGACCGTGCCCAACCCCCCCTGATCTTGCTTACAGGCCCTAATTCCAAATGGGCAAATGTAGTCCCCCACACACCAAAAAGACTAATATCAGTATAAAAAAATAACGAGCTTTCCCCTGTCCTAATAGTATTAAATTATTTTCCTATTTTGGTTAAATACTATATTTTGATATATAAGTAAATAAGTGTTTCAATTCGTAGACTTCAAATATCTAATTTGCCTTTTAACTAAGATTGTAGAGAACTTTCGAAATATCTACCCAACCCTTCCCCTCTACAAACATATCTACACAAACATAGGCATCCCCTCCCTCCCTCCCCTCCTCCGTGTAAATAGGACGATAAACGAAAGCGTGAAAGAGCGTCAATTTTCTGGAAAATGTGCGCAGTTCAACCCTATTTCTCAAACTCATTAATTATTCATAAGGTAACCAGCCAATCCGGTGCATCAAATCCGGTCACATGATGGACCTGGAAACCCCGGAAAGTCCGCTCAAGAGTACTTTGAAATGCATTTCAAAGTCCAAGGACTTTGCAATGATGGATTTCAAAGTACTCTTCCTGAGTTCTTATCCCTCATATAACAATCATCGGGACCTTGGACAGAGTACCACTCTGTCCGAATGAGATTCTATCTGAAAGCAGGCTCTACTTCATGCTACTCAAGAGTCCAACACATGTGGGATATTATTTATATACGATGTACTCGACTCTGCGCATGAGCAGAGAATATGCAGACTGGAATTCTTGCTTTTCCGGGCTAAAATCTTGCAACTCTTTATTTATTGCCTTTAGGCCATTGCATGTAATAATTACAATGAGTATGAGAAGTCGTTCCAAAACCTCGAATTCGGACTAGACGGGGTTTCCAGTCCTCGGCTTCGCCTCGGACTGGAAACCCCGTCTAGTCCTCATTCTCGGCTTTGAAACATTACTTCTCAACCACAGAAAGCCATAGTATATCAAAGGTGCGCGCGGCACAGAAACGAATTTCTTATCTAGCAAGTTGTTGGGATCCCTGTGGACGCATCCTCGTTCCCAGGGCCCTCTCACTCTCTCCTCTTGAGCTAGCAAGTTCACGCATCCTCATACTAAACTTATGCATGCATTTCTCTTACATCAGAAGTTAGTAGAAAAGGTTGGAAAATAAACAAAATAGAATATCTAGATCATTTGTTTTTCATTAAAATATAATTCTAATTTTCACCATGCATTCTAAGTATACTTTGTAAATTATTCATATATTTCATTCTATAAATTATCGTTTATAAATCATTTCAAAATATATAGAATCAATTGTTTGTTACTTTGAACAAACTACAAATTACTTATTTTACAAATTATTAACGGATTATTGTCTTTTTGAAAGATAAATTTATAGAGATCTGGCTAAGTGTCTAGCTCTATATTTTCAAGCCACCAGCAGTTTCTCCTCCCGTCCCCCTCCCCCTCTGTCTTCTTCTGTCCCTCGCTAGACGACAAAGGCCATAGTGACAGGTACTGCTCTAGGCTATTCTAAGTGTCTTACATTTTTATTTCGTTAGAAGGGGACTTGTCATCAATAACGAAGGGGGAGGGGAGGGCTGAATAAAAACATTGATTTTCATGCATTAATCTCGTCTAGCGAAGCTAATCTCAGAAAAATACCCAGGACCTCCTCTCCCCACCCCGCTAAGTTATTGACCAGTCCCAAAGTTATATTTTGCTACAACCAAGGCCGCTTTCCATTTGAGCGAATCGACTAGTCTTTCAACTAACTTTAATAATCGAACACCATCGGCCGCCATTTTGAATATGGTCAGGAGTCCGACTTCCTCGATACCAGGTCGATCTCGGTTTTCTGGAGATTTAAAGTACAAAGAAGCAGCGGCCATGTTGGTGGTACGAACAAGAGAAGCTAATGAGGAATGTATTGGTAACCATGGACGCCATGACGTCACGTGAAAACTGGACGGAAAACGGAAAACGGACGGAACCGATAATATGGTGGGTTGTGTATAACAAGCATCAAGAGTTCCAGACTTCCGGTACGCGCGCAATGCATTGTGAGATTATAACAAAGGAAAAGTGAGCATCAAGTGAGCAAAAACATAGCTTGGGCTCCCTGTGTCTAGAATTGGTGCTCATTTTTCCTTTGTAATAATCTCATAATGCATTGCGTGCGTACCGAAAGTCTGGAACTCTTGATGCTTGTATTATGACACCAAGCAGTCAGACCGGTCTATCCGCTTAAATGGAAAGCGTCCGCGGTTTCATTGAAAATGCTCGTACTCGTCGAAATTCCACTTCAACGACAACTATGCTATTTATAATCCATTGTAATTGGAAGTTAACCATTCTTATATCACTTGTTAAATAGTTTTATACTCTATATATCGGTCATTGTTTGGAACGTATCACAAATATCTGCATGAAAGGCATCCTATGCATAAATAGAACATGCAACTAGAGAAATTCTTATATCAAGTATAATTTTATAGAAAAATAATTTTTCATGTTTGAAACTAATAGATCTACATACATACAAAATATCGGCGAACTACCGTAATAATTCTTGAAATAAATGGCGTGATTTATATCACGCATAACGCACTCTCGACTCAAGTGAAAGTGACTGTTATAATGTACCAGGTGTTACGAGCAGGGCTGTGGCGGGTGTTACAGACCTAAAGCTTTATTATAATTTGCTATAAACGAAATAAAGAAGGCCGGCTTCACTACATGAGTGCGTGACAGAACAACGCAGAAGGTTCTACAAGTGCGCGCTTAACTCCAATCGTTTTCTTGAAGTTTCTGTCCTGCGCAACACTGATATAACTGCAGGTGCACACAGTATGCTGAAGCTATAGTCAATACTCCTTTTTACAGTTCCCGGCGCCACCTTGAAAGGTAGCCGTAGCAATGGAACATGAGTGAGTTGCATAAGATATAACGCCGGGAATAACTGTCAACGTCAGGCATTTAAAATTCAGTAGTCATTTTGAGTGAGCTGAAAATTCGACGTTAGGGACTTGCCGGAAATTAGCAGGGGGAGGGGGGGGGGGGGGGGGGGGGGGGGGGGGGGGAAATGGGGGAGGGTTATAACTTTTTGAGCCCCCTGAAAAGGGAGGGTCATGAAAAAATAGGCAGTGAAAAAGGGAGTATTTTGGCATTTTAGGCCAAGACCAAGGGGAGGGTCAGGAAATTTCATTCCCATCGCTAGGGGAGGGTCACAACATTTTCAACGCTCAATTTAAAATCTCCACACCCCTCCCCCCTCTTAATTTCTGACAAGTCCCTTAACACGGTTAAGCTCGGCGTTAAGCTTTATGAAACTCGCCACAGATGTTTTCGAATGTACAATTTCTCCGGTAGAATTGTTTTTCTTACAAACTCTTATAGAGTCGTAAGTCCATCGATTGCTTGTCATGACATTTATACCTATTGAAATGTCGGCCATAGTCACCTATATATATATATACACCTATTTCAAAAAATGTTGTCGAGGATTATAGGTCATTCCAAGACCGAACTGCATTATGGTAACAACATGAATAGCCAAATTAACATTGCACTTCCTGTATGAAAAGCTGTATCATATTGTAACTATTTGAATTCAAACAGGCCAAGACAAATTTTCTCTGGCATCCACGACATTCAAGCTGTTACCATAATGCAGTTCGGTCTTGCAATGACCTGATGTCTTCGACACTGAACCTTTTTGAAATAGGTGTACATGCTATATATCCGTACACAATACGAATAGTTTTAGTTATTGCCTACCAATATTTCTGAGCTGTTCGACCATAATGGAGGGATATATTGACTTTTCATCGATTTCCAAATCCGCCGCCACTAACGTAGGTACCAGCCTCCCCATGGCCAGATGCTACCGTGGAGATCTGGGAACTCTTAGGCATGTTGGATGCTAGGGACTGTTGCCATGGATCTGAGCACTGTCTCAGTCCTGGAGGACCGGAGTCTGGAAACTGTACTTGTTCGAGAGAAGTCTGCCATGGCTTCGATGCAGGCATCTGTGGAGACCAGTAGTCGGGAGGTGATCGCATTCCATTCCCCACAGGGGAGGAGTAGCGTCGTGGGTTGCGTTGAAGATTTTGATTCATACGGTTTCCACTTCCGGTAGGATTTTGACGAGGCCATCCTTCATAAGGATTAGCGCTGGAAAGAAGTCAAACGGAAGTATATAAAATCATTTCTTAATTCTCAAACTCATTAATAATTCACGAGGACAAAATAAAGGAATTCATTACCGTGAAGGAAATTTGAAAATGCATCTGATCTCATTAGCATTAAAAAAATTAGTCAACTTTAACTTTGAGTTTTTCCAATAATGCTTTTAATGGTTTCAGAAACAAACACTCGAGGACAGTTCTTCGGTTAAAATGATAAACTTGGCTGCGCCTCGTTCTATCAACCCACTTCACGGTATTTTAAAATCGGAGGAAGAACTCTTTGAGATCAGGGAATGTCGAAAGGGAGGGGGAATCAGGGAAACCTACTCACCCAAAACTTTGCAGTTGTTTCAATTCGTCCCCATTCCTTGCAATGTGCTTCCGTCCAAACTGGGTTTGCTTATCTAGACCATCTAGACCATCCTCTGAAGATCCACTCAGAGAGGAACCAGACCTCGCCGAGGAGTAACTATTGCATGAATTGTGTCTTCCAGTAGAAGGTGCGCTAAAAATATTTTCACTTGGTGTGGCCCAGCTTTGTGGAGAGTTTCCAACGCGTTTCCAGTCAGCAGATTCAAGAGAAAGATGGCGACCTAACTTTCCTGGAAAATTTTGCTGTAAAATTGACAAAAGGAAAACAGATTAGAGATATACGGTATCAATAAAAAATGGATACATTTTCGAGTCCACTTCTGGTATCGCTCGCGCGGGAACCTAAATTACACAGGCATCCCAATATTACAGTTGGGAAAATTTGTATCATCATTATGTACAGCGGTTCTACCTGCTGGTATTGCCATTGTGGTTTACCAGGCGCGGCTCCAGGTCCAGGTCCAGGTCCAGGTCCAGGTCCAGGTATCGGTCCAGGTCCAGGTCCAGGTACCGGTCCAGGTCCCTCGAGACCGTGTTTTGCATGAGGTCCACCCTTCTTAGTAGGCTCTGAAACGGCGTACAGAGGAAACCTTGGTGGCACACTTCCCTGAAGAAGGCCTTCGTTAATGTACTGAGGGGCGTTGTTGCCATATAAACGAGTTGGATTATGGAACGAAGGTGATGGAGAAGAAGTCGGCAGAGGAGACGGTGGGGCACTCTCCAGTAAGGGTGACGGTGGAACCGGTGAAGTGGAGCCATCTTTACCAGCCCGTTGTTGCAGGTAAAAGATGTGCTCGCGGTATTTGTACACCTATGAACATAATAAACATTGGACGTTACTAAAATGGCGCCACTGAATTAATTTCCAAGGATTTTGTTTGTTACTTCTTTTCGACATTGTTTACCTGTTCTTGGAGTGATGAGATTCTGGACTGCATAGAATCAAGATCCCTTCGGAGTTTATCTTTGATTGAAAGCAATCTTTCCTTTTCTTTACGCTCATTCAAGAAGTCTTCACGGTAGGCTTCATTCTGTTAATGCAATAACAAAACACTGTTATACAGTGGTTTCAATCAATCAAACACTAAGAAACATGGGAAATGTTATTAATTAGTTTCCTTTTGTCTAAATGATGGTGACTTCTGATCCGGACAGTCCTTACAATTCTGATGTGTGTTTGCAATAATTTCATATTATAGACAATCCCGTTCGACCTTGTTGCTTTTTAATTTGGCCAACGACAATGTTAACGTTGGAGTGTGGAGTGTAGAGTGTCGGTCCACTTGAAAGTGAAAGATATATTCCTAAATTTACATTACTGTCTTAACTTTAAACATTTCTATCTCTATTCGTTTCTAATCTTTCTTTCCTCATTCTATTTCTTCCTTCCTCCCTAATCCCTTCCTCCTTGCTTCCCCTAGTTTCTTCCATTCCTCCCACTTTTGTTCGTGACGAACGCGAACCTGTCTTTGCAGAGCGATGATTTGATCAATGGTTGGCAGCCTATTTTCTTGGAAGAGCTGCTTGAGCCTCTGGAAGTCGTCCACTTGACCATCTTGACTACACTGGAACCTCAGTAACTCTTCGTTTTTTATCTGGAAAATAAATGTACTAAGTTCGGAGCGGGAAGTGGGAAGATAGTAAAAAAAAAAAAAAAAAAAAAAAAAAAAAAAAAAGTGGGAAGATAATTAGAAAAGAACGCCACACCGACGCACTTGATTGTGTTGCATTTGATTTTCTTTGTAAATAAACGACTAACCTGCATGGATTTCATCGCTTTGGAAAGATTTTCAAGTTGTTGCCTCAATGCCTTTTGTTCGTTCATGGAGGCCAGCTTCTCCGTTCGTTCTCTTTCTACTTGCATTAATATATTATCATATTCTCTGCTTCTTCCATGTTCTCCTGACTGGTATTCGACTATCATGTTGTAGTACTGCTTGTTTTCTTGTTCAATTTTCTCGATATGTAATCGTTGTATGTTGTCTTGTTTGCTGTAATGATCTGTCAGATAGTCGAGGTCTTCTCGTTGCTAAATAACAAAGTACATAAGTTCATTGAAAATATACACTTTCTTCGTAAAATGTTTATCAAATAGACTTGAAAACTTCATTTTTCCCGCCGTTTCTAAAAAGGGCGGGAAATGCACTTCCAGTCAAGAAAATCTGACCAATCAAATAATGTAATTTTTTCGCGCCACTTTTAGACGCGCGCGCGCGGACGGAATCAGAGTGAAAAGAAGCTGGCACTTAGATTTTAGCTTTTGTAGTTTTGAAAATGAAGAAAGATAACACGGTACTCGATAGGAAAGCAAAGAAAAAGAAGGAAAAACTATAAAGGAAACTCCAAGGTAACAAAAAAGCTCTTAACGCCTTGTAGTACAGAGAATATTTGGCAGAGAGGAGACCTAAATTTCTGTCAAAAAGTACACAATTTTCAGTCAAGTTTACAAAGCGTAGCGCTTGGCGTAACTTATAAGTTACACACTACCTTAGTTTTGTCTTCTATAACAGCTCTTAGTTTCTCCTTGACATCTTCGAGTTCCTTTTCAAGTGCAGCATATTCTTCTCTTGGTACTTGATTGCTGATACGGTTTTCCCCGTTTGTTTTCTTGGTTGAATTCCGACTGGTTTCGCAATTCTTGACGGAGCTTTCGGTGTCGTTTTGAGCAGCAGAAAAGGTTTTGCATTCCTCACTTTCACGAAGTCCATTCGGCAACTTTTCCATGTTTTCTTTTGCTACAAAATCAGATATTTCTGATTCTGTAATCTTTGCTTTCATAAACGTTTCCAGTTGCTTTTCCAACAAATTGGGAAATGGTTCTTGTGTCCTGTGCCTTTGTTCAAAGACTAGTGTTTTGTTATTTAGAATTAGCTCTCCGATCTGCTGTCTCAAATCATCAATTCCTGTTATTTAACAAGAAATATACATAAGTGACTGGATATGTATTTTACAGGGCAGAACATAACCCAAAATTCAAGTATTTAACGGCAAAAAAATAAATAAAAATGGTACAGTTGTCAGTACTTTTTGGTATCTTTTTCGCCTTGCTAGGACCTGGGCCCCCACCCCCGCCCTTGTGCTGTGTACGGCCCTGTTTTATCTTTAACTCCATTGATAGTTTTAGCACAAAACTTTATCAACACCATCCACATCAGTCATCAATCAACCACAACCATCACCCATGCATTCCCTTGTCACAGGGATATAGCACCCCATGTTTTGGACACCCCTCATTACCATACCCCAAGTGATATGGGCATCCTTCCAAAACTGCCCCTTGATCTTTACAGGAATTTGACATGACACATTACACTGCAGTTATTATTTGAATGGAGATTACCATTGAAGTTTTAATAACATTTACTCTGAACTTCAAAAGAAAATTAAAAAATTAAAAGAAAGATGAAAAATTAAAATAAAAACCCCAAACAGATAGCAGGGCCGTACACAGCACAGGGACAGGGGGGGGGAGGCCATTGCCCCCCTAGCAAGGCAAAAAGATACCAAAAAGTACTGAGAACTGATCTATTTTTTGCTGTTAAATACGTACTAGCCCCTCCTTGAATTTTGGGTTGTGTACGGCCCTGGATAAACAGCAATAGACCAATTTGGCTAACGCAATGTTTACATTCTTTACCCCAATTCAAAACCTTTGGGAATAAGAGCTTTTTGTTCCAAACATTTCCATGTCAATGCTCTATTGAAATCGAAATACAACAGACAAAGAACCGTATTCCCAAAAGATCTGAATTGGGTACAACATTGCATTAGCCGATTTGGTCTATTCAAGGAACAACTCAGAGACTGGTGTAATATGTACTTGTAGGTATATGTTACAAGGAAGTTCATGGTCATATAAAGATTTATACTAAATTTGAATAAAAAATATCAGAAAAATTACATTATTGCAACAAAAAGATAAAAAAGAAGGTATCTTTCCAATACCACTTAATCAGACCTACCCTCAAATGAATTGTCACAAAATTCTGTCTGTTCTCCTTCAAGGTGGCCAACTTCATTCAAAAGGTCTCCATTGGATTGTGTAAGAGATGTTATCAGTTCTTCAATGTTGCCATAATAATACTATAATTTTAAAGAAAAGTTTATGTAAGTATGGTAATTCAAATATGTTCACTTCTAACAGGACATAAACTTATTTATAGGACAAAACATTATGTTGACAAAAGACACATTTACTACAGAGTTAGCCTTGATTCAGAAAACAGTCCGTCCAATTCAAAAATGTTTCTATTGTTTCATGTCAACATTTTTTCGTGTTCTTGTTGATATTTGTGAATAATTTACACTGACTCGAGGCTAACCCTGTACAAATGCGTCTCATGTCAATAAGTACAGCAGTTTTACAACGGGATCTGTGAACGCGAAAAGGGACTATTGCAATAAAATATTATAACTTATCGCCTTCCCTGAGCAATCAACTCTAGCTGCAGCATCTTGCAACAAGCTAAGGGCTGTTGCTTGTGAGAGGTGTGACTGTACAATAATAATAATAATAATATACAATTTATATAGCGCCTACACAGTGTTGTCCTAAGCACTTTATTCATGATAAAAACCTGTATTGACAATAACGTACCTAATCTAATAACAATCCTAAATTCTGTATTTGGTGACCTTGGGACTCTCACATTAATCCTCTTCCAATTTTAAGGACAATTTAATCTGGCACTATTCATAATCCCTTATGTCATGCTATAAATGTATTATTCCCTCTACTATAGACAGTGTGAACATGCATGCAGTCCCCCTTTTCCCTTCAGACTCAGTTGAATGAGAGAGAGAGAAATTCCAGACACGCAAGGATTGGGAAGGGAAAAGGGGGACTGTTCACAGTCTACTATAACTACTATAACTCCTATAACTCCAACAATGAGCACCTTCATGACCACCGCCAATTCAACTGTAATATTTTTCAAAATCAGTTTCATAATCCTAATGCAGGGTCGTCACTAGGTATTTGAGTAGCAGGCTCTAGCTAAAAAGTAAGGCTCAACTAGCCTTAAAATGGCAAGGCATGATGCATGTTAGCATTTGCATTCAAGATAGATGCCAGGTCAAATGAACCAGTTGCCAGATTGTGTTGACAACCCTGCTAATGCATTGTAATAATGACTAGATTACTAGATCACTTCATCATCACCATCATTTAATTAGGTATCTACAGAGATATTCGACAGTCTACTTCAAAATTGGAGGCATAACATCTCGTGATTGTAAGCTACTTGACTGCCATGGGCGCCTATCAGAAGTCAAGAACTGATGTTTCTTTAAAGCCAAGCCACAGGATATTGTAAAGCGCATTTAGACATTGTGAAATATGCTATATAATAACTTATTATTATTTCTTTCTTTGTTCGTTTATTAAATGTCTATTCCAAAGTTTAACCACTAAATCATTAATTGAACTGAAACTCTATAGCACCTCTATGAATCAAGGTGAATTCAATAATGCTCACTTCATTAAAGATCATTCTCTTCATTAAACTCCAAGCACACTATAGTGACCAAAAATCTAAAACTGATCAAGTCTTATTGTTAGTTACTGATACAAGTAGTATATATACAATATATGATATATATTATATGAGTTCAATGTTATTGGAATTTGAGTCGCCAAAAAGGAAAACGAAGGTTCATGTCATGTTTTGGCAAGCAAAAAATACTCTCACATGACAGTATGTCAAGCAAGTATGTCATTTCTGTCATTCATTTGGGGATAAAGTTTAACTCATTTTCCTATAAATATATAAAAATACAAACATTTTGAACCTATAAGAAATATTTTCTACATATAAACTTTCATTCATGTTTCATTCATATTTGAAAATGTATTGTTGAAAATAATATAAATTCTGACTAAAAGGAAAAAGCAATTCTACAAACATTGGAATATCAAAAAAAGATGATGACATTTAGACTGAATAAATTTTAAAATTCAATCTTTAAAAACACACAAAGGTCATTGTACCCAACCAATATCAATCATCAACAAAATATCCCTATTTTAAAGTATTTTCTAGAAAAACTTGTATATTATTCAGAACTTAAATATTCTACTAAATGAGTCTGCATATTACTTACTTTATGATGTTTACATTTCTCTAAACAATAGGTTGAAAGCTTTTTAGTACTCTGTCAGTCTATACAAGAAACGGATGGCGAAGTTCGCCTACATATATACACTGAAAGACTCTGCTTCCTATGACTCCTATAACTATCCGGTGTAAAGTACTGAGCATACTTGAAGATAAAATCTCAATCCTAAAGAGGGAAAATTCAATGTAAGCTTGAAAAAGCTTTCTTTTATAAATAGCATTTCGTCATTTATCTACACGTCAAGGTCGTTCGTGTGAAATCGAATCCTTTTCACTGAGTTTAATTCGATTAGTTCATTGTTTGAGAACTCAGAAGCGTTAATTAATTGACTCCGATAGTGTATTAACTATTGCACTGTAGTTAAGACCTGTATGCTATTAAACGTTAGGCAGCAGAGGGCTGGAATACCGTTGCATCATGTATTTGCGTTGCGAAATTGTGAAGAAATCGCTGGGGTGTTGTTGTCTGTCTGGCGGATGCATGACCGGCGTTGGGTGTATTCACATACATGTACATTTCCCTTGCAACATTAAAATACCATGCGACTGCACTTTGACAAATCTCGTTAATCTAGTTAAGTTCAAGTATCTAGCTTCAATTCAATACCAATGAATGGAATTGTAGCATCGAAGAAGTCGAGCACAGATTTTATATCGATTTATATTTGCACCACTGAAGCGAAGATAATTGTATTTCATGCTCGAGTGAGCGACGCTATCATGCACGCGAGCAACACGAGTATTTAAAACAATTCGATCCAAAATTATTCGTGGGTAAAAGACACATTCTATAAATGAGCCATTGAGGGTTCCATTAGTCCACAGCGCGTTGCAGTAAGGCGGTTAAGTCCTCACGCATACATATCAAACAATTTGTATAAACAATAAATAGCTTGTTCTCCATTGATCAGAAATATATTCCAAATCACAACGAAAGAGCAAATACTATATGTACAGAATTCATTTGAATGGACGTGTTCGGTTAGTTAAACTAGTTAAACGTGAAATTTGCATGATTACAGGGTCCCGTGAGATTAGATACCCGGATATTTTCCAGTTGCTAGTATAACATCAGACACGAACAATGCGTGTACAGAAATAAATACATGAAATAAACAGCTCGTTTACTTGCAAAACCACTTACCATGCGATGTAGTTTTCATGCGGAACAAACGAGGACACAGTTTAATGGTTTTCAAAAGAGATCAAGCACGATTGATTTAAATCACGGTCAGGGCCGATAGTTTCTGCTCGACAGAGCTCCAGCTCTGTCTAACTAAGAGCAGTTCAAAGATTAACACCAATCCAACGCAGAATCTTAACTGAGTAAATAGGAAGATCAAACTTACATAGCTTGCCCAGTTATCAATAAAAACCACGTGGTCTGCGATATTCACAGAGTAAAGAAATGGTTGAGACGTTGGTGCAACACGAAAACCACTGGGGCGCCCACTTTCATATAGCTGGCGCTCAAGTTTCAATCCAATTCTTACATTCCGTGTCAAAACAGAAAATTATCCCAGTTGGAGCCTGCGCCGTGATACCAGGGAGTCACTGTTCGCATTCCTGTGCGAGGCTAGAATTACAGGCCCCGTCACAGCAAAAATACTGATTTAGGACGACTAAGTAATATGCGTACGTACATCATTTATACCAACCGTGTCCTCGTTGAGTGGGGTAAAGTTGTCTTCCTCTGTAACAGGAGAAGATGGACTTGATCTCCAAGGCGCATGCTGTCGCTCCACACGCAAATTTCTCAAAGGCCCAGTTTCCTTTCCAGTCGTTTCGCTATATCTGATACAATCTCGTTTTGACTGGGGAGCCATTTGCCTCGCGTGTTCATTCGTCGTTACGTCTGAACAGAATTCCTTCTCACTGGCACTCTTCAAGGAGGAAAGACATTTGGGATGAAGTTGATGTAGCTTCGAAAGCAACGAGTTTCTCTGGCGCAACAGTCTGAATATAGCAACGTAATCATCTTCTGTTAGGTCGTCAAAATCAAACGAATCTTCTTTACCTCCAATCTCGCACTCAAAAAGCTCAATGCCATCGTTCTCAGGAGGGCACCACCGAACAAGGGCCGGAGGTTCCATCGTAGTGTTGATTTCTTTACATATTGTTCAGGTTTTGGGATTTTCAACTTGAAAATGGCGGTCACGGATCGCTGCCAACATTTCCTGAATATTTTTTCTAGACCAGTGACCGGGTTTTTTGACTCTCGTATTATCTTCCCTGAATTTTGTTATACATGACCTTGTAACGGACCGGAAATAAACTTTGTGCTGCAAGACGAGAGCATCTTTTCAATGAATGGCCGCTGGGCATCCGGAAGTGAAACTGTCGGTGACCAAGTCAGTTTCCCGCAAAATCTCAGTATTCCTACTTTACACAAGCAATTTTAATTTTGACCATGTCTATTTATTATTTCCTCAAATCTCGATCAGATAAGTCAGGCTGTCCGTCCCTCTGTCTGTCATTCTGTCCCTATGTCATTCCGTCCCTCTTTCCGTCATTCATTCCGTCACTCTGTCCCGGTCGGTCGGTCAGTCGGTCAAATGTGAACAACTTAACGATGAATATACATTTTATTTCTCAATTTTTTTCATCTTTTCGATAAATCCAATTCATTCATTCATTCTTCGTTTATTTATTCATTCATTCTTCGTTTATTCATTCGTTTATTCATTCATTCTTCGTTTATTTATTCATTCGTTTATTCATTCATTCATTCTTTGTACATTCATTCATTCATCCATTTATTCATGCTCCTGTCATGGTTTATTCTTTGTTCATTCATTCATTCGTTTGTTCATTCATGGTTTATTCATTCATTCATTCGTTTATTCATTCATTCATTCGTTTATTCATTCATTCATTCTTTGTTCATTCATTCATTCGTTTATTCATTCATTCATTCTTTGTACATTCATTCATCCATTCATTCATGGTTTATTCATTCATTCATTCATTGTTCATTCATTCATCCATTCATTCATGGTTTATTCATTCATTCATTCATTCGTTTATTCATTCATTCATTCTTTGTTCATTCATTCATTCATTCATTCATGGTTTATTCATTCATTCATTCATTCGTTTATTCATTCATTCATTCTTTGTTCATTCATTCATTCGTTTATTTATCATTCATTCCGTTCATTCATCCATTCTTCGTTTATTCATTCATTCTTCGTTAGTTTATTCATTCATTCATTCTTTATTTATTATTAATATTATTATTATTTTATTTATTAGCCTGCAGTTAGCTTTACAGTTGCAAATACTGTAGTCGCAAGCACAAAACATTTATAAATTATTTATTTATTTATTTATTTTTTATTTATTTATTTATTTATTTATTTATTTTTTATTTATTTATTTATTTATTTATTATTTATTTATTTATTTATTTATTTATTTATTTATTTATTTATTTATTTATTTATTTATTTATTTATTTATTTATTTATTTATTTATTTATTTATTTATTTATTTATTTATTTATTTATTTATTTATTTATTTATTTATTTATTTTTATTTATTTATTTATTTATTTATTTTTATTTATTTATTTATTTATTTTTATTTATTTATTTATTTTTTATTTTTATTTATTTATTTATTTATTTATTTATTTATTTATTTATTTATTTATTTATTTATTTATTTAACACGTTTAATTTTGAGTATTTGTTTATTCGCCCATCTTTTCTTCTCTTCCAAATAAATGGATTTTTCTTCGTGAAGTACTGGGTTCCAGTTGAGCAGTGTCGCTCATCATTGCTGGTTACTGCGCACAACAGAACCAGCTGCATAGTCACTTTTGCAGAATGAATATTTAAACTTTTTCTTGTAATTCTGCCGAGAGTTGGTTTGCGCGTTACGATCGTCTTCCGCAATTTCAATTTTTCGCAGTATGGCTCGCCTGATACATTTGTCTTTGGTGGTGTCAATTCTGGCAGTGTACTTGTACACAAACATAGCACACGTGCAAGCAACTTTATCGAAAACTAACAAAGAGAAGAAGCCTAAAGGAAAAAAGGTAGAAATACTGTTTAATAGGTAATAGGATCACGATATGTACTTTGTAAATTCAAACTTTACATTTACGTAAAGATTATAGTTTTTGTAAGTAATCATTTCAGCTATGTGTATGTGTTGCGGTTGGTTTGTCATCACAGAGTTGTAAATCTTTGAATTTGCAAAATGTTAGGATATTTTAGATTATGGTTTATGTTAATGCCACCATGTTGAGATAGCTGTAATATAATATTATTGTAACTGTCTGACAGGACTTAATATAACTTATCTTTTCAACTTCGAGTTTTTAAATAGCAAGAAAAAAAAGACTTTTTAAGGTGGCTACCGGTATATACAATATGTACATTAATTATCTCATATTATACATGTATGTAATTATACATACATTTTTTAACAAACAGTTCTAGTTAATATTTGATGATTTCAAAGAATTTTAAAACAATTTGAAACTTAATCCCTTTTCCAAATTTATTTTACATAATCTCTATAAGTTATACTGTATCTATAGCTAGTTGTTCCTAGCTTTTCTTGCTACAAATTATCATGTTACAAATAGTGTGCTTTAAATATTTTAAGCAGGCTCAAATTACCACAATGAGAGGCGTGTAATCCCCTGGATAAAAGGGTTCAGCATTGTTAAATCTTTGTTACCAAGAAATATGTTAAACTGCATGTGTTGATTGAAACATTGTCTCAATGTTGTACAAAATTGCTGAACATCTTGCATGAGATATTCTTCCAGAATTTCGCCAATAATATGTTACGGTTTGTTAATTAAGCAACAAACGTCGAATGATGTATTATGAGCTTTACATGTACATGTAGATATATAATAATTTGCTTGTACTCTTTTTGTGAAGCAAGGGTGGCCGAGTGGTGAGAGCCTCCGTCTGTCACCTCCTGCCCCAGGTTCGATTCCCAGATCGACCTGGAATCACATGTGATTTGAATTTGTCAGTTCATTCTCTCCCTTCACTAGCTTCGAGGGTTTTTCTCCGGGTACTCTGGTTTTCCTCCCTCAGTAAAAACGAACTAGTGAGAGTGTGTGTGAGAGTACAGTGTCCCCCAATTAGTGCGCAAGTGCTAAAATACACAGTTATTTATTTAATCAATTAATGTTGCCATAGATATGTGTACCGGTAATTGCTTTTGTAACATGATGAACGAAGAGTGTGGGAATGTTGGATGATGGTCTCTTGGGGATGGGCGCGGCGTATTTAAGAGCAGAGCCATGCGCGGAGAAGGCGGAACGAGGAGATCGAAGTCAACTAAGAGCGGTCAAAAAGGTTGAGTACATGTAGTAAAACGACGGATCGGATTGAAGCCCCTTAAAAGCTTGAGAAGCTGCTACAACTGCCTAAGGATAGAATCGAAAGCATTGTATTAAAGCAGCATTTGAAAGTGGTAACTCTAACATTAAAAAGAAAGTGGTTACACTTTTTTTTTACAATAAATATTGTATTAAATTTTTTTTTATTTGTTTATATAACTGTTAATTGCTGCCAATATATCACATGTACATGTATATTTCATAAGATACCTGATATCCTTATATAGATACAATGTCAAAATAAAGTTGAAATATTATTATTATTAATAATTATTATTGTTATTATTATTATTATAAATTTATAAATAATGTAAAGTAAAACTTAGCCTGCGTAGCTTGGCGGTCTGGGAAGGGGATTGGGAAGGGGAGGGGGAGGGGGAAAAAGAAGGAGAAGAGGGGATTGGGGAGGAGAAAGACCGCCTGCCCGAAAACTATGGGTTTTTGAATACCGCCTCTTTGCTAATCCAATTAAAATAACCATCATACAATTTGACCTTTGCTTCACCATCGTATGACACTCATCTATGACAACTGCAGAAACACAATCGATGTATTTTTGTGTACATAATGTACTGGCGAAAACGCCGCTCTCACGAGCTAGGGCATCGATATTTTCGCAAAGTTCAACTGCAGCTGAACAGTTTATATATTAAGAGATGGTATCTCTGCAATCTGTTCAAAATGTACTCTTCAAGGGAGAAATCACAACGACACTCACTGAATGTGTATCGTCCTGTTCCAACGGTTTTTTCTTGCCAGTAGGAAAACTATAAACATAATGCACAAAGCCCGTGGTCAAAATAGCCAAAACATCTTTTCCTCGAAGCAAATCTTTAACAGCCTGCCTTTGCTCTGGTTTTAAAAAAATCTCTGTGAGAATTCCAAGGCTTTTTTACGTTGCATGCATGTGTCTTCGCCCGTTGACAGACACGTCACTTTTTAGCCAATCAGTATTTCCCGTTCTCCAGCGGACGGGCAATTCAAAAACCCTGTTTTCGGGCAGGCGGTCTTTCCCCGCTTCTCCTCCCAATCCCCTCTCCTCCAGCTTTTTCCCCCTCCCCCTCCCCCTTCCCAATCCCCTTCCCAGACCGCCAAGCTACGCAGGCTAAGTAAAACTTAGAGTTTTGTTGTGCGATTTTAAAAAGTGTGGCCACCTGTAATGCATTCATATTCAAATTTGTTAAAACTTTTATTAGCCAATCATAACATGGCAAGACAATAATTATTTTTGTGCAAACAAAGGTAGCATGCGATCATGAAATGACACAATAATTTATTATTGTTTCATTGTTACTTATCAGCAGAAGTATGCGAACAACGGTCACCACTTTTGCATCACACTGTCAGTAATTACTAACGGTATTGTTTCCTTGATGTAGACCAAACAATTAACGGATGCTCTATACATAGTCATCATATCAAATAACCACCCAATCCCATGATGCTAGTGTAATTAGGCATTTTGAGCCAAGCTCAAATTAGGCCATTTTTGTTAAGAAATTCATCTTTTTCCTACTAGGGTGGACCATCTACTTTAAATGTCACAGCAAGGGGCCTGGTTACTGAGAACCCTCGCATTAGAGATGTCATAAAGCAACATGAAATTTTCTGTAAAAATTCCACTATCAAGAACTTTGAAGGAGATATACTGGCTTATGTTACACCGGTTAGTATATATAACCTGTACATTCAACTCAGACTCTCTTTAGATTGACGCTTAGCATCCTGCTTTACGCAAAGCATCTGCCAGAGAGACCACCAAATTTATAATACCAGTAGTGCAGCATGGACAAAACTAAAGTGTCAATTAGTCTAGAAGTGCCACCAGAGAAACAGTTGACTATACACATTCATGAATTGCTGGTTTGCATGTGACGTCGTGGTGGCCATTAATTGCTGCCGGATTACAATTAGCATTCCTCATTATCTTCTCTAGTCTGTGTGATGGCTCTTGGGGGACTGGGGAGGAACCAGGGGGATTGGGGAGGAGGAAAAAGGGGAGGAGGGAGGGGAGGTTCAGTCCCCCTGCTCCCTCCCCAGTCCCCCAAGAGCCGTCACACAGGCTATATCTTCTCTTGTCTGTACCAAAAAAATAGGATTTTCGGTCATGTGGTAGCACACTAAGAATATATGCCAGCCACCATGCCATCATTTTGAAACAAAATAAAATCTCCAGGGATTTATTGCATAATAAAATGTTTGTTTATGATTTCTTAGTGGAATTCTCGTGGATATGATGTTGCTAAAATATTTGGAGCCAAGTTCAAATATGTTTGTCCAGTGTGGCTACAGATTATTAGAAGGTATGAGATCCCCCTGCTCCATTCCCAGTCTCCCCTCAGTGCCATAATCACATTCGAACACCAAGAGTGATTCCAAGCTTAATGTGGAGTGATTGAAGTTTGGATTTTACTAATTCTCAAACTCATTAATAATTCATGAGGGTAAAACAAAGGCCAGGTCACCGAAACAAAACTAAATTAGGGATTTAAGCAACAAACGTTTTTTTTGAACACGGACGGCAATTCTCGAGTGGGGATTGAGTCGAAATACGGCGTCCGTGATGTTTGAATTGAATTTCCATCAGATTTATCCACTCGTACGGCAGTATTTTTCATCATATTTCATCCTCATCCTCAGTGCCATATCACATTCAATGAAACGATGTGACAAGCTTTGGTAAATTGAGAGGTATTTAATTCTCAAGCTCATTAATCGTTCGTGAGGGAAAAAGACGTCTGTTGCTTAAGCGTCCCTATTACCGCATGCCACGTACCGTAACTACTATACCCACTCCTACGAAAACGACTCTATGAAACTATTAATGAAGATGTTTTGGAGACATCATCATCATCACATTATATAACATAATTATGACATCATTATCATGACATTACATTATCATCATGGCATCATCATCATCATCATCATGACATTACATCATCATGACATTACAGTTCGTCATTGTCATGACATCATCATCATCATGACATTACATCATTATCGTCATCACATTACAATATCATCATCACATCATGGCATCATCATCATGACATTACATCATCATGACATTACAGTTCGTCATTGTCATGACATCATCATCATGACATTACATCATTATCGTCATCACATTACAATATCGTCATGATATCATCATCATCATGACATCATCATCAAGCAGTCATCACAATGGTGCCCTTTTATATTGATATACTAATTAAATCTAATAATAATGTTAATAATATTGTTAATAATTGTATTGTCTTTGTAGAAGATCTGGATCTTTTGCGATAGAAGGTGGCCATGATATTGACCAAGGTGTGTATAAACCAATACAATTAATATATAGTTATCATACATCTGACTATCACATTATTGTTGTCAATGCATGTGTGATCAGTCTGTGTCAATCATTTCTCAAAATATAGGATGGATGACAGATGTAAAGAAATCCAGTAGTAAAGTGAAAATATGTAAGTACAATGTAACTATAGCTTTGCATTGCAAGAGATTACATGTAGACAGAATAAACCATGAAGCTCATCACCTAGTTTTCATCCTGATATCTCAGTCTGTAGATACATTTAATAGAGTCATTGTTTTCATATGAGTGGGAAACCTACGTACATGTACGTTACAGAGTTATGGTCATGGTACGGGATCGAATACATCTATTCAACTTGAGGGCACTAGTAATGAACGGGTTCATTCAACCAATCACAGTGAGTAAAATCATTGCTCAACCAATCAGAATGCTTGGACACGGCACAGTCATCACACTGGACCATTACCACATGGCACGTACCGTAACTACCACCCACTCATACGAAACGTCTCTATGAAACTATTAATGAATATGTGAAGACGACTTAGCTTTGTAAAGCTCTTTGTTTATCAATTGTTTTGCTTTGTATTATTAGTGCCTAGGTTCCTGTTTGATAAATGGTCATACAATGACTTTCATATCGTTCTTACAAGTGATTCAACACTTGCTGTGCTAGTGGATGCAATTGTTGGCTTTGTGAAGGTAGCCTTCCTTCTGTTCCTTTATTCTCTTCCTTTCCTATTTTCCTTGGGTCCTTATGATATTCTTCCCTGTCTCGATCCCTTCCTTTCTTCCATCCATCCATCCATCCATCCATCCGTCCGTCCCTTTCTCTCTTCCTTTCTCTGATGTATGCATCATTCCTTTCTCTCTTCCTTCCTCTTTCTATCTATCTTTCTTTTTTTCTCCACTCGTTGTCACTGACACCCTGTTAATGTGTTTGTTCTTATATTCAGGCCCATAATTTTGATGGTGTTGTTCTAGAAGTCTGGAGTCAGTATAGTGGTGATACTAAACAGTAAGTGTGCTAGTCTTTCTTTCTATTTCTTTCAACTTTTGTGGTAGAGTGCACATGTATTATGTTGGGTTCCCTGTGCATAGAAATGTATGATGTTGGGATCCCTGTGCACGTCCCACAGGACGCGTCCTATGCTACATTGCTGCGGCTGCAGCTTGCGGGACGTACACAGGGATCCCAACATCATACATTTCTATGCACAGGGAACCCAGCATAATATGTATGGCGTGCATGCTCTACCACGGAAACCCATCAAAAAAAGATGCATACATACAAACATATTTTATATTTGTAATTTTAAAGTAGCCTCAGAAGCAATGGTTGGGCTGCCTGTGTACGTACGGGTAGTTATGGACTGCTAATCAACCAATCACAATTCACCAAGTTCCTTTGACATATAATAAATGTACATTAATCTATTTCATTTTTTTTAAATAATAAAATAATATTAAAATATACATATATTGCTCTCTTGCAGAGGTCTTTATCTTCTTGTTAGTAAATTAGCTGATGCGTTACACGAGGAAAAACTTAAGATAATTCTTGTGGTTCCGCCAGCAGTATTTAATTCTGGGTGAGTACATTATGGTGCAACAGTCTCTCTCTCCTGCCTGGGGAAAGCAGAGAAATGGAATGGCAGGGCCGTACACAACACAGGGGCGGGGGGGGGGGGGGGGGGGGGGCAGTTGCTCCCCCCTGCCCTAGCAAAGCGAAAAAGATACCAAAAAGAACTGAGAACTGTCATATTTTTATTTATTTTTTTGCTGTTAAATACGTACTGCCCCTCCCCCCCCTCCTTGAATTTTGTGTTACATGTATGTACGGCCCTGAATTGATGCATGGCTTGCCACAAATCTTGCCCCCAAGGGGGGGGGGGGGGGAGTATTTAGTGATTATATTTCAATCATTAATTTCAAATTTTTTTCTAATTATTTTTAGTGATGTTGTAAGCATTATGAACTTTTAATAATATTCATGAAAAAAATAATTTGCACAACAATTCTACAGCACTGCTCTTAGCCAACCCAAATCAATAATGTTTTTCATGAATATTATTATTATTATTATTACTCGCCTCAAACACCTGTGACATTGTACTTTTATCTGTATTTCAGTGCAATCTCACAAGATTCTTTTGATAAGAATGACTTTGAAATCTTAGCACCAGTCCTTGATGGTTTCAGCCTGATGACATACGATTTCTCCTCACCGTCAAGGCCTGGGCCTAACTCTCCAATCTCTTGGATCAGGGACTGTGTACATGCACTAAGTCCTGAGCCAAGTAAACTACGCTCAAAAATCATGATGGGAATGAATTTTTATGGGTTTGATTTCTCCCACACTGGCTCATCAGGTTTGTTCATCATTTTATGTATGCAAACACGGAAAAATGTTTTTTTTCTTTTATAAAATAAATAATAATAATAATGTTATAAATATAAAGGAAATTATGGCGATGTTTCGGTGTCGACTAGGCACCATTATCAAGCGAAATGAGTTGGAAGTCAGTGTCAACTCATTTCGCTTGATAATGGGGCCTAGTCGACACCGAAACGTCGCCATAATTTCCTTTATATTTATAACATTATGTACATCTAAATCGTTACTTATAATAATATAATAATAATAATAATAATAATAATAATAATAATAATAATAATAATAATAATAATAATAATAATAATAATAATAATAATAATAATAATAATAATAATAATAATAATAATAATAATAATAATAATAATAATAATAATAATAATAATAATAATAATAATAATAATAATAATAATAATAATAATAATAATAATAATAATAATAATAATAATAATAATAATAATAATAATAATAATAATAATAATAATAATAATAATAATAATAATAATAATAATAATAAATAGTAATAATAATAATAATAATAATAATAATAATAATAATAATAGTAATAATAGTAATACAACTGTAACGTCATTACCGTGTTTGCATAGCCTGATGCAAACACTGGTAACAGCCAATCAGATCAGAGATATTTCTGTATTTTATAATCAGCTGCTTTTTAAGTCCTTGAATCTCATTATTTACCTTCACTGTCATTCTCCTTGGCCTTACTAAGTAAAGGTGTAACAAGGGTCTTATGTTCTGCCTTTTATCTTTTCATGGACGCCGAGCAGCCATTGTCAATAACAGGTGAGGCACCTTGCAACATTACGCACAATATTACCAGCAATATGATTGCAGCATGTATCTATCTACCTCTGCAACTATTGCAGGCAAAATTGCCAATGTATAGGTTTTCATCCTGCAGTATAGCCTGCGCTCGCATCCAAACTAAGGCTACTGCAGTATTGCCTGCAATGATTGTAACATTGCATAACATTGCGAACAATGCTGTACTGTATGTTCGGTCTTCCCAGCATTCCGTAGTCTGACCATTCTCGCCATCTTGTTTGAAATAACGAAATATAAGGCCCCGTTCACACAGTACCGGGACGAATTTTTAACCGTTCAAAAAAATTGACCAGTACACACCGTTTACACGGAACCGTCTCTTTAATTGTAGAAAATTTTGTATATAATTTTTGTCCGGATAGCACAGTTCCGTGTGAACGGAAAGCCTAAACGTACGACGGTTAAACATTCGACCGGTACCGTGTGAACCTAAGTTCAAATCCATGTTTAATTTGTTTGACACCATGATTTGTCGTAGCCAATGTTTGATATACTATTTTATACAACTTAAATCATTTCAATCCAGGTATATTGAACTGCTCAAAAAGTACAAGGACGAAAAACTAACTTGGGAACCGTCACCAGCAGAACATTCCTTTAGATACAGGTGGGACGTGACGTAATTGCGGCCATGTTGGGTCCCGTTTAGATGTGAATGGAACACAAGAGAGAGATTTGTTATGAGTTGTTTTTGTGATACAGTGTGACAGGGACAATCGGAAAAAAGGTTTCTGTTCAATATAGGTGTCTGTCTTAGAGAGGTGTCCGTCTTAGAGGAGCGTCTGTCTTAGAGGAGTGTCTGTCTTAGAGGAGTGTCTGTCTTAGAGGAGTGTCTGTCTTAGAGGAGTGTCTGTCTTAGAGGAGTGTCTGTCTTAGAGGAGCGTCTGTCTTAGAGGAGTGTCTGTCTTAGAGGAGTGTCCGTCTTAGAGGAGTGTCCGTCTTAGAGGAGCGTCTGTCTTAGAGGAGTGTCTGTCTTAGAGGAGTGTCTGTCTTAGAGGAGTGTCTGTCTTAGAGGAGTGTCTGTCTTAGAGGAGTGTCTGTCTTAGAGGAGTGTTTGTCTAGAGACTGTATTTTATGTCTCACATGCTTTATATTTGATATTGCAGTGCTGGTGGAATAAGGCATGTTGTTTTCTACCCAACTTTGAAGGTAAGCTGGAGTGTGTAAAACGTTTGATTTCTTGTTCATTTCCACAGCCATATTTCTGCCTTCAACGAAAGCCCCTACGACGCGGGCTTGCTGTGCCAGTCAGGACGGGAGGAATGGGACCATGAAATACAAAAAGCGGGATATATTTAATCCTTTTTTAATCCTCTCGTCCTCCCCATAGATATTGTTCCAGTTTTTGAAAAAACGTTCAAGTTCAAGTTTATTTCACACACATAGTTCAACTCTTCTTTCTCACGTGGCGCCCAACCGCAAGCCAAAAGAGCTGCGGGCGACTATGACAACGATATGATTCTTTTGATATTGCAACGCAAGACAGATTTAATTGTTAGAGTGCTTTCCATTCCACCGGACCGACCATCTATCCGCTGATTTTAATAATAGAACGCACCTGTCGGGACGGGACACAGGCAGCCCAACCATTGCCTCTGAGGCTACTTTTAAAATTATAATAAAATTTCGCTACGCTCGTGATTCCACTTGAGTTTTGAACATTTTATGACGTCAAGTGTGTGTCAATAAGAGTACAGACAACTCAAAACCATCTGCAATTTGTTTTTTACAATAACAAAGTAAAAAAACATATAAAAAAACAAGGAAAAAGGTTGAAAGAAAAACTGTTTCAAGCGCGCGCTGGCTCCGTGCACGAGCGATTCGTCATACAGTGTGTCTGTACTCTTATTGACAACGGCTGAGAGCCAATCAGATTGCGAGATTACGCTCTGTTATTGTAAAAAAAAGAGATATTTGCATGCGCGCGTCTTTTTTGATGGGTATCCTGTGGTAGAGCACGCGCGCAATACGTATTATCTTGGGCTCCCTGTGCGTAGAAACGTATTATTTTGGGCTCCCTGTGCGCTTCCCGTAAAATATAAGTAAACTTAGAAGCAATGGTTGGGCTGCCTGTGGACAGAACGTGGTATCGAGGTTGTTCTCTTTTGCGTCGTGTTTGTATCCAAGATGGCGGCCGATGTGGTGGGGTAGGGTGGTGTGGAGTCTGTTCTTATAATTAGCAGACCGATCGGTCGGTTCGGTCAAATCAAAAGTGCCTGAAATTGATTGAATATTTTTTTTGAAATTTAATTATTAGTCCATCCAAGTCCGTTTGGATCTTGCCAAAGAACTGGGTGTGAGTTTGTCGATATGGGAAATCGGACAAGGATTGGATTATTTTTACGACCTCCTTTGATTAGGTCACAAGGAAGTTCACAATGTTTGACACAGAGCAGAATTTTAAATTATATTATATAGGATATCTAGATAATGTTTCACCAATTGAAAATCGATTCTACATCCATTCCTATACTAAGCACTGCATCCAGTCGAAGATCTAAAAAAATATACTCAATAACCGTGCCTGTCCTCCCCTCCCATCGTCCTCCCCTCCCATCGTCCTCCCCTCCCATCGTCCTCCACTCCCATCGTCCTCCCCTCCCATCGTCCTCCCCTCCCATCGTCCTCCCCTCCCATCGTCCTCCCCTCCCATCGTCCTCCCCTCCCATCGTCCTCCCCTCCCATCGTCCTCCCCTCCCATCGTCCTCCCCTCCCATCGTCCTCCCCTCCCATCGTCCTCCCATCCCATCTCCCTAAATTAGAAAACGATAGTCAGACGGCTAAATTCCGTGTCCCTTTTTTTGCGAAGAAACCCTTAAGAATAAAATAGGACTAAGTGACGGGAGATATAAGGCGCTCTCAGCCTCTCGCCTCGTATTCTACAATTGCTAACCCACCACTCCGTATCTCTGGTAATAGTTTCGAGATATAGAGGAACCACTGATTGTTAATAACACGATCCGAAAATGCAAATTTTATTTACACTTTATAAAAGCTTTTCAAATATTATGAATAAATATCGCACTTTAATCTTTGTCGACATAATTTTTGGCATTAAAGCGGTACCGACGCGGGGCACGGCATCGATCTGAAAACAGCTATTTCAAAAAAGGTTGGTGAAGGTTTTGTTGCATCTTGCACGTTGCATCTTGCATACCAAGCCCGAAATGCACTATGGGCAATGTGAATGGAATCAGCGAAAGGTCACAACAATATGGACTCTGGGAATTTTCCCAAACTTTATCTTTGCAATATGGAGCCGGTATATTTTCTTCTGTATGTGCATGCTGACATTATTTACATATGATCCACAATACATTTCGGGCTTGGTATGCAAGATGCAACAAAACCTTCACCAACATTTTTTGAAATAGCTGTATTGCCTGTGGTATGTGGTATGATTGCGCCCGTGTTCATTTATCGCGCATGCGCTGGAGTTAAAATACAACCGCTGACAAATGTTACGCACAATGTTACGCATTCATTTCCCTTCGCTGTATCTATCACTAAATCAGATTTCCAGAATTAATTTAACAAGTAGCACATGTAGCTCAATACGTGAACGTTTTGGCATTTCTTCCACCCCGCGTGGAGGGGAGAGTAACAAAATTACAGACAAAATGACTGCTGACCGTCCCCCATCCCCTAGTAGCAAATTAGACTACCCAGAAAGGCTTTGAGGCACTGACAATAATAAGGGAGGGGAGGGTATTGAAAGCATAGAGCACATGACTGTACACCTTCTCCCATCCCCTAGTAGCAAAATCGCAAAGCCTTCTGGGAGCCGTCAATTTGCTGCACAGACGACGACGAAACAGAACCCATTTTTAGACTCGGTGCTACCACAGGTAGCCCGAGTAATAAACTAACTACATGTCGTGAATAATATTTTATTGCAAACTAATATTCTTAATTTCTTTCTACAAACGTGTGGTGTGATAGATATTGAGATTCATAAACTGTTGAGATTTTCAAAATCTTGGATTCTTTATCGTAGATTGTTTTAAGAAACAACCTGGGTCATCATTTCATATTGTTTTTGACTGTAAAACTCTTGTTATATTTGGTCGAAGTTACCGCAGGTGGAGAGGGCGTGTCCACCACGTGTATGTCAGAGACAATAAAATATAGAAGAGATTGAAAATATATCTACTTTATAAATTATCGGATATATTGTTATACCTTTTTTTGTATATTCCATCACATGAAAAGGTGAAAATTACACTGTACAAAAAAATAGTATATAATTTTCATCTCTGGCGTCGATATTCGCATCATTGTATTTTGCACTAAATTGGCCACAGATCTGTCACAAATTCACACTGTCACTCACGTGACGTGTCACAGATTCACACTGTCATGACGTGTCACAGATTCACACTCGCGTGACGTCACAGATTCACACTGTCACGTGACATGTCACAGATTCACACTGTCACATGACGTTTTAAATTTTCATCCAAGACCAACAAACATACCCAAATTAGTACATGAAGGACCGAAAGTTACTGGGATTCAAAGTCTGTTCTTTCTGTAAGGATTACGGCTGCGATGCCAAAAACCCATACAAATCCTTATAGAAGCAGCAGACTTTTAAGATATCACTGTTTTAGTCCAATAACTGAAGCGAATTCGGAACAGGTCTCTTTCAATTTTGGACTTGATGCTGAAATGACTGCTCTGTGGCAAATGTTGGAAGACTGGGTGCGAGTGTTTTGATTGGCTGAATTAGTTACAAGTTTTTCGAGGTATTTGCCCTCGATGAAAGACTAGTGGAAATATCACTTGAATGGATTCAACGTTCTTTCTCCAGCACATTGGATAGGCTATACAGTTTTTAAATTGTAGATGATAGTGTCAAAATTTAAGAACTGCTATCTCAATAATAATAATAATAATAATAATAATATCAATGGTCATAACACTCGTACCCAGTCTTCCAATGTATTTGCCACAGACCGGAAATGACCATCTTTGAGTCCTACTTTTCCCCAAAACACAAGCACTATAATTTCCTTATTCCAGGCGAGGAGTCTTACGAAGACTGGAAGAAGTCTTTGTCTACCATCATCTCGCCAATAGTCCCCTTGTTAACAGATCCGTGAAGCTTTGTTTCGTCTCCATGTAATGTGAATTTGGCCAAAACACGAGAATAGCTGGGTAGTTTTCCTGGTCTCTTGATTTCTCTGCAAATGAGTTCATAACCCATCAGTTTGAACGAAAGAAAGAAAAGAAAAAAAAGAAAGGGGAAAAAACACTGAAATTCTAATTTTTTTGACGGTACTTTTTTTGAAATTTTGAGTACTTTTCGCTTCTATTTACTCGTATACTAACTTATTTCCAGGCAAATATGTCACTTATTATTACTAAAATACGTGAATTGTTAGACAAGATCCTGAAATTACCTGAAGGTGATTTGGGAGACCAAAGCTTCATTTCCGACTGCGTGTTCAACCTGAAGTAAAAACATCAATATCAGTAAGAACAATGACCAGTTAGAGGTGAATAATAATAATAATAATAATAATAACAATAATAATAATAATAATAATAATAATAATAATAATAATAATAATAATAATAATAATAACAACAACAACAACAACAACAACAACAACAACAACAACAACAACAACAACAACAACAACAACAACAACAACAACAACAACAATAATAATAATAATAATAATAATAATTAATAATAATAATAATAACAACAACAACAACAACAACAACAACAACAACAACAATAATAATAATAATAATAATAATAATAATAATAATAATAGAGTATTTATATAGCGCATCCTGAAACCTCTATGTGATTATTCGATAAAGGTATTAATTTATGATATTTTACATCGATTAACATGTTAGAAATTAAGAGGATATTGAGCGCCAAAAACCAATAGGCTGGAAAATACGTTTTGTACAAGGCTAAAACTGCTTTTGTAAAGAGTTCAAGTTATTTGTGATGGTTTTTGACCAGTAAAAGTGAAATTAGAGTGTTAATCCAAAGTGAAAATTTGATTTGAAAACTGTCCACATGGGCTAGATCTGTATATTTACTATCATTGCTGATGTTTTCCCTTGAATTACCTCAAATATGAAACAAATAGCAGGAAAAATGGCTTTGTACAACGCTAAAACAGCTTTAAGCAGACATTTTACTTTGTTTGTAATAGTTTGTGCTTAGTTAAACTAAAATTAGAGTGTTAATCCAAAGCGAAAATCGAAAGTCAAACTGTCCAAAAGGGCTGGTTTTTGGCGTTTGACGGATATTACGCGATGTTGAAATAAATATCCTCTTAAGGTAAAATGCTATAAAGATATCCCATGAAGTTATTACTGGGCGTCAGCCCTAGAAATTAATTAATTAATTAATTAAAGAAAGGAGAAAGAGAAAACATATCTGACCCTGATGGGATTCGAATCCCATCGGAACTGATCACCAATGCTCTACCAGCTGAAGCTACAAGGCCAGACTGGAAACAGGGCGTGGTTAATAAGATGGAAATTGACTAACCTCTTTTTTAAGGTCTAATGCGAGCATCTCGTATGCCATGGAGTCTTCATTGATATATGGCTTGTAGTAATGTTGGTCGAGAATAAGTGAAACTCGGTGACTTTTACCTAACCAATGGAAATAGCTGCATGAGTAATGCGAACAATAACAACACGAGTGCAGACATATAGACCTTTGCCCACGAACAAGAGCACCACCTAAAAGTTTTTTAATTTAATTTATTTTTTTATTTTTTAGTTAAACTTTTCTTTACCTATTTTGGCAACGAGAAACTTTTCTTCTTCATCCGCGTCCTCTTTGGGAACATTTTCCCTTGTGTTTGCTTGTTCGTCCACAAACGCTTTAGGCTTGAGCTTTCCATTGGATATAAATTGCTCCATCGAGGTCAGTCTTTCTTTGTTCTTAGGCGAAGCAAGATCCTCAGTAGTTGCCCCAAAAGCCTTGGTCCCTGTTTGTGCGTTTTCTTCTTTATTCATTGCATCACTAGATGGCTTTGTTTCACCTTTCTCAAATAGAGCATCTTCGATGTTGTCCCCTTCGACTTCCGATTGTTGAAGCCCCGAACCACCAGAGGCGTCCTCCGTGTCGGCTACTTCTGGCTCGCTCTTCATTTTACTATCTTCTAGAGCATCGTTTTGATCTTCATGGATTGGTTGTTGCGGTGTATTACCAGAACCACTGTTTTCCGTAGTGTCATGCTCATTAATGCTTGCACCGTTGATGTCTTGGTTTTCCTTGTGTGGAGTTTTGTCGGTTTCCTTCATTTCATCGACGTTTTCCTCGATATCTTCTTCGGATATTCTATCAATTGAATCTAGTTTTGGTTTTGTGTAGGTTTCAGAACCCTTTCCAGAACCACTACCTGTGTCTTCAGACGACTTTGACTCATCATTAGTTTTCCTCTCACTGACCTTAGGACTTGTATCGATTGACCTGGACGAGGACTTGACCTAAAAAGTAAAGTAAAGTAGATTATTTCAACACGTTTCGTCCAGGAGCATAGCTCGTTCAAAATACGGACGTGCAATATAATAATACTCTAATTAACAAAGCTAATAAATTGACCTCATCAATGTTTTTCTTCTGACTGTCCTTAAGATTTGCGTCGATCGAACTGACCGAGGACTTGACCTCATCAATATTGTGGCTGCCCTTAGGAATTGGATCAATTGACTTCACCGACTTGACCGCATCAATGTTTTTCTTGTAGTCACGTACCTCGTACAAACTGACCGACGTCTTGACCTCATCAATGTTTTTCTTCTGACTGTCCTTAAGACTTGCGTCGATCGAGCTGACCGAGGGCTTTACCTCATCAACGTTTTTCTTGAGGCTGCTCTTAGGATTTGGATCGATTGATTTCACCGAGGTCTTGACCTCATCAATGTTTTTCTTGTAGGGAGGACTTGCTTCGTACGAACTGACTGACGACGTGACCTTATCAATGTTCTTCTTGTGGCTGTCCTTAGGACTTGCGTCGATCGAGCTGACCGAGGGCTTTACCTCATCAACGTTTTTCTTGAGGCTGCTCTTAGGATTTGGATCGATGGACTTCACCGAGGTCTTGACCTCATCAATGGTTTTCTTGTAGGGAGGACTTGCTTCGTACGAACTGACTGACGACGTGACCTCATCAATGTTCTTCTTGTAGCTGTCCTTAGGACTTGCGTCGATCGAGGGTTGCTGTTCTGTTGTGACAGTGTTCCCTTCAGAACCACTTTGGCTATCAGGCTTAGGGTCCATGATACTAGGTTGTTGGGGAGCTTTTATTATGGAAGGGACATCACCTGATCCACTTGACTTATCGATGGATTTCTCTTGATCTATGTCTTGTTTCTCTTGATCTATGGTTTGATCAATGCTTTTGACTTCGTCTGTTTGTTTCTTCTGGACATCACTAGACTCGACGCCTTTTTTGGCTTCTCCGTCCACGTCCTCTCCATGACCATCGATGGTCTTTTTCGTCGCAGCAGATCCTTTATCACTTTGAAATCCATGATCCACATGGATCCTGGCCTGTTTGTAGGACTCCGGAACATCAATCTTGGATCTCGATTCAAGCTCTTGCGTTTCTTCGGCTTGAGCCTGTTTCACCTGTTCGCCAGTCTCAGAGAAACACCCATAACCTGAAGAACATCCAGATGTACTCTCAGACTCGGAGATATCCTCTTCGAAAATCTTCGAACCACGTGTAACTTCCCCAGCTATGTCCTTCATTTCGTCGGTACTTCCTCCAGAAGTTGATTCCTGGTCAGCTGTAGTTGATTCCTGGTCAGCCGTAGTTGATTCCTGGTCAGCCGTGTTGGTCTCCGTGATCGTCTGCTTTAGTTTCTTGACGATGTCATTGAGCTGTTTTACTGGTGGCTGAGTGATTTTGGAGCGTGGGTCTATATCATCGTCGACGCTTTGAGGCATGATGGCGTCACGTACTCCAGGTGGGTTAATGTCTTGAGGAACTGTGCCGACTGTCTGAGTTTGCTCCACTTTATCACTCCTTGTGCCAATTGTCCGAGTTTGCTCCACTTTATCACTCCTTGTGCCAATTGTCCGAGTTTGCTCCACTTTATCACTCCTTGTGCCGACTGTCTGAGTTTGCTCCACTTTATCACTCCTTCCATCCTGTTGTTCCCCAGAACTTTCTTGTTGTTGTAGTGGACTAACACTTGTGCTGTCTAAATTTACATCTCGTTCTACTTGATTCACCTCTGTCGTAGCTTCTCCACCTGTAGGATTAACTGCATCGTTAACACTATTTGTTTGCTCGGTAGTGGATGATATATCCTCTGCTTGCAGATCTGTACTTGAACCTAATTCCTCTTCTTTCTCATCTCCTGAAGCTCTGGGTAGTTCTCTAAGGTCTGGATGAAAATACAAATAAAACCATAAGGTGATTATTATCATCATCATCATCATCATCATCATCATACCAGGGGTATATTCTGTCGCTCTTTACTCGCTCCTAGAGAAATACACCTGGGAACGAAATCTGTTGGAACTTGTTCTGGAAGTCAAAATTCCGGCAATATGGCGGCTGTCCTATACAAACCAGAATATACTTGATACTGATTGGTCGACCTTCTGAGGTCGACCAATCAGAAACGAGAGTAATTTTGACTTCCGGAACAAGTTCCAACAGACTTCATTCCCAGGGGTATTTCTCTGGGAGCGAGTGACGGACGACGGAATATACCCCTGGGTTCCCGAGGATGCATCATCACTCATCATCATCATCATTATTATTAATAATAATATATTATTATTATTATTATCATCATCATCATCATCATTCAGTTATCATCATCATTATTATTTCAAAGTTTGGTTGTATTATTATTATTATTATTATTATTATTATTATTATTATTATTATTTATTATTATTATTATTATTATTATTATTATTATTATTATTATTATTATTATTATTATTATTATTATTATTATTATTATTATTATTATTATTATTATTACTATTAGTAGTAGTATTATCTGTCGAGCAGATTCTCACCTTGACATCGGTTGCAGGAGTATGCACACATCACCGCCATGTAAGTCTTGTATCCTGCTAGGTTACAAAAGCCTGCCTTACTCCACTCCTGACAATGGCCATATTGGTCACCACATCGAGCTATTGAAAATGCAATATACATTTTTAAATGAGCTTGTTTCATCTGTGTCGTAACTTTTCAAAGTTCATATAAAACTTACAAAACTATAAACTGACTGACAGAGCATCCTGAATTAACTAAACGTGAAAATTTCTAAGCGATTTAAGGAGAGGACGAAACTTACAGGGATCCAAACTTTGTTCTTTCTGTAAAGGTTTTGTAAGTTTGAGGGTAACGGCTTGCTCTTCAAGTCAAAACCTCTTACAAAACCTTATAGATGCAGTAAACTTTGGACACATGTAACTTTCCTCCTATCACTTAAATCCTGTCAAACTTTCCTCGTTTACTAATTTTAGCATGCTCAAAATAAGTAGAATAGAATCGTTCCGCATGAGTGGGAACCCTACGGCACGGAGATACGGTCACGGTACGGAATCGAAGACATCTATTCAACCAATCACAGTACGCAAAATCATTGCTCAACCAATCATAATGCTTGGATACGACCGGTCACCGCACGGGAAAACCCCAACCGTATATGCGTAACTACTTCGCACTCAAACGAAAATGACTCTAATACTAATAGTCTAATACTCCATACCTTTGTCTGTATAAGCCGTAGATAAGATCACAGCGCAAAGCACCAAGGTCAAGAGAAAGTTCATGATGTTGCCACTAAAAATAAACGGAAATATATTTCAGCAACACTACAATGATGATTCATCAAATTACGGTATTTATCGTCCTGCACGAAAGGTGAATAGCGCTATCCACCGGATAAGTCTTATCCAACGGATAAAACTGATGCAGTTATCCAATACATTTTATCTGTTGGATAGGACTTATCCAGTGGATAATGCGTCAGTGGATAGCGCTATTCACCTTTTGTGCAACCGGGGCCTGATTCATTGATTGAGACAGCTTGCGATCAGTTCGACCTTTTTACTGTGTCTACCTGTGGTAACGCGAGTCGTAATCTGCAGACCGTGTCTACCTGTGGTAACGCGAGTCGTTAATCTGCAGACTGTGTCTACCTGTGGTAACGCGAGTCGTAATCTGCAGACCGTGTCTACCTGTGGTAACGCGAGTCGTAATCTGCAGACCGTGTCTACCTGTGGTAACGCGAGTCGTAATCTGCAGACCGTGGCTACCTGTGGTAACGCGAGTCTTAATCTGCAGACCGTGTCTACCTGTGGTAACGCGAGTCGTAATCTGTAGACCGTGGCTACCTGTGGTAACGCGAGTCTTAATCTGCAGACCGTGTCTACCTGTGGTAACGCGAGTCTTAATCTGCAGACCGTGTCTACCTGTGGTAACGCGAGTCGTAATCTGCAGACCGTGTCTACCTGTGGTAACGCGAGTTGTAATCTGCAGACCGTGGCTACCTGTGGTAACGCGAGTCGTAATCTGCAGACCGTTTCAAAAACTTATCATTTTAGAAAATATGTTTTCTTTGTTATTTATGACCTATAATATGATGGGTGTTGGAAGGCTACAAATCGAGAATATTTTTTTTGTGTTTTCAAGATAAAACGTTCGGCACGTGAATATGCAAATTAGCTAGAAATTATAAGATCCATTCGTGAAAAGAAGAATGACTCGTAAAACGTAGTCAAAACACCTACATTGGTCTTATTTTCAGTCCGACAACTGGCATGCATGCCTGCTGATTGAAAATCCAACAAAATCGAATGGAGTGTGATCCAGATTTCTATGAATTTTGCCGCATTTGTCCCAATTCAAAATGGCGGACGACAGCGTGAAGTGGCTTATGGGAACCAAAGATGGTGTCGATTAACGGTGTTGGAAGCTCGACGTATTCGGAAGAAGTGGAACAAAAATATTCAATTTCCTTTTTCTTCTGATTTCTCTTATAATTCCGTCGTTCCTGTCGTTGTAATTGTTTTAACTAGTATATTCTTTCATCTCTTTGAATTCCGATTCCGCATCTTACACTAGCAAAAAGCACACCATAGTCAGAAAGTCATGATCTTTTTTCATGACGGCTCCATACATAATTGCAGTGATTTGATATGAAAACAATCTCAATTTATTTTAATTTTTTCTCATTCAAACGAATAAATTTTGTTTTTATGTATTGATCAAGGTGCCAAAGGCTACTAGTAATTAAGGGAAGGCCCTAGTCAATGCCAATTACAACAACATTACTGATCAATATGTGGTCGATATAGATTCCTTCATTGACCCAAAAAGAATGAAATGATCCAGTCTGACCTCGTAATTATAAAGTTCCTGATCAAAAACTATCAGAATCCGAACATTGAAAACGTTTGGTTTTTCCAAGATTTAGTAATATGAATCATATTTCCACAAGAAGAATATCATTACATCTTCCCTTCGTCGGGTCAACATTTGAAACTGACAATTTGAAAGCCTCATGTTCTCATTGCCACAGCATCTTCTAGCCGTATCATGGACAAAACATAATATCACACGTACCTTTCGTTTTACTTTCGGCAGACCAGTGGAATGTTTTAAGGCTGCAATTTCAACAATCTCTTCGATTTTAGTTTATTCTGGCTCCGAAGCCTTAATGCCGGTTTACAAGGAACAAAAGACGATGGTACCAGCCTCAGCAGGTTGCTTATAGTTACGTTGTCATTGTCCCTATTGGCTTTGTGCGTCCATGTTCTTGTGGTTGTATCTAAATAACTAATGACCTGTGGAAGGTGTCGTAAGCAACGTTATATTAACAGCAATTGGCTACAATGGCGGTCAGTAAGAGACACTGCTAACAGCTGTAAATGAAGCAGTCTTGTTTAGAAATCAGCGATTAAAAATCAAACCCAAAATTAAAAAAAAGCTTTCTTTTCAGAAATAAATTTCCATGAAATCGAAATTATGTTCATTTTTTTCTTCTGGAATTCAAATTATGGTGCGATCTTCTCGAAAACTACTTGGTGTAGGCAGTCACACAATGGTCTGTCATGGACTACGCTATGACAGATCAATAGGTGAATGCCTACATGAAGTACTTCTTCTATAAATCGTACAAACTTTCTTACAGAAGAAGTACTTCATGTAGGCATTCACCTATTGATCTGTCATAGCGTAATCCATGACAGACTTGGTGTAGGCAGTCCCGTCACACTATATTCGATGAGTTGTTGCTCCAAGCAGACCACAATTAAACTTTTTTTAAATCCGAAATTTCATTTCAATTTCACGTAAGCAAAATATATATCTTGAAACAAAGAAGAGGGAAATTTCAGATTCTGTCAGTAGAAAGTTTTTGTTATTCTATAATTGCATTTCAAACCCACTCTCTTCATGCGATATCCCGTTGTTACTAGCTAAATTATTATGGCAGCAATTGCTTACAGAACAGTCGGCCGTAGGCCTATTATGGATTGTGCCGGATAGTGAGTGCACATGTAATACTGTCGGTACTTCTCTACTTTGTGGTTACAGAGTTCGTATGTGATTATTTGAGGCGCGGCTCGATTACCAGCCGTATTTGTACACTCTCGCGGGTTTACACACATGCCAGTCTCCGCACTGAAAACGTACTACGCACACTCCGCGGGATCCCTTTGTATTTTGAGGCCGAGGGGGACTTGACCCCAAGTCGTTCCTCTCCGATCCCTCTCCGATCAAACATGATCGCACAAACGTTTACGGAAGAACTACTTCATGTAGGCATTCACCTACTGACCTGCCATAGCGTAGTCCATGACAGACCGTTATGTGACTGCCTACACCAAGTGGTTCCATCAACTCATGGACTGATAAATCCACGAGTTAAAAAAACAGACGAGAATAGAGGCCGCGAGAATGACACGTGCATGCGTGGGAGGGATACCATTACGACAAGTCGTGCACTGCTTCATACTTGACATAAATCAATTACGATAATATTTATAGACTATTGACTTTAGGAGTTTATCTAAAAGTTATGTATATACACTGGTTGCTTGAGACTGAAGCAACAATTTAGATTTTGATAACAAGTGCACGAACATCGTATCGCACGGACCCCTTCAAGTATATATCACCATGGAATTTCTACTGAATTTTTGTCATGTTGTTCCCGGTGTCCACTGCTGGAGGTGTTACCATATTACCAAGCATACCCCACCACTAGACCCACCACCCTTAACTCGCACCCACCATGGAATTTCTACTGAATTTTTGTCATGTTGTTCCCGGTGTCCACTGCTGGAGGTGTTCCCATATTACCAAGCATACCCCACCACTAGACCCACCACCCTTAACTCGCCCCCACCATGGAATTTCTACTGAATTTTTGTCATGTTGTTCCCGGTGTCCACTGCTGGAGGTGTTCCCATATTACCGAGCATACCCCACCACTAGACCCACCACCCTTAACTCGCCCCCACCATGGAATTTCTACTGAATTTTTGTCATGTTGTTCCCGGTGTCCACTGCTGGAGGTGTTCCCATATTACCGAGCATACCCCACCACTAGAACCACCACGCCCTTAACTCGGCCCCCACCATGGAATTTCTACTGAATGTTTGGCATGTTGTTTCCGGTGTCCACTTCTAGAGGTGTTCCCATTTTACCGAGCATACCACCACTAGACCCACCAACTCGCCCCCACCATGGAATTTCTACTGAATGTTTGGCATGTTGTTCCCGGTGTCTTCCCAAGCATATCTCACCACCCACCACCATGCACCATTACCCTTAACTCGCCCTAACCCCTGCACCACCTTGACCTTACCCAAAATCTAGAGGGATGCAATCTTCATAGTTTCATTTTATTGTAATATGCTTTTAGACTGCTTTTAAGTTTATTGATTACATTATTCTCATTGGCTCCTGATCACTTCTCGCTGATACCGTTGATATTTGCGTCACTCGGGCGCACGTGCCTTGCCGTATAGTAGTCAGATCCTGCATATCGTAGATTGAAATCCTGCACTACTCGCAGAGTTCTTGTGCTAAGTATAATTAAGTTCTTCACAGATCTCCAAAAAGTAGTTGAGTATCCCCTGTGTAGAAGATATTTCAGTATTACCACGAATCAAGTGCCACTACCATCGCTGCAGCCATGGCAAAAACGTGGCCGTTTCGGTAACAACCTGCCGTGAATATATCCTTGTCGTTATCGAGAATAGCTTGTGTAGCGACGTCGATCCCATTGTCACGCACAGCACCAACATATACGACCGTGACAACCTTACAGGGTTGACCAAGTCCCTCTTTCATTATCTCAACTCTTCGTCGAACAAGTTCGCTCACATTTTTACCGAGCTTATCACAAATCTCCCGTTTGTATTCCGTGACGTTTTCAAACTGTAGACTCAAGGTCTCGAGGATAATATATCTTATACTCGCAGTTTCTTTGTCGTTTGCACTACAGGTGCCACTGGACTTTGGCCTCGAAAGAAATGAAGCATTATCGACAGTCAGGAGTACAGGAAGACTGGACGAACTTTGCTGGCTCTGGACACTGCTTGTTGAGGAATCAGAGCTGAGATCTGGTAAGATGTCGGCCTCTGTGTAACCCAACGTCATCGTAGAACACGGTACCAGAGAAGAAATTGTCGGGGCCGAGACCTTCCTTGATTTGCCATGTTTGTCATCAGATCGAGCGTTGAAGTGAAACTGTGAAAACAGAGAGATCTTTCTCGTTCGTTTCGATGGTTTCTTCTCTCTTTTGTCGATGGTGTTGAGACACGGCCCTGGGCTACCGTAAGGGCTTCTTGGAGACGGCAGTGGCGAACTGTAGGCGTCTGATTCGTGCCCAGAACGAAATTGTATTGGATCTGATGCTTTCTTTTCCAGTGTGCAGTAATCGAAAACTTGACCTGTTTCTCCCATAGTGAACTGGTTCAAAATGTAACCCTTTTTTCCCCCACTGAGACGAGCGATAGCCTATGGTGCCACCACGACTGTATAATGTACTGGATGTTTGAAGCAGCTGAGGAAAATATCTAATACATGGAGTTTTATGCCCAACAGACTTCCGGCCACTTTGGGATTACCGGAACGGTATGGTTGCCATGCATTCCTTGAGACTACAACACCCGACGCACGAGAGATTAAGGCTAACCTTTAGACTAAGGCTTTATGCGAACACCAATCACATTGACGATGGCAATGATAAGACCCTATTAACAAAACCATTAACAAATGCTCAAGCTAAACGGAGCAAAACTCACGCTAGGAACCAAATCAACACTCGATAGCCGTCGATTCTGTTCTTTGAAATGAAATCACCAACAAACTGAGACAGAATTGCTCCTCTTTTTCCTGCCACCCAACGTATTTGAATTGAGATGGTCTTCTGAGATCATTGTTCGATGTTCGGTCAATATTACAGCTATCTCAAACATGTAGGTAACGTAGGCTTACCATGTATTAGTGACATGATTGTCAAACTAATTTGATTTCGCATGATTTTCGCGCTCGCTCAGGACGTTTTTCAATTACTATGACGTAATATGCGCTACTGAAGTATTGGTATGTCAAGACCTTTTTAAGGAATACATATGAAATGTCGTTAATTTGTTGGCAATTCCTCACTATTTGAGACATTAGAGTGTACACACTAGAGTAGTTTTCGTAAACCCGTGAAACAGAAACTATTGGAATGCAATAGCACAGGACTGAGCCCAAGCTCTTGTATGTGAAATTTTTTAAATCGTAACATTTTCGAAATAAATGGCATTACAGTTGAACCTCCGGTTGCGACCACCCTCGTAAGCGACCACCTCTCGTAAGCGACCAGTTTTACAAAATACCAAAAGTTCAGTTCCAAGTCAAATCACTATAGTTGGAACCTCTCATAAGCGACCACAAAACTTGACATTTTGGGTGGTCGCTTACGGGAGGTTCGACTGTATTTGTCTTCGTTTACCTGTGTATTTGTGTTTTGTTGTATGTTTGAATGTTTCCACCAAATCACCAGGAAACATTCAAATATACAATAAAACACAAATACACAGGTAAACGAAGACAAATAATGCCATTTATCATTCGACTCGTTCTATCATCAGCAGTTCTGATTGGCTGAAAGACCTGCAAATAACTGCGTACAAATAACGGTCTGAGCATGCGCAGTGAAGATTGAGCAATGTTCTCTGCAAATAACGGTCTGAGCATGCGCACTTAATTGATCATTCACAGTGTAAACATGGCAGCTCGTTTTATAATAGTTTTTCTTGATGTTTATATTCAATAAATTCCTTATTGATAGAAATGAGTCGAATGATAAAACAATTATTGAACTCGGTTATCGCAAAATATCGTGATTTTGTCAGTGTCTCGCAGATTAATTATTTGCCTCTGCCTTCGGCATCGGCAAATAATTAATCTGTTCGCCACTGACAAATCACGATATTTTGCTCAACCTCGTCCAATAATTGTTTATTATCTCGAAACTTTTACGATTTAAATTACACATACATTCTCTGTTTTCAGTTGAATATTTTCTAACTTCCGGTAACAAAATGGTGGACTTCAGCAAAGCTATTGCCGATGCTCTAACAAAACTTCATTTACACTTCAGTTAAGTTAGAAAATATTGAGCATGCGCATATCTGACGACCTAGAATCTGAGTCTTCCGGTTTGTCTCTTACCAGAGCCTTTGATTTTTCATTAGAAAGCTGAGAAGGGTCTGGGTACGAGAATGGATGGGGAGCCGGGAGAAGTCACCCCCGAGTGTTTGCATCAGTCTATACAAACTCGGATAAACGTTTTATATTTCTTTTATCAAATAAATACAACTGTGATGTCATTACCGTGTTTACAAATACGGGTATCAGCCAATCAGATCACAGAGATTTCTAATGTATTTTATAACTATTGATTTCTTGGCTATATTTACACTTCGACGTTCGAATATCGTCAATATAGAAGATAACATCTACTTGATACATGACTCGAAAGTCAATCGAGTCACGCAACGAGTGATCAAACGAGTGATCAAGCACTGTTTTAGTCACGCTGCGACAAATACAGTTGAACCTCCGGTTGCGACCACTCTCGTAAGCGACCACCTCTCCTAAGCGACCAGTTTTCGAAAATACCAAAAGTTCAGTTCCAAGTAAAATCACTATAGTTGGAACCTCTCATAAGCGACCACCTCTCGTAAGCGACCACAAAACTTGACATTTTGGGTGGTCGTTTACGGGAGGTTTGACTGTAATAATAACAAGACGCTCTACTAGCGTGAACTTGGGCTTCTTAATAAAGCTGTTTTGATAGACCTAATAGCTTGTATCATCATACAGAAGTAGTTTTAGCCTACATGTATTACTTGCAGATTGCGTGACTCAATAGAGCATGCATACGTAATTAGCTTCAACACTCACACTCCTAGCTGACAAGCTGGCGAAGCACATTTCGATTACCTTCAGCAAGAAACGATTTCACAAACTCAATAAAATTACGATCGAGTTCTTACTAAGCCACAGACATCTGTTAGAAATACACTTTCAGACAGAATTGCAAGGCCAAAAAGTATTCTCTAGGATATTTGCATATTTAGTAAGCAGTATTAATGAACGACTCAACTGGCTCGAGCAAGGGAGCACGGCAAAATCCTTTTTGAATGCTGCTGGTGATTTGATTTATCGTTACGTACGTCTGCCATCTTGAATTTCGTTGATAAGCTGCTGACCACAACTTCCGTATACTCAAAAATTGGAACGATACAGAGAAGATTAGCATGCGCATGCGCTATGGTGACCACTTGCACATTTGGCGTAGAAACACAAAAATAACCGTCTGTAATCTTAAACTTGGGCATTCCACAGGAAGCCCAAGTAATAATAATTGAAAGGGGAGTGGCAAATAAATTCAACATGATTGAACACTGATCAGCGCCGAAGTGACGCGAGAACAAGAAAGAGCAAAAAACAACAACAAAAGAATGATGAATCAAAGATGAAGCAAAGTTTAAACGAGGTCAAACCTCATTCAAAACTTACAAATGAACGATCGTCGAAACTAAGCTCTAGCGACCACAGGGTTGCCCAACAATAGACACTCTGATGAGGTTAATCTGTCTCCCTCTCAGTCTTCAAAAAGAAGATGAAACACTTTCTTTTAACCCATGAACAATGATATAAGAATGATTAAAAATAAATTATATATACCTAAAGACTTCTGATTTAAAAAAAAAAAAAAAAAACTGATTACTTATAATACATATCTATATATCTATATTAATCCATGTAGTATTGAGTACTAGCAAAATGAAAATTCTATCAAAATGCATATATCTGATACCATAGATTGTTAATTATATTTTAGTTATTGTTAACGGGGAGCTTCCTTGTAAAAGCCCATAAGGGTTTCTTAGCTCTCCACCCATATTACATATATATAGCCAATTAATCTACAGTTTTGAAAATTGTAAATATTGAAATATGGGAAATAAAACATTAAAAAAAAATAAAATAAAAAGACACAATACTCAGCGCCTTTAATAGATTAAATTGCTGGGTTAGAGTGATGGCACTTAACCCCCCGGGGGGCACTCCCGGAAATTTAGGATAGGGGTGTGCCCCCGGGATGTCGAAACCCTGACCCTATTTAAGGATGAAGAATTGGAAAATTCATACCCTTTCCAAGGATTTGTCACTGAAATATAGACCCAATTTAAGGAAAAAGTTAATAGTATTCCTTTGGAAATCGCTAATATCAGAAGTGCATACGCTGGCTGTTACGCTAAGCGGATTTTTTAGTCAATATAAAAAAGTGTACCCAAATTAAAGATTTAATATTTTATTTTATGGTGAAAAAGCAAATGATCTGGAGGTTCAAAAACCATACCCTATTTGGGGGCACATACCTATATAGCATATATATGGGAGTGCAACCCCCCCCCCCCCCCCCCCCCCCCCCCCCCCCGGGCACTTAACCCGTGAAACAATACTTATCTAATAGTGAGTGACTACTACTAGTCAAAACAAAAGAAAACAATGGAATTACAGCATGACTAATATATGTTTCACGGGTTAAGTGCCAAAGTGAAAGAGAAGTGAAATAATACAAACGAAATAATAAGAGAACCATACAAAAAATACCATGGAACTTGGGTCATGTTGGGTTATGTACGTACGGCCCTGCATCGACTATGCATCGGCTCAATGGTAAAAAAAAACACCAAAGCATTGGGGCTGCAGGTCAACTTGAAGGGATTATTGAAATGTGTACCTTGCCTGTTGTAAGCCGGAGATGTATGGAAAGTAGTCGAGAGGTCGTGTTGATGGGACTCTCCCACCCCCCTCTCCCCTCCCCCTGCGTCAGCTGTACCCAATCAGCCACCGAGTCTGTACGTACTTTGTCTAAGCCATTTTTTTCAAACTGGAAAGACATTTATTCATTTTCAGACATTTTTCCTATAACCATCAACAATACACTGAAAGGAATTACGAAACAGGAACTCAGCTTTTTCCGGGCTTTTTCCTTCGGTCATGCTTAAAATAAACCTTCTAAATGCAGTGTTTACTAAACATGGGCAGACATTAGCTGATCAATATTCGACCCCTGATCTGTTTCATTGTTATATTAGAACAAAACAACTGCATTTATGATTATAAAATCAACTAACATTCGAGGTCACGACATTTGAGGTATAATTCCGGGCCGATCAGTTTACTTCGAATATCCCGTCGAGTCAGTAGATCCTTTATAACTGCATATATAAGGTCTGTTTTGACAGGAAAAAGAAGCAGGAGGACTTCAGACAGCTAAAGTTTATAACAGGAAGATTCCGGCATCGAAATACAAGCAAGTAATGCGGTAAGTATAGTTGACGTTTTGATTCCGTGTCGGCCTCTTATGGGTTTACTTTGGTATAAAAACCTCACAACGGATGACGCGTAATTGCTTTTTTCTCTTCACTGCGTGTATCAACTCACTTCGTTCTAAGTTCTAAAGATCTCTAAACCCTTTGCAGTACTAGTACTGCATTGATGAATCCATATCTCTATGAATTATTGTGGTTATTTTGAGTAGTCTTACAGTGTTTGTATGTAAAGGTTCTTTATACACCGAGGATTTACGCCCAACTTTTAGTGGTTTTTGAATATCGATTTATACTATGAAATATAATAATAATAACTTTATTTCCACACGGTATCCATTCACAATCAAGTGTTCTCCCAAGGAGCCGTGCACTTTCTCGTGAAACACTGTGAACAACCAGGTTGTCCAAGTTCCAGGATGACTGATGGTACGGTATACCCCGCGAAGCACTCTAGAACCTTGGCTTGCAGACTGCTACTGCCATGATGTTGCAAATAGGAAGGATCTAATGATGATTTATTAGTGTTGAGTCTCTTTTTCGGCGTACATGAGCGGCGCATCACTGAGAGAACGGGCACAATTTAGGCTGCTTTGAAATCCGGCGATCAAAATACATGTACGGAATGCGTCACAGCACGGCACTGCAGTTACGGGCACGGGCACGACACGATATTGATTCGAAATCCTTAAACATTCTTTTCTGTGAGCTTAAACTTCTATAATGACTGACTGTGTAAACAAATTTGTTGGTCGATCAAAACTTCCGTTGCGAACCCTAAATAGTAGACTTTTTCATTGAATTCCGGGAAGTAACCTCACAGGTAAAGGCTTGCACAAATCTCTAATGTACAAAACCCTGAACAGAAGTTATTTACACTTCGGTTGACGTCGCCGTCGTAGATTCTCGGCTACGGCGCATTTGACCGGGATTTGATCATGTTAATTTCCGCATAATAAGCAATAAATTGTTGTTATTAATTTATACCTCATCAGCTCATCAATCAGGGACTAAATGTATTCATATCAAGTGATTGCTGCTGTGCTGCTTGCAATTAATGGTGAGTTGGCGGATTACCGTAAACTGCCGCTTATAAGCCTCCCCCCCCCCGTTTATAAGCCCCCCCCGGTTATAGGCCCATATACTTTCAAAACATAATGCCGGTTATAAGCCGCCCCCGGATATATGCCCCCCTCTACGTTTCCTTATTTCCTTAATATAAACATTTTCACAGAACACGGTATAACTTCAAATTGAAATTTAGGACAGATTGAGGAACAAGTTACAGTTTTGAATTTTGTTCCAAATATTGAAATTATCATGAGTTTATTGTAACTTTTAAATAAAAACCAGTAGATTTAAAGCGTATTTTGATACTGCTATTCCGTCTCAAATTATCTAGGCAGCTTATTTCGAAACGGTTTTTTTTATTCCGGTTATAAGCCCCCCCGGATATAAGCCCCCACCCCCCCCCGTTTATAAGCCCACCCAAAAAAAACCTTACGAACTTGTATAAGCCCAGGGCTATAAGCGGCAGTTTGATACCCATGTCAGTGGAAAATGGGTTTCCATACATTCTTCCACAGATCCCCGCAAGCGGGTTTCTACCGAGTGGGTTGCCTGTGGTCAGTGTTTGGCCGAGAGGGATTAAATCGAGGGGAAAGGTAGTACTTCATCCCTTTCGGTCAAAAATCCTTACCACAGGTAACCCACAGCAACAACAACAACAGCAGCTTCATTTGCCGCTCTTTGTCGGTACCGTTTACATTGCAAGAAAGAGAGAGAGAGAGAGAGAGAGAGAGAGTAATGTATAGAAATGGGACGGCTGGGAACTAATCTCTTAGGGACGATACACACGTCGTAGAAATCCATTTCAAAGATAAAACACCGTAAATGAGGCAACAAGTAGAGCCTGCCCATGCAGTTGTCCCACTCTGCAATTCTTGCGCACAATATTGCAGAACTAGGATCGCATTGTACTGCAATATGTCAGACACACGATACAACTTTTCTTGCAACGTTGCGCGCAACAACGTTTTTGGGGGGTGTCACACGATGCAACGTTGCGAGCAACAACGTTTTTTGGGGGTGTCACACGATGCAACGTTGCGCGCAACAACGTTTTTTGGGGGTGTCACACGATGCAACGTTGCGCGCAACAACGTTTTTGGGGGGTGTCACACGGTGCAACGTTGCGCGCAACACCGTTTTTTTGGGGGGGTGTCACACGATGCAACGTTGCGCGCAACGGCTACAGAA
>JAUJYZ010000485.1:0-50000 GCA_033675265.1 Actinostola sp. cb2023
ATACTCGCTCTTTCTGATGTATACATTCTTTGTGTTCTTTTAATACATGTTATCGGTCGCGAAGCGGTTTACAAACTGTAATGGTAAATATAAGATGACATTCACTAAACGTTTGAAGCATCTGAAAATAGAAAGGACTTACATTATATTCTCCTGGCTTACGTCCTACATTCCTTAAACCTCGACTCAACTGTCTTCAACCATGGCCGACTCTCTCGTGCTCTAACCTAGGCCCTCTCGGCCGGATCATGCCCAGGCCTGTCTGCGGCAGTAACATTCCCGGTCCCTAAACCTGACAATGGTTTACCCTTAAAATAAACTACTATAACCTTTAAACTCAACAATGTCTATAATGTCTATTGTTCTTCCTTTGCCAATAACACCACAAGTTTGTTGGCTGGGCGTCTTAACTCGGTCTTCTGGGTCCTCACGACTGCAGATCGGACTAAGCCTTGTGCGTCTGGTTCAACTTGTACGATGACTCCCATTGACCACGAGTTGCGCGAAGCATTCTCATCCTTGATTATCACGACGTCTCCGACTGTCAAGTTACGTCCAGGGTTTTGCCATTTGTGACGTTGTTGCAGCGTTACCAAGTACTCCTTTTTCCATCGTGTCCAGAAGAGGTTTGTCAAATATTGCACTCTCCTCCATCTGCGTTTCATGTAGACATCACCTTTCTGGAAGTTCCCAGGGGGAGGTACGATAACAGCTGACTTTGTCGTCAAGAGGTGACTTGGGGTTAATGGTTCTAAGTCGTCGATGTCGTTAGAGATGAAGGTTAGTGGTCTGGAGTTAATGACAGCTTCTACTTCACACATTAAGGTACGCAGGGACTCGTCGTCAAGGCGATTCCCATGCTCCTGCAGAAGACCAGCGAGCACCTTCCTTGTGGTTTGGATTTGCCTTTCCCATACGCCACCCATGTGGCTCGCGGCAGGTGGATTAAATATCCAGTCGATCTCTTGCTTGCGTAGTTTGTCTCTTATCTGACCATGGTCCATCTCTTTTATGGCTTGACGGAGTTCAGCCTGAGCACCAACAAAGTTGGTCCCGTTGTCGCTTCTGATCGTCCGCACTGGACCACGGCGAGCAATGAACCTCCTGAGTGCTTGTATGAAGGAGTCAGTCTCAAGGGAGTTTGCGATCTCGATATGGACTGCTCTACTCGCCAAGCAGGTGAAAAGGGCACCATAACGCTTTACTTCCTTTCGACCGGTCTTGATGATGTATGGTCCGAAGTAGTCCACACCGGTAAACGTAAACGGTGGGGCTGGTGTGACTCGTTCCTTTGGTAAATCGGCCATCTTCTGTTGATTTGGCTTGCCACGACTTCGTCGACAAATTACGCACTTTGAAAGTACGTGGCGCACAGCAGCGTTAGCACTGATGATCCAGTACCTCTCTCGTAGTCTAGAAAGGACGTGACCACGACCGGTGTGACCCAGGATCTTGTGAGCCTCTTTGATGATGAGTGCAGTCACGTGGTTCTCTCTGGGTAAGATGATTGGGTGCACGCTGTGTGGAGGCAGGTTCGCTCTGCTCAGCCGGCCTCCAACGCGTAGCGTTCCCTGGTCTAGATACGGATCCAGGCAGTAGATAGAGCTGGTTTTCTTGATTTCTGTTTTGATCATCTTTCGTTTCGTTCTGTCGTGCAATTCTTCCACTTCGTTGATTCGGTCCAGGACTTGTATTTCACGGCCATACGCCTGTGATTGGACATATTGAACAATGGCAAGTTCAGCTTCTTGGAGGTCTTGAACTGTGAGTTGCGAGGATTGGTCATCGGTGGCAGTTTGGAGTTTCGTTTCTTCGCTAGCGTTGGTTGCGACCTTGATCCTTTTCTGTGCTCGTTCTCGCAGAATCTTTCGTACTCGTAGGAAAACGGCCACAGCTTTCTTTAAACGATACCAATCTGAATAGTGCCTTATTAGTTTGTCCACTGAAGCAGCTGAATGGTCAACTAAGGTAGCGTGACTAGATGCTGCGCATGTGGCTCCTTTAACCTCTGGGTCGTCCTTTTCCACTTCACCCATGCTGAACGGTTGCTCAGGCCATTCGTGCTCTGTCAACAATAGAAACTTTGGTCCGTTGAGCCATCGTTTGTTGTCAAGAAGAGACTGGGCGCCCAATCCGCGTGACGCGTCGTCGGCAGGGTTTTCCTTTGTGTCAACATACCTCCATTGACCGACGTCTGTCAAATCTCGAATTGTTTGGACACGGTTCGAGACGAAGACCTTGAATCTTGTTTGTTGATTTGCAATATAGCGGAGTACCGTGGTAGAATCTGTGTGGTACGTGAAACTTGGGTTTTCGTCTAACTCCGACTTCAGCAAATGTCCCATACGGGTAGATACTGTGGCTGCAGTAAGCTCTAGGCGTGGTATCGTCATGGTCTTGATCGGCGCCAGACGAGCCTTTCCCATCAGAAATGCGCAGTGAGTGCGGTTTTCATTATCGCACTGGCGCAAGTAGGCGACGGCTCCGTATCCGTATCCGGTTGAACTGGCATCTGAAAAGACATGTACTTGCTGGGAGATGATCTCTCCAAACTCTGAGGGTATGAGGCAGCGGTTGAGAATTAGTTGCTCCAACAAAGGGAGTTCTCTTTGCCACTTGTCCCATCTTACTAGGTAGTGTTCAGGTATTTCAGCATCCCAACCGACAGCCTTTTCACAGCAAAGTTCTTGAAGCAGTTTCTTTGCCACCAATGTGAATGGTGACAAGATACCGAGGGGGTCATAGATCGACGATACTGTGGATAAGATACCTCTTCTCGTTAATGGCTTATTGCTGACTGTTATGCGGAATTTGAACTGGAATATGTCTGTCTCCACGCACCATTGTACCCCCAACGCGCGCTCTATTGGCAAATCATCGCACTCTAAATCCAGAGACTTTACTTCTTTAGAGCGGTGTTCCAGTGGGATTGATTCCAGGACGTCACGGTCGTTACAGATGAACTTGGTGAGGTTGAAGCCTCCTTGTGCACAAGCTTGACGAATGTCATTTACAAGTTCAATAGCTGTTGCTTTGGTTTTGACTGATCGTAGACAGTCATCTACATAAAAATTCCTCTTTATTGTATCTGTGACTTCAGAGTCGTACTCCGATTCGTTATCGTCGCATATCTTCCTTAGTGCATAGTTAGCAGAACTTGGTGACGAGACCGCCCCAAAGAGATGGACAGTCATTTGATATTCTTGCAACTCTGCATCTAAGTTACCATCTGGCCACCAAAGGAATCTAAGGAAGTCGTACTGGTTCTCTGGTATGCGCACTTGATGAAACATAGCCTCTATATCGGCCATGAAGGCGATGGGGTTTTGCCTGAAACGAGTGAGAACACCCACCAATGAATTGGTGAGGTTCGGCCCTTGTATCAGTTTGTCGTTTAGTGACACTCCGTTGTGCTTTGCACTACAGTCAAACACTACCCGGATTTTATTGGGTTTTTGGGGGTGGTACACGCCATGATGTGGCAGGTACCACACCTTGCCTGGCTTTGCATCAGTTGACTCTTTGGGTACCTTTCTTGTGTATCCCTTTGCGATAGTGGTGTTAATGAAGTTGGTATAGTCTCGATGGTACTCATCATTGCGTAACATCTTCTTCCTCTGCCAGCCAGTTCGTTTCTCCGCTTGTACTCGGTTATTGGGCATGACTACGTTAGGGTCTCTGAAGGGCAATGGAAGCTCATAGTGTCCATCGACGCGACGAGTGCCTTGATCGGCGATGCTCAGGAACTCTTTATCTTCCTGTGATAAACTGCTATCGTCGGATGTCGAGGAGTGGTCGTTGAAGTCGAGCTCGAACATAGTCATAACTGACTGCGGGGTTATGACCTCTTTGATAGACTCTAGTTCTTGAACTGTTATTCTGTGACTAGTGGCGTTGCAACCCTGTGATGTAGCTTGTGGTTGTATGTGTAGTGGTCCACTAACCGTCCACCCATGTCTTAGACGCATTGCAAAGGGTCCTTTACCTCCGCTGGGAAGTACTTCCAATGGCTCAAGCGCGAGGGGGCAGTTACTACCGATGAGCACACCCACGTCAACGTCTGGTATAAGCTCAGGGATCTTCTTGGAGATGGTGCGAAGGTTGTCAAATTTGCTTACCACTTTGGGAGTGGGTATCTGTTCCTGACTGACAGGTATTTCATGACGTGTGTAGCAACGAGCTACTTCTACAGGATTATCATTGTTCAAGTCTGTGATGATTAATCCTTCTACAATAGAGCTTTCTACAGAACTTTGGCCATGCATGGTTCCCAGCTGCAGGGTAGTCTTTATTCCTTCGACTGCTAACTGTTCCTTCAGGCCTTCAGTTATAAAACAGCCTGAACTTCCGTTATCATAGAGGGCGTACGTCGTGACAGTATCAGTCCCATTCTTGATCTTGACCTTAACTGGTAGGATGGCGTGTAATATGACGTTGTTGTTCGTCTTTCGTGCACAACGCGGATCTTTATCGACGTCTGTACACGCACTGCTTACACTCGTTGAAGCGACTTGCTTGTTGTCTTTCGCTTGACCCATTACGTTGAAGTTGTCTATATGCAGCGCTGTAGGGTGTGACTTGTTACACTTTTTACACAGTCTCCTGTTGGTGCATCCCTTGGATCGGTGATTAGATCCATAGCAAGCAAAACAAAGACCCTTCTGAGTGATGAACCCTTTCTTTTCTTCGAGAGATTTCTTTGTAAATTCTTTACATTCCTCCAAGTCATGTGACTTTTCACAGAGAGGACACGGTCGTACGCTTGTTGCTCTCCTTGGTTGCTGTGCTGACCCGGCCCCGTCAAGGGGTTTTCCAATATGGGGATGGTTCATACTTGTCGCGAGGCTACCTGTTCTCTGTCTTGGATAGAGTTGTCTCTTACTTTCATCTGCACTCTTAGTGTTCTTATGTCTGTCATCGAGTTTGCTCAGTGCTTCTTTGCTGTAGATTGGGTCGTTGCTGGTTTCCGCTGCACGTTCTATGAATTTGACAATGTCTTTGAATTTGGCAATCCTTTGCTCCTTGGCTTTAATATTAAGGACTTGCTCTCGCCATTTACTTTGCAGATAAGAAGGCAATTTATGAACGATGGCTTGCATATTTGGCGAGTGATTCAGAGTTTCCATGTAATTGATCGTTTTCATAGCGTTCATACATTTTACGAGGAACAAGGATAAGCGTTTCAGACCAGTTGCGTCGTCATACTTTACAGAAGGCCACTTTAGAAGTCGATTGATGTAAGCTACAGAGATCTTGTATGGGTCCCCGTACTCCTTGTCAAGAAGCTTCCTGGCCTCGTTGTAGCCCTCGTCTGGGTCGAGGTGCAGACAGCCTTCGATTAAGTCCTTGGCCTCGCCTTCGAGGTGTTGTTGTAGATAGTACAGACGATCAGCATTGTTTGTTGTCTTGGGTTTGATGCGTGAGTCAAAGGCCATCATGAATGCTTTATATTCGATTACTGCTCCTTTAAACGTAGGAATCTTTGGTTGTGGTAACGTCATGGCTGCCGCCATCTCTTGATGAGAGGAGATCATTTGCTTGTGTTGTTCAAGCTGTGTAGTCATCATGCTAGCGAAGGCTTGTTCTGTAAATGTTGCAGATCCTAAAGGTGAGGACGTGTGCATGTGATGTACGCCTGGCGTTGTAAATGTTTCGTTGAATTTCGTTTCTTTGTCTACGTTCGGTTTCTGTGTTTCGTTAAGTTTTTTCGTTAATGTTCCATTATCTATAGCACTTTGCACATCAGACAAGTCTGTCTGTCTATGATCCTTTACATTGGCACCGACCATTTCGTCGTATTTCGTTATTTCGCTTTCGTAATATGGTGCGGTAAGTTCTTTCGCTACGTTAGTTGAATGACAATGGGTTTCTTGTGTCTTTAGGTTAACGAGTTGTCCTCCAGTTGCTTCAGCTACCTTCTCGCCACGACGCCTTTCGTTGACTTTCGTTGTTGCGTCGTCTTGATTTCCATCGTTGTGGTTCGTTGAGACATTGTCAGGAGGTGATTTGAGTTGTTCCGTTATTGTGTCGTGACATTTCGTTTCGTAGTCCTTCGTCGTAGCTTCATGATGCTTCGCTTCGTTCCGTTCCGTTGTAGCTTCATGATGCTTCGTTTCGTTGCGTTCCGCTGTAGCTTCATGATGCTTCGTTTCGTAATCCTTCGTTGTAGCTTCATGATGCTTCGTTTCGTTGCGTTCCGCTGTAGCTTCATGATGCTTCGTTTCGTTGCGTTCCGCTGTAGCTTCATGCTGCTTCGTTTCGTAATCCTTCGTTGTAGCTTCATGATGCTTCGTTTCGTTGCGTTCCGCTGTAGCTTCATGATGCTTCGTTTCGTAATCCTTCGTTGTAGCTTCATGATGCTTCGTTTCGTTGCGTTCCGCTGTAGCTTCATGATGCTTCGTTTCGTAGTCCTTCGTTGTAGCTTCATGATGCTTCGTTTCGTTGCATTCCGTTGTATCATCGACGTTGGATGTGATGCCACCTGAAGCTTGCATAATGTACAGCGATAGGGGCGTGGACTTCATGAGGGGGGTGCCTGAGAGTAGACTCGTCTCTTCGGCGTCGATCGTCGCGTAGACTTCTTCCCTTGCACGTGACTTAGCAATCTCAGTCTCTAGTCTAAGCTCTTCTGCAGCAGCTTTAAGCTCTTCTGCAGCAGCTTGAAGCTCGAGTTTTTTCTTTAACAGTGACTTTTCCGCAATCATTTCAGCCAGTTTAAGGCGCTCTCTTTCTCTGGCCGAAGTTCCTGAGTTACTAGATTGCTTACTCGAACGACGTGACGAACGTGATGTTGTTGATAAGATGGATCGTTTCTCCATCAGTCGATCAGCTCCTTCTGTGAGTCGTTGCTCTGCCAGTGATATCCACTGCAGTACTCGTTGTCTGTATTCTAAAGACCCACATTGCTTTGACACAAAATGATCGTTTTCATTTTCCTTATCCACATCCGACGTCAGTTCTCTGATAAACAATTCATGAGATCGTTGGGCATACTCAAGTAATTCGTCTAATTCGAAGAGACTTGTTTTCACTAGGTGTAAGTTTTCTTCGTCGATCAAAAGCGCCGTTAGTCTAGTCTTTTGTCGCGCCACTGTCGACAAGGCTGTTTTTCTATCGTTCTTTAGACGGCGAATTCTTTCTTCCTTTGCCTTCTCGGTCAGAATTCTTTCTCTCGGTTGATCCATAGCAGATTAACGAGGTCATATGAACTTTTGAAAACACAGTTGTAGGTGCATGAGGCGTTCTTTGGGATATACTATAACTTGAATACTCGCTCTTTCTGATGTATACATTCTTTGTGTTCTTTTAATACATGTTATCGGTCGCGAAGCGGTTTACAAACTGTAATGGTAAATATAAGATGACATTCACTAAACGTTTGAAGCATCTGAAAATAGAAAGGACTTACATTATATTCTCCTGGCTTACGTCCTACATTCCTTAAACCTCGACTCAACTGTCTTCAACCATGGCCGACTCTCTCGTGCTCTAACCTAGGCCCTCTCGGCCGGATCATGCCCAGGCCTGTCTGCGGCAGTAACATTAGTCCTTAACACTGGGACCCCTTCACTGTCAATAAACAAAGGTCCATTCTCAATGCCACGAACTACAAGATAATCCAAAATAGTTTGCACTGGACAAACGGCAGGCTGCCGTGATACAACAATAGAAAATGGCGGTTGATTATAATTATGCTTATAGTTATGAAATGTAACCTTAAAGGAAATGACACGACCATCAGAGGCTGAAAGTTTGGTGACTTGACTAAATTGCAGCACATCATTGATGTTTTGTTTATTATCACTTGTAATTTCGCCAATACGAAGAAAAGCGAAAAATGATAAAGAACACATGGCCTTAAACATAAGAGCCTGATAATGCGAACTGCAAATAGCCACTCCAGACTGAGTAATACGCAACAAAATTGGTAGTGTTATAGGTAATCTAAAGTCTGACCTAACTTACCATAACCCCTAAGCATTTCAATAACATAGCATATTTTAGATGGATCTTGCAAACCTGCAAGCCTGTGATAATAGCCTAAAGCTGAAACATATGTGTTAACTGTAGATGAAGCATATTTCTTGTCAAACAAATATGCTATAAATAAAGCTAAAGTGGTCAGTTGGGGGAACCGGAAGAGCAAAGGACTGAATTTCCAAAACAACTAGAATAAAACTGCCCAAAAAGGCGCCAAGCCCTCTGATAGGTGGGAATGGAAGACTTCTGCAAGCTTGATGATAACAATTTATAGACTAAAGGCTCCAGTTCGAAGGGAGTAACTGAGTTGGTACAATCGTGGGGGAATTGTCGAAGTAACCTGGTGCCAACTGTCTGAAACGTAGTATCTGTAAACGAGACAATGCATCTGCAAGATGATTTTTAACTCCAGGTATGTGTTTAGCTTTAAAAAGAATATTATATTTCAAACACACCAAAACAAGCTTGCGAACAAAAACCATAAGTGTCTTATCCTTACATGTGCATCTATTTATTACATAAACTAAGGATTCATTGTCAGTAAAAAATGTAATGCATTGATTGCGCATCAGATTACCCCAAAGTAAAAGACTAAGAACTATTGGATAAAACTCTAAAATGGCTATGTTCTTATATTGCCATTCTCTGGGCCACTCCCCATAGCACCAATGAGATCCAAAAATTGCTCCGAAGCCTATTGCTGAAGCATCGTAGCACTGAGCGGGCACCGTAGCACTGAAGCACCGAAGCACCGAAGCACCGAAGCACCGAAGCACCGTAGCACTGAAGCACCGAAGCACCGTAGCACCTGTAGCACTGAAGCACCGTAGCAGGCCCAGTGGAAGAAGGCCCAGTGGAAGATTAGCTATGCTAAACTGGTGCATTTTATAAATGTTTTTATATTAACCTTCTTTAAATAAAGTTCATTCATTCATTCATTCATTCACTGAGGCACCGTAGCACTGAAGCACTGAAGCACCGAAGCACCGTAGCATCTGTAGCACTGAAGCACCGAAGCACTGAAGCACCGAAGCACTGAAGCACATTAGCACCGTAGCACCTGTAGCACCTGTTGTACTGAAGCACCGTAGCACTGAGGCACCGAAGCACCTGTAGCACTGAAGCACCGAAGCACCGAAGCACTGAAGCACTGAACTGGCACTGAAGCACCGAAGCACCCATGGGCCTAATTAGCATAAAAATCAATATTTTCTATTTACTGAAAACTATTCATGCTTTGGAGATAGAACTTCGTCAAAATGCTTAGTCCCATGAGTGTGTGAAAATTTGATGTGGTTTATTGTATGTGATGGGTCACGTGACAAATCACATGGCCACATATGTCGAAAAAATTCAGTTCAAAATGGGGTACATAGAAACTTTTCTAAGAATAATGGATCACATGTCTAAATGTTACATTTTGAAAGGTCTTTCTAAATCCGCCTTTTAACGTTGTCCTTAATCATTAGTTATAGAGATAATTAATAAAACAGGTCACGTGACCAATCCAGTTATTTGATTATTTTTAATTTTCTCCTTAATGAAAATATGTAGACACCATTAAAAGGCGGTATTAGAAAGATATCTACCAAAGGTATTTAATGAAACATTAGTTAGTATTCTAAGAAAAGTCTCTACGTACCCCATTTTCGATTGAATTTTTCAACCAGTCTTGACCACGTGATTTGTCATGTAACACTTCATTTGCTATTATCGCGATTAAATTTTCACAAATTCATGGATCTTAACATTTTGGAGAAGTTTTAGCTTCAAAGCATGAATGGTATTTAGTTTATAGAAAATAATGTGTTTATGCTAATTAGGCTCCTGTGTCAGGCCTTAATATACTTGAGACCGAAGCACTGAAGCACCGAAGCACTGAAGCACAGAAGCACTAAAGCACATTAGCACCGTAGCACCTGTAGCACCTGTAGTACTGAAGCACCGTAGCACTGAAGCACCGTAGCACTGAAGCACCGAAGCACTGAAGCACCTGTAGCACTGAAGCACCGAAGCACCGAAGCACTGAAGCACCGAAGCACCGTAGCATCGAAGCACCGAAGCACCGTAGCACTGAAGCACCGAAGCACTGAAGCACCGAAGCACTGAACTGCACTAAAGCACCTTAGCACCGTATCACTGAAGCACCGTAGAACTGAAGTACTAAAGCACCTTAGCACTGAAGCACTGTAGCACCGAAGCACTGAAGCACTGAAGCACCGTAGCACCGTAGCACTGAAGCACCGTAGCACTAAAGCACCGTAGCACTGAAACATCAAAGCACCGAAGTCACCGAAGCACCGTAGCACTATTACTGAAGCACCGAAGCACTGAAGCACCGAAGCACTGAAGCACCGAAGCACTGAAGCACCGAAGCACTGAAGCACTTGTAAAAAAAAAACTTTATGCCATTCATGCATTGCTTCCAATATTGGAAGTGGGGGTGGTCGGGGAGGGGGTGTGGTTGGTAGGGGTGGAGGAGGTTCCCTGATAATTCAGATTTCTTTGACTGAACATTGCGGTACAAATAGAGGTCAAACGTTGTAGTTGGTGTTGGATTCCAGTCCTTGGACTGACTTTTCATATTAATATTAATCAGTACGCCCATGTTCTGTGTTCAAAATATTACACTCAAGATATACGTTTTGAAACAATTTTCTATAAATAGGTACAATTTCTTGAAATGGTTATGTCGCGTTTGTGCCATGAATCATTAACATAGATTATCATATCTATACCCCATGCATACATACTTTTATTGTTTTTATCTCAACGATATCTGTAATTGACATGCATTTTCACTATTTATCGCTTGTCCTAGTTTTCATGAATATGAGTCTAAAATTATATGATACATGCATAATATATATTTATATTGCAAACCTATTTGGAAATATATATATTGAGTTATCCTAATACCCTAAGTACAACTTTAAATCAGTGAAGCAAGTTTGCTATTCGTGTATAGTTTATAATGAAATGAAACGGAACCTTTGCCTTCCCCGCGGATTTTTTTTATTTAATTGTACAATATGAAATGCTTTACCCTGCGAGCAGAGTTTTTCTACTCGCCCAGGAATTTTTCTCGTCGCTTCCTGAGCGAGTAGAAAAAACCCTCTGCTCGCAGGGTAGAAATGCATTGTTCTAGGATAATCATAGCCATCGTGATATTCTTGCTATTGTATGTGTTATTGCATCGTGTAAAATATCAAATAACTTGCGATAATTGCGATGATTTGTCGGCTGATTATCTGGAACTGGAACTTGTTTAAAATGTCAGTTAGAGTGATTTCATCTCACCCGTGAAATAAAATGCAATCGGAGATTCCGGAATCACAAGAAGACTTAAATTTGTTTCTTGAGCGGTTTATTCTTCTTAGTTTTCTTCTCGACTCCCTTCCACCCTTTTGCCAGCTTTCGGCGTTTTCTGTGAACAAAAAAAATATTTGCGTTTATATAACTGCGCAACTTCTAAATAAATATTAATAATAGACGAGCATTTTGGGAAAATGCCCAATTTGACGATAGCTTCAATGTAAGATTGAATAAGAAATGAAATGTTGACTTCGTTTGAAAAGCATTTTAAACTAATTTACTATACGATCGATTGACTTGGGATATTTTATCAATAGTTATAGTCTTTATTATATCTATGTATTATGTAAATTTATTTATTATTGAATAAACAACCACTGGATATGAGCAAGCGCGCGCTCTAGTTAGCTGATTGGCTACTACTAGGCTATCAGCTCATATATGACGAGTAGAGAATTTTGAGATTTTCAACAATGGCAGACCGGTTTAGCCGAACTAAAAATAAAAATAAATGTTATATTTCTCACAATCCAGTGGCCATGGTTGTCTATATAATAAAACGGCTAGGGCCTATCAGCTCATGTACGACTTGATCAGTTCGTGGAATAAATGTTAAATATATTCAATATTGAAATAATTTTGGCCATGAAAATCCAAGTTAAAGCTTTATACAAACCTTGTAGAGGGTTCATTCATTGTTGACACTGTGGCTTGCTCGCATTGACCTGAAATTATTTCACTGTTATTACATGTGAGCTTACGGTGCATTGAGATTTTTTTAAAGAAAATATATTTTTTTTTTAAAGTCCCCGGCTTTAACAAAGTCATCTGGCGAAATTGTATACACCTCTGTCAAAGTAGGTATAACAAATGCAGTAGCAAATGTATACAGTCACTTGCAAAAATTCTGGCCGCCACGAAATATCAATATATCAATATATCGGGTGCATTATGGGTAATTCAATAATACTATTTTGAGTTTCCTAACTTATTAAATGAAGCAAAATTTACAAAGAACAAGCGTAAGACTAAAATAAACATTATACTAAATATTTCTACCAACTTTGCTGGCGTTAACCCGATTTAAGGGGAATTTTCGATTATTTAATTACCCATAATGCACGCGATATATTGATATACTGATATTTCGTAGCGGCCAGAATTTTTGCAAATGACTGTACATGCGATACATAGAAATTAACCGAAATGTCATTGAAGTGCACTTACTTTCGTAACCATTTTCCACTTCATTTTCGTCATCCACATCATTCATATCTATCGCTATCAAACAAAACAAAATCAACGTGGTGTCTCGTTAATTTTAGAGTGAACTTACTTATGAACACGGAACTTTAATTTACCTTCCACTTGATCCCGTCGTTCCACCTCAACTGGTTTGGCACTATCGTTGTCGTCATCCACATCATTCATATCTATCGCTATCAAACAAAACAAAATCAAATTGTAAATAAAATAATAAACTGTCTGTCTGTCTGTCTGTCTGTCTGTCTGTCTGTCTGTCTGTCTGTCTGTCTGTCTGTCTGTCTGTCTGTCTGTCTGTCTGTCTGTCTGTCTCTCTGTCTCTCTGTCTGTCTCTCTGTCTCTCTGTCTGTCTCTCTGTCTCTCTGTCTGTCTGTCTATTGTAGTTTAGTTAGGGATCTCTTAAATTTGGGCACGGCTCTCTTGATTTCTGTCGTGTAAAAGGAAATACGGTAATTCCCCCAGTTCGGACTGGACGGGTTTCCAAGTCCGCCTGACTTGAAACCCCGTCCAGTCCTCATTGTCGGAATTTTTTTTACCTTCTACATGTTCTGGTAATTGGTCCATCTCAACTGCTCTGGCAATATCAATGGGGATGCCCAATAATCCTTGAAAGTGTATTACAAAAGTTCATTACTTAAATTACAACAACGACAACACTGAACTATATACAGGGGCACAATGCGAGGATAACATTTAGTACTGGACCTATGTGGCTGTGATATAAAAGTAATCGTGCATGTTATACCTTTTAACAATTAAAATTGTTTGCCGGGTACTAACCTGCAATGGTTTCACTTTGATTCTGAGGGAATGCATCCAAATAAATTAGAATGCATCTCTCAGACTTTGAGTTTTTGCCATCGAGACGCCTAGATTGGCTCGCACCAATGCCAGCCTTTGTCAGGTGGCTTAATTGTGTTTCCATCCAATGTGTTCAAAAAAAGCACCTCGCAGAACAAGACATGTCCTCCCATCGAATTTCCCGTGCTTAATAAACGTTTGCAGCTACAATCGAATTAAATAAAACCGTTATTTTAAGACAAAACTGAAATTGTTGCATCGATTTTCCTGACAAATACTTTAAAAAAAATGATATTACCCTTGGAAATACAAATTTTATCTTCTCGTGTTGAAACCCTCTCACTCGCGATCGTGAGATATTTTCAACACTCGAAGATAAAATATGTATTCCGTGCACTCATGTAATGTCCTCTATTTATCAGTTTTGATACGCCACGTTTCGGTTTTCTCCTTGGCTTTAAGTGAATGATCTACTATATGTACTGTGTCACGCAGACTCAAAAGAAGAAACGATATACTGATTTCTTATTCAATACATTTTCTTATTTTTCATACCTCTTGAACTTCTTTGGCTTCAATGAAGGTTTTGATTTTTTCTTTGAACGATGTCATGACATCGATGTGATCAGCGACATCATTATGATATAACGTCGACTCCATGGTTTCTTCTGGCACATCCTTCTGGTGCACGTTTGCAAAGGGGGCGATCTCTTCCCTAAAGTACTGCTTGACGTCCTGCAGTACTGTCTCCAGATCATCTTGGTTCAAGATTTTTGAGCATATCTGCCATGAAAAAGTAGAGAAAAGAACGAATGGGAGATAAATTCATGAACTAACCGTAATACTGTGTTGTATGAGATTTTATGACCCTCCGTTTCCCCTCCATTTGCACCAGAATTATGATATAATATACACAATTAAATCAGTACTAACCATACAAGCTCATCATCAATTATAAAATTAAACGAGACTTACCTGGAAGTTGAAGTTTGATTAGGATTCTATCAGTCATCTACAGAACAGAGATTACACGATAGAATCCTAATCAAACTTCAACTTCCAGGTAAGTCTCGTTTAATTTTATAATTCTATCAGTCATCTACCACAGAGATCCCACGAGACTTTAAAGTCATGTGGCCACTCTAGCCAAAATAGCAATAAAGGACTTCAACAATAAATTAATCAACCAATTTAATCCCAGATTGAATCTAACTGAGTGTAACAGGAACGTAGCAAACACAAGCTAAAGAGGGTTTACAACTAACCCATTGTTTTACAATTCAGCTGCAGCTGATAGAATAGCATGTCCAAAGCTCTCTGTCGTATTTGATCCTTGGACAGGCTTGTTATAGAACTTGTGAAATACACAGTCACTGCACCAACTGGCAGATTTCATTATTGTTTGTAAAGGAATCTTATTGAACACTTTACTTGTTGAAACAGCCCTTGTGCTATGAGACTTGAATATTGTGGTATCAATGCCTGAAAATTGCATAACGTTTTTAATCCATCTCGATATAGTCTCTTTTGATATTTTCTTGTATGGCCGTATAAAGCTGATGAACAATTGGTTTTCCCCATCTCGTAAAGGGGCGGTGCGCGCCAGATATTTCTCAAGAGTCGAGGCTACACACAATCTCTTATCTGAGCAAAATCTTGTTATGTTAAGTATGGGCTGTTCTCTTCCTGGGGCAGATTGTTTTACAAGCTGGTCAATATAAAATATGTATGATGTATTACTGTCTATGTGCATATTCCTTAAGTTCATAAGGTGAATTGTCTGACAACGTTGTCCTGTCACAAGTGCACATAACATGGCCAACTTGTAGGTAAGGCTTTGTAGACTAAGTTCCTTTAATGGATGGAGTGTCCTAAGGTACTGAAGGACCACTGAGGTGTCCCATGTGGACACATACTTCGGTAGTGCAGGCCTGGCCTGAAAAACCCCTCTAACGAAACGCTGAACTAGGGGGTGTGTTCCAATGGTTACATTGTTGTCTAAGACTATAAGAGTAGATAATGCACTCCTTGCAGTATTAATGCATCTATATCCTAGGCCGCTGTCATAAAGTCCCTGTAGGAAGTCTAGAACAGCACCTAAAGGTGGAGAAAGGGGATCCACAGACCGTTGATTTGCAAATAACTCCCATTTTTTGAGGTATGTGCGGTACTGCTTCTGTGTGCTTGACCTCCACGAGTTGCAAATTGTTGCCTGAGCTGCTGGTGAAATGCCTTTATCTTTAAGGGATCTCCTGACAATAGACATGCCATCAGTTTGAGTTTGCGTCCCAAAGGATGATGACGATCCTTGTTGAAAGTCAGGTGCACATTGGACTTTTGTGCCGGAAGGAGAATTGGTCTTCTGACCAAAAGTCTGGTGAGCTTGGGGTGCCAAGGTTGCGTCGGCCAATTCGGCCAATTCGATTTTCTGAAGGACTTGTGGCAGAAAAAGCATATACAAAATAATTACTCCAGTCTATTGTAAGTGCATCAACTGCAAGAGCATTTGGATCAGAGAACCATGAAACATAGGGGGTAATCTGAAAATTCAATCGGGAGGCAAACATGTCAATGTCAGCTTTTGCCCCCTCAGAGAGCTGCATAGGCTTATCAAAATCACCATAGTTGGTTTTTAAGGCAACTGCCTTCTCTATTTCTACTTGGCGAAAGAAGAGTTCCCCATATTCAACCCCTGGGAGGGAGGAAACCATCATGCCAATGAGTTGTGCAACCTCCCTGATAGTGGCTGTAGCTTTTTCTAGTACCCCTTGAGCCACCTGTTTCAGTTTCAGATGTTTTCCCCCCGATATGGATACAGTCATATCCATAGAATTCAGTGTGAAACCCAGGTGGTGTAGAGTTTGGGTTGGTGTTGTCACTGATTTCTCTTCATGTGGCAAGAAACCCAAGTCTTTAAGCAAGGTGAAAGTATCACTTATATTGCTTTGACATTCCTCAAATGAATAACCAACTAAAAATGAGTCATCAAGGTAACCACTTGAAATGTGCCCCATTCCTCTGAGTTTAGAGAAAACTGGTTTCATGATTTTAGTAAAGAGGCGCGGGGCAGATGATAGACCCTGGGCCAAACAGGTAAATTGATACAATTTATTATTCCAATAAAATTTCAGATACTTTTGATGTTCTCTGTGAACTGGTACTGAAAAATAGGCATCTCGCAAATCAATGGAGGCCATGTAGCACCCAGGTCTCATTAATTTGGTGCATGTATGAATTGAATCCATTTTAAAATGGTGAAAAACCACGAAGTTGTTCAATTCTTTAAGATTCAGTATCATACGATAAGATCCATCTTTCTTTGGCCTTAGAAATATATTGGAGATAAACTCTCCCCATTCATAAGTACTTTCTTTGATAATCCCTTTATCAAGAAACTTTGAAATTTGTAAATCAGTACTCAGATTTTCCTGAGCTGAAAACCTGATTGGCCCAGGTATAAAGAACTGCACAGGTTGAACTAAAAATTCTATTTTGTACCCTGTGACAGCAGATAATATGGAGGAGTCCTGAGTAAGCTCTCTCCACCTGCTAGCAAAGTGTTGAATTCGACCTGCTACTCGTACAGGTGAATCCTTTGTTTCTTCCACTTCCTCAGAGGAATGAGGCAAATCACTTCCCTCTGTTCCCTCTATACTTACAGTCAATGAATCTATTTTTGTTTCTGTGGTTTGGATGTCTTTACATATTGATAGTTCCTTTCCTTTTTGGTAGTAGTTGTTGTAGTTTCCTCTTCCGTGGGGACGCCCCTGATAGGCACGCCCCCTGCGTTGGAATAAAAAAGGCCTCTTGTAGTTATTATTGTAGTTATGTGATCCGTTTGAGGAAGAGAATTCTCCCTTTTGTTTTGTGAGTTGTTGAGCTGCCTTTTTACTTTCTTTGACTGTTTTGAGGCGCTCAGTCAGATCGTCTCCAAATAGCTCTGAGCCAACAGGTTCTTTGCTGCTGCAGATGGTTTTGTATTTGATATCCAAGTCAGCCTTGAATAGATCACGACGACACATATTAAGGTCATGATTGGCTGAAGCTATCAGCAACATAGACTTTGTTAGACTTTCCCAGACCTCCTCTGGGGTTGGCATGGGGGATTTTTTCTCCATTGTCTCTCCTACCGTCCCTGTCAGGTAGGCAAGTGGTATTAGTCCCTTTATCAGGGATTCCTGCATTTTCTGGATTCTGGCATCCATACTCCGAGTGGTTTTCTGGGCAATGTCCCATATTTCGGTGTTGACTTTCGTAACCCGTAGAAGCTTACAGTTTTCGGGTCTTTTTACATCCTCCTTTCGCTTTGTCAACACGTGATCACTCAGTCCTGAGGCCAGAATATTATCGAGGACTTTGGCAATTTTCTCGTTTTTTTCAATTTTTCAATTTTTTCAATTTTGTCAGTCTGTTCGTCCTCAGTGACCTCTTGTACTAGGACGTCAACTAAACCGTCAGCGACGGTCATATTTTGTTGATCAGAGCCGGCTCGTCTTGCTCTTTTTTGCCGAGGGCTCCCCTTCGGCTTCTTCATCGTCGGCCTCACTATCTGATAGGTCGTCTATCGTGCTGGCATCATATGCCGCCTTTAGTTCGCTTATAACAAGAGCGAATTTATTGACAACGGTCGTTAGTTGGTCAATTTTGTGGCTTAACTCGTCGAATCCCTTCGACGTTCTCGACGAGCCGTCGTTGCCGGAGCCAGTTGTTGTTGTCGCTGGCTTTGCTGGCTTCTTGCCCTTGGAGCCCTTTGTTGTTGGTTTATCTCTGCTTTTAGCAGTTGTGGAAGCGTTCTCTACTGAAGAATTGCTTCCTGGTGTCCCCGGCGGCGCCGTGGGACAATTCTCGTTGATAATATCCTCGAGCACGCTCGAGCAAGATGGTTCAGATGACATCTCAAAAGCGACAAAAAAGCGCTTTAAACAACGGGGTTTGCCTCGCAAACCACCTAAGATTATTCGTGAGGCAGCGCCACACGTAGGAATCCAGATGATTTCTCTCAAGGAGAACGGATGGTGAAGATATCCGTGGATTTCGGTTCGCTTGACCAGTCACACATGAAGATGGCGGAGCGAAAGCGTAGTAAGTGACCGGTTATGCGCATGCGTAGTGATCTCGTGGGATCTCTGTGGTAGATGACTGATAGAATTACACATTGACATTGTAAGCTACAATTGACGACGACAAATTAAATGACACTCTTAGATAATAAATTGTCTTTTCAGGTAAATTTGTCTGGAATAAGCCCTTATTGGGGAGTATCCGGCTCTCCCCTTCCCCTATACAATGTCGGGGTAGGCAACGTTCCTTAAATATTGAATATGTGTTCATTATCTTAAAAACCCATTGTGGAGACATATAACAAGGGGGTGATTGTATTACCTTTTCTGTAAACCACAGCAGAGTGGAGTAGGGCAGTGCAACATCTGGCAGGGCAGAAGACATACATTCTTTTGAAATTTCTGTATAGTCAACTATCTCTTCCCAGAGTTGACCTTGTCCTTCAGGTGTACATACGCTCGTATTTCTTGTGGCGTTTTTCCAGCCACAGAGCCACCAAGCAAGGGGATGTAAACCACTCTACGCAATTCCCTGAAAGCATGACAAATTTTTTTTTTTTTAAATATTCAAAAACAAAAATTTCTTAGTTCTTATCAATCCATGTCGGGAATCCGCCCGGCAGCGCCACTGGATCAAACACAACAACGATCTTGGGGACTGTATTTTACTAACAACCTTCTCTTACAAGCATGTTTTACAATCTGAATTCTTATGTTCCACGTCATTTCCTTTACATCGTTATTATGTTTACTTATCTCTAATTACAGTACATGTCAGTTGACTTGAAAGTTAACAGATCCTATTGTAACGCTTAACTGATTATTTATACTGAATTAATTAACTCTTTTAACTAAGTTTCACAACACACTCCCCCCCCTTGACTCCAGTCACTCTGAGTCAAGCATATCACATATTTTCATTCTACTCAAAGCTTCGTTTGCAGCCGTTCTTCTCGGTCTCACTACTGTTCTCTCATTCTCCTGACATGGCTCCTGGACACCTGGTTCTTCCTTTATCTCAACTGGGAATAACTTTTCGATGGGTCGGGACAAATGGACATGTTTACCCTTGTTTGCTAACCTCACACTCGCTCCTCTCGCAACACCATCCCTTCCCTGTATCACTCTCTCAACCACTCCCATCTTCCACTGATTCCTTTTCTTATTCTCATCCATAACCACAACCACATCACCAATCTCTACTATCTTGTTCTGACTTGCACCCTTACTACAATCATGATGCTCTCTCAATTCAGCCAGGTATTCATTCTTCCACCTGTTCCAAAAATGTTGCAACTTCCTTGTGAGATACCTGAACCTCTTCCTTAAGGTAACATTAGTCTCGTCCTCTGGAATGCTTAACTGCTCTGGCATCGTTCTAAGTCGTCGGCCATACATCAAGTGTGTAGGCGTCAATGCCTCCAGACCTACTTCATTGTATACATACGTCAATGGTCTAGAATTCAATGTACCCTCTATCTCAACAAGCACAGTCAACAACTCGTCAAATGACAACTTAGCACTACCAAGTGTCTTCTTTAGGCATCTCTTGACAGAACGAACCATTCGTTCAAAAAACCCTCCCCACCATGGAGACTTTGCAAGATTGAATCTCCATTCAATCCTGTTTCCTTCTAAGTAAGCTCTGTTGTCTGGGTCCTCACACATTTCTCTCAACGCCTTCGCAGTCGCCTTAAACGTCTTAGCATTATCTGACACAATCAATGACGGTGTGCCTCTCCTCGCTGCAAAACGCCTTAGACTCCTTCTGAAGGTTCCTGTCTCCATGTCTCGTACCAAGTCTAGATGCACCGCCCTCGTCACACAACAAGTATACAACACCACGTAACACTTAGCCATTGCACCCTTTACTGACTTGTAGTACAGCGGTCCTGCAAAATCCACTCCCACTCTCGAGAATGGTTCTGCTTGCTTTACTCTAAATTCTGGCAGATCTGCTGCAGGTGCAGATGGATAAGCCAACCCTTCAAGCTTCTTGCAAACAACACACTTACCAACCAGTCTTTTAACAACCTGTCTGCCACTAGGTACCCAAAACCGTGACCTAAGTTCTACAAGCGTGGCTCTCGTCCCACTGTGGTGTATCCTTTGATGGCAATCCATCACAACAAGCTCAGTAAACCTATGCCTTCTTGGCAACAAGATAGGTGTAAGGCCTTCGTTTTCTAACTCCGCGTTACACAGTCTTCCCTTACATCTTAACACCCCTTGGTCCTCGACCACGCCCAACTTCTTCTTAACATCTTCAAATCGACTCTCAAGCTTCATTTCTAACTGTACAGACTTGACCCAAACAGTCTCTGTATCAAACAATTCATCCCTGGTCAATGCACCAGATAATCTCAACTGCCTTGCTTTCCTTAAGTTGGAAACAAATCGCTTAACCCAAGCTGTCACCTTGATTAACCTGGTAAGGCTACTAAACTTGTTAACGTCTATAACATCTGATACTGTACCTGGCTTCTCACTGCTAATCGCTGTAGATACGGTGACTTTCTCCTCTTGAGAACTTTCAACAGTCATTTCAACACGTTTACTCGGCCATTCAATTTCGCTACCCATCAACCATTGCGGCCCCTTCCACCATAATTCACTTCCAGCTAGAGCATCAGCACTCACCCCTCGAGATCCAAGATCTGCAGGGTTCTCCACACCAGGACAGTGTCTCCAATCAGACTTACTTGTTAGCTTGAGGATTTCCTCAACACGATTACTCACAAATTGCTTCAGATTACCATTGTTACTCAACCAACACAACACCGTCATACTATCTGACCACAACACTACTCCAGTAGGCTTCATAACTGAACTTAAAGCCTCCTTAACCTTGTCAATCAGTTTGGCTAGGATTCTTGCCGCCATTAATTCCAGTCTTGGAATTGTTGTTTCCTTCAAAGGCGCCACACGTGTCTTACTGGTCAACAATCTCACTGACCGCTCTCCCCCCGTTTCACACACCAGATACACTACCGCACAATACGCTTTCTTGCTGGCATCACCAAACCCATGCAAGTAGTACTGTGCTGAGGGATTGCAGTGAACATTTCTACAAATTTCAATCGTTCCTGTCCGTTTTAACCCTTCTATCCAACGCGTCCACCTTTTACCCTCATCTTGGCCCACCTCTTGATCCCAATCCAGCCCACCAACGCACATTTCCTGGAAAAGAATCTTTGCTGCCACCACTATCGGGCTTAACATACCTAGGGGATCATACAAACTAGCTACAATGCTAAGTACACTCCGCTTGGTAATCGGTAAACTAGCTGCCCTTTCAATCACTTGACTAAAATCAAACTGAAACGTATCGTGTTCTACGTCCCATGACATTCCTAAAACCTTGTGACTACCCTTAGTCGAGACACCTACTAAGCTCGACTTTGCGTACGACTCATCTTCACTATCTCGTCCTGAAGGTTCATTCTTCTCCAATTCTTGCCTCAACTCATCACTATTCGTCACCCATTTCCTTAATGTAAATCCCCCTTCACTCAGTCTTGTCATTGCTATCGACTTTAATTCTAGAGCATTCTCTACAGAATCTTCACCTGTCACCAGGTCGTCTACATAAAAACTACTAATCATCTTTTCCACAAACTGTGGATCTACACTTAAATACTTATCAAAGTGATGACGCATTGTCCCGTTAAGCAGAAACGGTGAAGCATTCAATCCAAACACTACTCTACAAAACCTATATACTACAACTTCAGAATTAACATCATAAGGATTTTCCGGCCACAAAAATCTCAAACAGTCTCGATCCCCCACATCTACCTCGACGTTCAAAAACGCCTTTTCTATGTCTGCAATAAGCGCAACATTGAACATTCTGAACCTCAACAAGATATCATATAACAGTGGATTCAAGGATGGTCCCACATGCAGGCAATCATTGAGTGAAACACCCTTCTTACCCTCTCGCGATGACGCATCGTAAACTACCCTCACCTTGGTAGTGACTGCATCCTTTCTAACTACCGGATGATGCGGAAGGTAATGTACCTTATCTTCACTGTCTACATTCGTAACTGTCTCAATGATACCTGACCTTAGCTGATCTTTGATAACGGCTCCATATTCCTCTAGGATTGCAGGCTCCTTTCTCAATCTTTTCAACGTACCCTTCAATCTACTCACGCTATTCTCATAGTTAACAGGTAAACTCGCGTGTCCTTCTCTCCACGGAAGATTAACAGAATACCGAGTACCATTGAATGCAATACTATCTAGGAACATCTCCTGTACCTCATCCTCTTCGCGAATTCCTAAAGTCTCTAGGTCCCATAACTTACACAAACATCGTTCTATCTTCAGGTCACGCTCAACTACACAATTCGCATGCACCTCGTCAACCTGGCTATCACAAACACGTTTCATAGGGCCTGACAACACCCAACCAAGCTTCGTCTCTACAGCTACAGGCTCGTCTGGATTACCTCTAACCACATTACCCGTCTGAAACTGCCACAAATAATCTGCTCCGACCAACAACCCAATTTCCACAGCGTTCTCTAATCGACCAACGTCAGACAACCACAAATTCTTTAAATGCGCATACTCCGTCTTAACTATCTTTAACCTTTCTCTACTCACTTTCGTTATCTCCGGGACAACACACGCTTCAACCTTCACCCCATCTCCGCCACGTACGGCCATAACAACAATATCAACAATATCTCTCCTCTCTGTACAGGTCTTCTCGCTACCAAACGTGTTAATCCCCAACCACTCCCTTCTCACGACCTTAAGCCCCAGGGAATTAACTAAGCTTGCAGTAACAAAGGTTCGTTGACTTCCCGAGTCAAACAATACTCTCACTTTCCCCTCCCTTTCTCCCTTAACCAGGGCCAGAGCGGTCTGGAGAGAGCAACACCATTCACATTCACATTCATTGCATTCGTTGTAGAGTTTTCCGCCTCTACTGTCTTTTGTACATTCTCTGTTGACACACACGTGGCACGCACATTCACATTCGCTTCCGGCACGCCTTCGCCTTCATGTGACCCGTCACACAACGCTACATGGTGATCACCCTTGCATAACATACAGCTTTTAAAATTCTTACAATCTCGGGCCCGATGCCCCTTATCTAAACATTTAAAACATCGTGCGTACCTATAGATAATGTTCTTTCTCTCTTTCAAGTTTTCTACCTTTTTGCAGTCTTCGTGCGCGTGATCGCCCAAACAAAACGCACACTTTGCTCCTTGCGATTTTGCCACCAACGCGCTTGCTGAGGACATACCCGTACTTCCAGGTTTTCTCTTTGACCAGGACGATTGTTCGTTGGTGTATTGGCTTGGCGGTCTAACCACAGTAGGACACACATTATGCTCTTCTCTGAGGGTCAATTCCTTGTGAAAGGCGTCAAGCATTTTCCCCATATCCCATGAGAGATAATCCTCGCCTCTCGTGACGGTCAGTCTGAGGTTTATCGGTAACTTTTCCACCAGCATTGGTACAACTATACTCTGATAGCTCTCCGGTGACGCTCCTAGCGCCTTTAACCCTCTGTAGTGCGATTCAATCGTGTCGTACATCGCTCTAAGCTTTGCAATGTCACGCTCTCCTTGCAGAGGCGCAATATTCATTAATCCGTTGACGTGTGATCGTTGGATAGCACTCGTTTTGCCAAACCTTTTCTTCAATACATCGACAGCCTCATCGTAATTCGCATTCGTCAGAGCGAATCCAGCGATCGCAGACTTCGCTTGGTCGTTCAACAACCCACGTAAATAGTTGAACTTGTCGACGTTCGAGAGTCCCGTGTTTTTGTGTATGGAGCTCTAGAAAGCGTCCCAGAACTCTTGCCAGTGTTCGTATTTACCATCAAACTTTACAATTTCCAGTTTTGGTAACCTTGCCTGACTTGCCTTCACAGTCGCATGGCCTACAGAACTCGATGGCGAATTTGAGGGCGTTCCCGCATTGTTCGTCGAACTCACAGTCAACTGCTCTTCCAACTCCAAAATGATCTCTTGCATTTCCATGCGAAGGTGGCCTGACGTCTCTAGTTCCTCGTCTAAGTCTAAGTCGTCTTTCTCGCTCATCATTGACAATATTTCATCGTCCAGTTCCTTCAAACAATCGATCTTTTCCTGGACCGATGACTTCGCTTGAAGTAGTTTGACCTTTGTGCTTTCCTTGTTCGCCAGATATTCTTTCGCTTTCTCTACCAACTTCTCGGTGAACGCTCTGTGGCTATCTCTTATTCTTATCTTCTTCTGAAGTTCTTCCTCCACGCTGTCACGGTCGTTGGTGGCCTTCTTTTTGCCCTTTTTTCCCGGCATGATTTGGAGTTACGGCGTGATTCACTAACAATCTCTCGATCCTCGCTCCAACAATCTCTGTAGACCTTCTACACCACGATCCAGTACCATCAAGCTATCCGGCTCGAAGGACCACTTTGTCGGGAATCCGCCCGGCAGCGCCACTGGATCAAACACAACAACGATCTTGGGGACTGTATTTTACTAACAACCTTCTCTTACAAGCATGTTTTACAATCTGAATTCTTATGTTCCACGTCATTTCCTTTCCTTTACATCGTTATTATGTTTACTTATCTCTAATTACAGTACATGTCAGTTGACTTGAAAGTTAACAGATCCTATTGTAACGCTTAACTGATTATTTATACTGAATTAATTAACTCTTTTAACTAAGTTTCACAACAATCCATTACGAAACTATTTGTTTAAATATTAGTACAATTCAATTGTAAATAGTTAATATAGTTAAATATAGTATTATGTCATGTATTTTTAAAATATGTAAATATGTAAATTGATTAATATACAGCCCTTTGCAAATATTCTGTAAATCAAGTATATCAGTATATCCATATATCGGGTGCATTATGGGTAATTGAAAAAGTCCCCTAAATGATGTTTCACGCGAGCAACATTGGTGAAACTCTAGAATGTTATGTAATTTAGTCTCTAGTTTGTTGTTTGTAAGTCTCTGCTGCATATCCAGTTTTGTGGAAAAACTCTAAAATAGTATTACCCATAATGCACACGATATATGGATATACTGATATACTTGATTTACATAATTGTTGCAAAGGGCTGTAATTAAATATAGTTAAATATAGTATTATGTTTTGTATTTTTTAGAATCTCTGTTCCACACGACCCCACAAGCTTTAGCTTCAACTAATATCGTGTTTTGAATTCTTTGTAGTCTTTATTTAACTTTACATCTTTCACGCACTACAAAGATCAAATAGCGATGACTAGTTTTCGTTTCTATTTGATCTTTGTAGTGCGTGAAAGATGTAAAGTTAAATAAATACTACTAAGAATATGAAGCTAAGCAAGTCTTTCGCGCTCTCAACAAGAGAAATATCCAGAAAATATCGTGTTTAAATAAAAGTTATTGTATTGTATTGTATTGTATATTTTCATTGTACTAGCACTTGAAGTATTTCAACAATGAAAACTTTTAAAAACTCTTTTTCTCGTAATTTAGTGGAATTTGTAACCATGCACCTTCGGACCAGCACATACAAACCCCTATCCGAAACATATATTTCAATTACTCATCAATGTTTTCAAATTTGTAGCACTTGCATTACTTTAAAGTGAGGACTATGAAACCGATAAGTGGCGACATTATTAGGGTTTGAAACAGCCGGACACGATTTCGTCAGTTCCTCTGCCATCGCCGGTGTGATTATATAATTTTATTATTCAAACATCATACGCTTGTTATTGTTTGTGTAATTGGATTGGTTAACAAGGTAGAAATTTAGTTAAATCCAAAGATATAAGATTTTAAGATTTGTCATAGGTAAGTTATCCCATGAAAGTTATATCAATAGGTTACAAAAATTGTAAGTTATTTAGCAGTATAAATGTATTGAGGAGAAACGAAGTGAAAGACGAGAAATTGAATTAACACGCTAGGGTGTGATACGTAACATGCAATAAATCATTCAACAAGGTCAACAAGGTGGAACTAGATCTTGTCTAAAACTACATATGGATACGACTAACAAACGAGTAACATATATTACGAATATAGCTAGTATAGCTTGAATGTTTGTCTCATACTGATACAATTACTGTCTTGATAAAAAGAAAGTGTAAAACGTTTTTCAACAGACCTGGCAGCACCTGATAAAACATCGTTCGACGTCATCATTAAGCCACATCGTATAGGCTCTACACTTCTGGATATTGTTCCCGTTGAAGCTCTATTAAAGAAATCCACCACCATTTCCTTGCACGCGGTTACATTTGGCGGATCATCCACAAATTAATACGCCCATGGTTGTATTACTAGCTCGACTTAAAATTTTCTCTTTAGAGAAGGTTTTCAGCAAGCCACTTTTTAGCATGCCTGTAAGAGAGATATACATAGGACAGCATACAATATATCAGTATATCGGATCAGTATATCCATATATCGGGTGCATTATGGGTAATTGAGAAAGTCCCCTAAATGATGTTTCACGCGAGCAACATTGGTGAAACTCTAGAATGTTATGTAATTTAGTCTCTAGTTTCTAGTCTCTGCTGCATATTTTGTGGAAAAACTCTAAAATAGTATTATATTATATCTAATAGTAGCACACGATATATGGATATACTGGTGACTTGATTTACATAATTTTTGGAATCGGTCGGCTGTATTTTGTGTATAACGGTACGGTGCATATATTAAATATATATTAAATAATATTAAATATTATAGCTTTGGAATTTATTTTCTTTCTTTATATATTAATATTAATATTTAATACGTTTACACGTATTGAATTCACTGACACTAAAATTTATTATATATTCGAAAAGTAAAATAATCGTAGAAAATAGGAAGTATGGGTAATGTCAAGTTTTCGTGTTGATAAAAAGGCCGAGGAAAGCTGCATGACAGGACTGAGAGCATGAACAACATGAACAACAACTAAACGTATAACCAGCCCGATAGCAACAATAAACATACCTCAATGCCGACATTCACATTTACAAAAACTAGCACACTGGATACTGCCTAGAACAAAATAATGACTTGCCTATGGAAGAAAGCGCTAACTTCAACGCTGTGGTTTTTCCCCTTCCAGGCTGACCAACAAGGATGATAGCGGGGCATCCATCAAACTTGTCTTCGACAAGTTGTGCGTGGCACACAATGCACAGAGCACCAAGTGTAAATAGTGCAGCAGGGTAATTATGCTTCAAGGTAGTTTTTAAATCCTGAAAGGAAAGTTATGAAATATCTTTTGATCAGGAAAGTTATGGAGCGAATTGAATCCAGTATATTGTACTTATCACTCGTGAATAGAAACTATACAGAGCATTTTACATGCTGTATTGTGTTTATTATATACTATTGAGATTTTAAACTCAACTAGAGTGCAATTTAGAAAAGTGTGAAATAGTACTAAATTAAATTAATTAGTACTAAATAGTGCTATTTCTATTGTTTTCTATTGTTTCATTTTAGTGCATAAATAATAATAATAATAATAAGTAATGGTAATAGAACTGAGTGGAGTGCAATTTGGTCTGAAATCATACGAGTGATTACAAAATTGCACGACCGCGTAGCGGGAGTGCAATTTGTTATCACGAGTATGATTTCAGACCAAAATTGCACGACACGAAGTTCAATTACCTATTAATCATATTCATTTTGAAATCTTTTCAAATACACTCGTTATATTTAGGTGGTAAGTTGCAATAATAAGAATAATTTTGATGCCTAAAATACAACTCTTTCATTCTAAATTACAAATTACTTTTTATGAAGAATCGTTTGAATTTAATAAAATTAGAGTTCGCACAGAAGTTCTGTGCGAAAAAAAAAAAAAAAAAAAATTGGTGCAATTAATGATCCAAAATAGTGCAATTAATGATTTAATCGCACCATTTTTAGCCAATCAGATTGCAGGATTTACTAGTGATTTCAAAATGAATATGATTATAATAATAATAATATTAATAATAATAATAATATTAATAATAATAATAATAATAATAATAAAATAATGAGGAATATACAGAACAAATGTTCGGAAAAAAATCAGAGACGCCTCGAGCGGGATTCGACACCCAGATTTCTTGACAGGTGCTCTACCCACTGAGCTGACCGAGGCAATTACAGCTCAAAGACGCTGATTTTAACCGAACATTTGCTCCCAGGCCTCACGGAACTGGGAATTGCTTCTGTAATGACGTACGAACCGCATCACGCAGTCACATAGTCATCATCATCATCATAATAATAATAATAATATTAATAATAATAATAATAATAATAATAAAATAATGAGGAATATACAGAACAAATGTTCGGAAAAAAATAAATTAGAATGCATCTCTCAGACTTTGAGTTTTTGCCATCGAGACGCCTAGATTGGCTCGCACCAATGCCAGCCTTTGTCAGGTGGCTTAATGCTGCAGTGCTACGGTGCTTCAGTGCTTCGGTGCTACGGTGCTTCAGTGCTTCAGTGCTTCGGTGCTTCAGTGCTACGGTGCTTCAGTGCTTCAGTGCTTCAGTGCTACGGTGCTTCGGTGCTTCAGTGCTTCGGTGCTTCAGTGCTTCAGTGCTACGGTACTTCAGTGCTTCAGTGCTACGGTGCTTCGGTGCTTCAGTGCTTCGGTGCTTCGGTGCTTCGGTGCTTCAGTGCTTCAGTGCTACAGGTGCTACGGTGCTTCAGTGCTACGGTGCTTCGGTGCTTCGGTGCTTAAGTGCTTCAGTGCTTCAGTGCTACAGGTGCTACGGTGCTTCGGTGCTTCAGTGCTACGGTGCTTCGGTGCTTCAGTGCTACGGTGCTTCGGTGCTTCAGTGCTTCGGTGCTTCAGTGCTTCAGTGCTACGGTGCTTCAGTGCTACGGTGCTTCGGTGCTTCGGTGCTTCGGTGCTTCAGTGCTTCAGTGCTACAGGTGCTACGGTGCTTCAGTGCTACGGTGCTTCGGTGCTACGGTGCTTAAGTGCTTCAGTGCTTGTGCTACAGGTGCTACAGGTGCTACGGTGCTACGGTGCTTCGGTGCTTCAGTGCTACGGTGCCTCAGTGCTACGATGCTACTACAGTGCTTCGGTGCTTCAGTGCTACGGTGCCTCAGTGCTACGGTGCTTCAGTGCTACGGTGCTTCAGTGCTACGGTGCCTCAGTGCTACGGTGCTTCAGTGCTACGGTGCTTCAGTGCTTCAGTGCCATTGAGCTTCAATGCTATACAGCGCTTACCGCAGTACGGCGCTTCAGTGCTACGGTGCTTTAGGTCTAAGGTATCATGTTAGAACATAGAACACGTGTGATGGTAGTCTTAAATTCGTGACGGTAATCATGAACCGTTAACCCATTGTTTCCTGAAACCAACAACATTTCAGTGACTGAATTTGAAGGAATTGTATATATACAGCTTAATAGATGCTTTCTCGGGTATTACGGGCTGACATTTTACTCGTTGCTCGCATAAAGAAACTCGGTAATTTATTTTATATTTCATATGTATTTATTATTTATTTTATATTTATTTATTATTTATTTACTTTTTATTTATTATTTATTTTATATTTATTTATTATTTACTTACTTCATATTTTTATGTTTATTTATTATTTATTTACTTCATATTTATTTATTATATATTTATTTTATATTTATTTATTATTTATTTACTTTATATTTATATAATTTTTTTATCTACCAAGAGAAATAATTCAAAAGGTAAATAATTCATTGATATACCAATATGTATATGAGATCTGATCACACAAAAAGGAGTATCGTTGTTAGACCCCTTTGATAAATTCGATTCATGAAATATTTGATAAATTGGAAGCCACACCCTAAATGAATTAAGCCCCCTTTTGTGCGAACATATCTCATAGATATATCCTATATATCCTACAATGGTGAAACTGGTAAACGCCGGTGACCAGAAAGGGAGATACATTGTATTAGTGTTAGCAGGATGACTCGGCACAGTTGGTACGGTTCGATATATCTTTATTGAACTATTACATGTGAGTAGAGTACAAACTAAAGTACAAACTATTTAGTACTAAATAGTGATTCCAATAAACCTGGGCACTACTAATTAGTGTTCATTAGATGCAATGAAACAAAAGAAAACAAAAGAGTGAGTGTCTAATAGTGTGTATTGGTGTTGATAGTAATGCCCAGGTGTTTTGGAATCTGGCTCTATTTCTATTGTGTAATTAGTGCTATTTAGTGCAAAACGTTGCACAGTTTTAGTATTTGTATTCAACTAATAACGTTGCTAACAGTTTGTTAATTCATTAAGTTGCATTGTTGTCAATACAATGGTAACTAAGTATTGTCAATACAATGCTAACTAAGTGTTGTCAATACAATGGTAACTAAGTGTTGTCAATACAATGGTAACTAAGTGTTGTCAATACAATGGTAACTAAGTATTGTCAATACAATGGTAACTAAGTGTTGTCAATACAATGGTAACTAAGTATTATCAATACAATGGTAACTAAGTATTGTCAATACAATGGTAACTAAGTATTATCAATACAATGGTAACTAAGTATTGTCAATACAATGGTAACTAAGTGTTGTTAATACAATGGTAACTAAGTATTGTCAATACAATGGTAACTAAGTATTGTCAATACAATGGTAACTAAGTATTGTCAATACAATGGTAACTAAGTATTGTCAATACAATGGTAACTAAGTATTGTCAATACAATGGTAACTAAGTATTATCAATACAATGGTAACTAAGTATTGTCAATACAATGGTAACTAAGTGTTGTCAATACAATGGTAACTAAGTGTTGTCAATACAATGGTAACTAAGTGTTGTCAATACAATGGTAACTAAGTATTGTCAATACAATGCTAACTAAGTGTTGTCAATACAATGGTAACTAAGTATTGTCAATACAATGGTAACTAAGTATTGTCAATACAATGGTAACTAAGTATTGTCAATACAATGGTAACTAAGTATTGTCAATACAATGGTAACTAAGTGTTGTCAATACAATGGTAACTAAGTATTGTCAATACAATGGTAACTAAGTGTTGTCAATACAATGGTAACTAAGTATTGTCAATACAATGGTAACTAAGTGTTGTCAATACAATGGTAACTTAGTATTGTCAATACAATGGTAACTAAGTGTTGTTAATACAATGGTAACTAAGTATTGTCAATACAATGGTAACTAAGTATTGTCAATACAATGGTAACTAAGTGTTGTCAATACAATGGTAACTAAGTATTGTCAATACAATGGTAACTAAGTATTGTCAATACAATGGTAACTAAGTATTGTCAATACAATGGTAACTAAGTGTTGTCAATACAATGGTAACTAAGTATTGTCAATACAATGGTAACTAAGTATTGTCAATACAATGGTAACTAAGTATTGTCAATACAATGCTAACTAAGTGTTGTCAATACAATGGTAACTAAGTATTGTCAATACAATGGTAACTAAGTACTGTCAATACAATGGTAACTAAGTATTGTCAATACAATGCTAACTAAGTGTTGTCAATACAATGGTAACTAAGTGTTGTCAATACAATGGTAACTAAGTATTTTCAATACAATGGTAACTAAGTATTGTCAATACAATGGTAACTAAGTGTTGTCAATACAATGGTAACTAAGTATTTTCAATACAATGGTAACTAAGTGTTGTCAATACAATGGTAACTAAGTATTTTCAATACAATGGTAACTAAGTATTGTCAATACAATGGTAACTAAGTGTTGTTAATACAATGGTAACTAAGTATTGTCAATACAATGGTAACTAAGTGTTGTCAATGCAATGGTAACTAAGTATTGTCAATACAATGGTAACTAAGTATTGTCAATACAATGGTAACTAAGTATTGTCAATACAATGGTAACTAAGTGTTGTCAATACAATGGTAACTAAGTATTGTCAATACAATGGTAACTAAGTATTATCAATACAATGGTAACTAAGTATTGTCAATACAATGGTAACTAAGTATTATCAATACAATGGTAACTTAGTATTGTCAATACAATGGTAACTAAGTGTTGTCAATACAATGGTAACTAAGTATTATCAATACAATGGTAACTAAGTATTGTCAATACAATGGTAACTAAGTATTATCAATACAATGGTAACTAAGTATTGTCAATACAATGGTAACTAAGTGTTGTCAATACAATGGTAACTAAGTGTTGTCAATACAATGGTAACTAAGTGTTGTCAATACAATGGTAACTAAGTATTGTCAATACAATGCTAACTAAGTATTGTCAATACAATGGTAACTAAGTGTTGTCAATACAATGGTAACTAAGTATTATCAATACAATGGTAACTAAGTATTGTCAATACAATGGTAACTAAGTGTTGTCAATACAATGGTAACTAAGTATTGTCAATACAATGGTAACTAAGTGTTGTCAATACAATGGTAACTAAGTGTTGTCAATACAATGGTAACTAAGTATTGTCAATACAATGGTAACTAAGTGTTGTCAATACAATGCTAACTAAGTATTGTCAATACAATGGTAACTAAGTGTTGTCAATACAATGGTAACTAAGTATTTTCAATACAATGGTAACTAAGTATTGTCAATACAATGGTAACTAAGTATTTTCAATACAATGGTAACTAAGTATTATCAATACAATGGTAACTAAGTATTGTCAATACAATGGTAACTAAGTGTTGTCAATACAATGGTAACTAAGTGTTGTCAATACAATGGTAACTAAGTATTTTCAATACAATGCTAACTAAGTATTGTCAATACAATGGTAACTAAGTGTTGTCAATACAATGGTAACTAAGTGTTGTCAATACAATGGTAACTAAGTGTTGTCAATACAATGGTAACTAAGTATTGTCAATACAATGCTAACTAAGTATTGTCAATACAATGGTAACTAAGTATTGTCAATACAATGGTAACTAAGTGTTGTCAATACAATGGTAACTAAGTGTTGTCAATACAATGGTAACTAAGTATTGTCAATACAATGCTAACTAAGTATTGTCAATACAATGGTAACTAAGTATTGTCAATACAATGGTAACTAAGTATTGTCAATACAATGGTAACTAAGTGTTGTCAATACAATGGTAACTAAGTATTGTCAATACAATGGTAACTAAGTGTTGTCAATACAATGCTAACTAAGTACTGTCAATACAATGGTAACTAAGTGTTGTCAATACAATGGTAACTAAGTATTTTCAATACAATGGTAACTAAGTATTGTCAATACAATGCTAACTAAGTGTTGTCAATACAATGGTAACTAAGTGTTGTCAATACAATGGTAACTAAGTGTTGTCAATACAATGGTAACTAAGTATTGTCAATACAATGGTAACTAAGTGTTGTCAATACAATGCTAACTAAGTATTGTCAATACAATGGTAACTAAGTGTTGTCAATACAATGGTAACTAAGTATTTTCAATACAATGGTAACTAAGTATTATCAATACAATGGTAACTAAGTATTATCAATACAATGGTAACTTAGTATTGTCAATACAATGGTAACTAAGTGTTGTCAATACAATGGTAACTAAGTATTATCAATACAATGGTAACTAAAGTATTGTCAATACAATGGTAACTAAGTATTTTCAATACAATGGTAACTAAGTATTGTCAATACAATGGTAACTAAGTGTTGTCAATACAATGGTAACTAAGTGTTGTCAATACAATGGTAACTAAGTGTTGTCAATACAATGGTAACTAAGTATTGTCAATACAATGCTAACTAAGTATTGTCAATACAATGGTAACTAAGTGTTGTCAATACAATGGTAACTAAGTATTGTCAATACAATGGTAACTAAGTATTGTCAATACAATGGTAACTAAGTGTTGTCAATACAATGGTAACTAAGTATTGTCAATACAATGGTAACTAAGTGTTGTCAATACAATGGTAACTAAGTGTTGTACAATACAATGGTACAATGGTAACTAAGTATTGTCAATACAATGGTAACTAAGTGTTGTCAATACAATGCTAACTAAGTATTGTCAATACAATGGTAACTAAGTGTTGTCAATACAATGGTAACTAAGTATTTTCAATACAATGGTAACAATGTCAATACAATGGTAACTAAGTATTGTCAATACAATGCTAACTAAGTATTGTCAATACAATGGTAACTAAGTGTTGTCAATACAATGGTAACTAAGTGTTGTCAATACAATGGTAACTAAGTGTTGTCAATACAATGGTAACTAAGTATTGTCAATACAATGCTAACTAAGTATTGTCAATACAATGGTAACTAAGTATTGTCAATACAATGGTAACTAAGTGTTGTCAATACAATGGTAACTAAGTGTTGTCAATACAATGGTAACTAAGTATTGTCAATACAATGCTAACTAAGTATTGTCAATACAATGGTAACTAAGTGTTGTCAATACAATGGTAACTAAGTATTTTCAATACAATGGTAACTAAGTATTGTCAATACAATGCTAACTAAGTGTTGTCAATACAATGGTAACTAAGTGTTGTCAATACAATGGTAACTAAGTGTTGTCAATACAATGGTAACTAAGTATTGTCAATACAATGGTAACTAAGTGTTGTCAATACAATGCTAACTAAGTACTAAGTATTGTCAATACAATGGTAACTAAGTGTTGTCAATACAATGGTAACTAAGTATTTTCAATACAATGGTAACTAAGTATTGTCAATACAATGCTAACTAAGTATTGTCAATACAATGGTAACTAAGTGTTGTCAATACAATGGTAACTAAGTGTTGTCAATACAATGGTAACTAAGTGTTGTCAATACAATGGTAACTAAGTATTGTCGATACAATGGTAACTAAGTATTGTCAATACAATGGTAACTAAGCATTGTCAATACAATGGTAACTAAGTACTGTCAATACAATGGTAACTAAGTATTGTCAATACAATGGTAACTAAGTATTGTCAATACAATGGTAACTAAGTATTGTCAATACAATGGTAACTAAGTATTGTCAATACAATGGTAACTAAGTATTGTCAATACAATGGTAACTAAGTATTGTCAATACAATGGTAACTAAGTATTGTTAATACAATGGTAACTAAGTGTTGTTAATACAATGGTAACTAAGTGTTGTCAATACAATGGTAACTAAGTATTGTTCAAAGCTTCATTCTTTTAAAACGGGTTTTTCTTTTTCACTTTGCTGTCAGATTTGGCATGTGACGTTAAAGAAAGCCAGTCAGGCACTTTGCGTTTTGTCCCTTGATATGGTGTTTCTGAGTTGGTGCAAGGTCTTTTGGATTGTGTCTCTGCTGTAGTTTTGTACTGCCTTTCCACAATTGCAATAACAAGTTTCATATGGCCATAGGTGATGTGACTTGGTAATCTTTCCTTTATCATAGATAGTTTGCTGATATCTACACAACACAAAACCTGTTAATCTACCACTAAACACAGAGTATATTAGTTGTTGGATTATGCTGTGACCCCCTCTCTAGTCAGTGTTTATCATATTGATGTACTAAGTACATGTCTTCATTGAAGATACTTTATACAACATACATGACAATTAATATCTACAAAAGAACATTCTTAGGATATTGCTATTACTAACAATCTATACACAATGCATGCAAAGCTAGATTGCAGAATTATCATGTTCCCATGTACACTTTATTGAACGAGAAGAAAAGAGTGAAAAAAAAGTAAAGGACCTTGTTTAACATCGGTAGTTGTTTTAGCCGGAGGCAAGAGAAAATGAGGCAAGAGAAGGAATCTCCCGTATTGGGCTCTTGACCCATCATGTGCCCCATTAATTCTATTTTTAGAATCAATCTATCTTTAGAACGGAACGTGATTGGTCAGATCATATAAGGCGAGGTTGCGGAGGCCGTTACTTCGAAAATTCAATAAAGGATTTTACCAAATTATCCTTTTTGGATTTGACTGAAATTATTGTGAATTTGGGACACTTGAGACGATTCTAAATAGAGGAAAACGGCTTCATTTTGCCATGTGCTTCGACAGAGAAAACCGATAAGTGCAAGGAATCGTTTTGTTGTAGCCGTCTTGTAGGACTGCAGATGGAGATGCTTGTTATTGAATTAAATTTTCATGACCACAATATGGCTGGTGTTTCAAGGTTTTGGTGATGTTGGCTTTTGTAAAGTTTCTTTCGTGTTTTCCAACCTGAGAATAACGCTTGGACTTCGTAATTGTTGAATACAAGTGCTGGTAAGACCACATTAACAATATAGTTTGTTTTCGCGATTGCTTTGACTTTGACCGTTGTGTAGTTTATATTTGTACTGAGCACCTTAATTTTGCTCAATTCGCCTGAGTATTCGTAAAATCCTTCAATGAGTCTTAGATAATTAAATTGTGGCCTTTTCTCAGAGAGTTGACGATATTGTTTCGCTCAGTTTTGTATTTTTATTCAGGTCGTTTGCAGACTTTGCACGTATTAAAACATCGTAGAAATCGTACGACCACTGCTTTGTTATCTTGGAGCAGAAGCTGTGTAGTCTTTCGCTTTTCTTTTTAATGACAAAAAATAAAAAGTTTTTGAAAGGAAAAACCAAGGTAAGGTTGAGTATTTTGGTTGCGCAGGCATGGTAACTAAAGCTAAAAATAGATCGAGTTCTAAAAATAGAATTAACGGGGCACATGATGGGGTACCAGGGATTCCTTCTCTTACCTCATTTTCTCTTGCCGGAGGCTAATCTTCCAGGAAGCCGACGGTGCGCTCAATTTACCCCCCTCTTTCCATCAGTGCACCGTTTTACGGGTATTTAAAGCTAATTAAAGCTACACGGAAAAGAAAGAAGTCGAAACAAGGATGTGGGGTCACTGGCTGGGAATCGAACTCGGGACCTCTCGCACCGAAGGCCGTGCTCTAACCAACTGTGCCATCCTTGCTCCTTGAAATTTCTGTGAAGTTTCTGTCGGAGGTTAACCCAATTATTTTTGGTGAAAAAAGAGAAGGGTGTATTTCTTTGAAAGGTTAGCCAATCATTGTAATATTAAAGGGGGTGGCCAGCAAACTGTCCACTTCCTACCTCAATCCCTTATATAGTAGATCAAATAATCTACAATAACATATAGGATATGTATTTTATATCTCTATTAATAAAGACGTATTATTATTATTATAGTGTAGCGTGGTGCAATTCTCAGGTGGAATAGCCCAGTATGGTTCTCAATGTTCTATTCCTTCCCCACTGCACTGCACTTTTAAGTGTTAAAACTAACTAACCAGTTCACTCCATAGAGGAGAAATAGTATTCTTTAGGTTCCTGGGCTACATTAGGAGTTCCCATTAGTAATAAAATTATCATTCAATTCTGAGAATATCACAAGGCTCTTTTCTTTTGGGAATTAGTATTCTACATATTCTGTGATTGCCATTCCATAATAGGAATAAACACATTATTATTAAACACAGTTGTACCAAAAGAACATAGTTTTTCTGTTCAGTCCTATGGGACACTACTTACCAGAGTTGATAGGAGGGGATCTTATTTCTTGGGTGACCTGTTTTTGTATGTCATCTGTTACTCCAGCTAATAACAGAAACAACAGTATTTTATTCATTGGATCTGATCAATGATAATGCAGCAGAAAATGTAATTAAATGAAATCTAAAACACAGCAAAAAAGTGTAGCCTCAGCCTTCATGCGAGCATAGGTAGTAAGAGGTAGTGTAATGGATTAGCGTTAATATATGAATGAATATATGAATTAACCATTAACCAATGAAAATTCGTAGAAAGGAAAAGGCAACAATAGGTTCAAATTAGAGATGCGATAAACAGTTAGAAAGGAGAAAAAAGGGTAAAACTAAACAATCATTCATTCATGCCATGAGGCTGTAGTGTTCCCAATGAATGAATGAAACGCATTTCTTTAAGACGTTAACCCTTTGACACCCAGAGATTTTTGAGTTTTTTAGCGATTTTCTGGACCTAATCACGTCATAGGAAATTTCGATTCCATATAAGGGGTTTCCATGGAAATCTTGATAGTTCTGAATGCCTGTGGGCTCGCGTCTTCACGTGTGCTGCCTTTCTTCTTGGGAGCTCGTAGGGGCTAGTAGTAATCACTACTAGAAGAGGCCAATTTTGCATTTTTAGAGTGTTTATAGCCATTATTCACCACAGAAGCCCCCAGGACAGCATCATTAAGCTTGACTGGTGTGGTAGAGACCGTTCTCCTGGAAGAACTCAGGAGGAAGATACGAATTCACGAACACATTTCGGCAGCTCGTTAAGATTTTCCAAAATGGCGGACTCAAAGTGAAATCGTCTCTCTGGTCTTTCTGTGGTGGATTCCAGGGCCTACAAAGGCATTTTTGGCGACTTTGAACTTGAAAAGAATGCAACCGGTGCAATATTTTGCCTGTAGGACCGAGTGGCTCGACACTCTATAAAACTCTAAAAAAAAGGAAATGGTGGGATACTTTCTGTCGAAAATTCCCGGATGTTCCCGGCATCCTTTTCGGGCGTGCAGAAGGAAAACACGTGTTAGCGAAAGTGGTCCTAAGGAAATGGCTATTGTTCTGCAAGCTAAGGAAGAGAGAGTGAAAAATTCATGACTATATCAAGAAGAGAGATGGAAGTTTGCCGAGAAAGTGGCGTTTTGTTTCGGAAGGATGTATTTTGGAAGAGAATCCAAGTCAAATGTCGTTCATTTTCGAGGTGTAAAATTGCGTCAAAAAGCAATTATTTTGGTCCAAAAAATAAATTTTTATGTCATGAAAAACGTATATTTACTAGATTTGCATATTTACTTCCGGTGTGACGTAAAGCTATGGCCAAGGGGTTGGGCATTTCTGTTAAATTTTTAATGATCCCCCTCTTGGTTTATACGCCGTGGGACAAATGGCGTGACATGATGTACGCGCCATTTGCTTTTTCAGTTGACAGCCCGTTCTCATCTAAGCTGTTTTAACTTCACTGAGGTAAGGTTTTCTCCTCAGTTTATTAATCAGCAATGATAATTTTTATATTATTATATACTTATTGACTATATTTTAGTCTGTTACAGTTTTCCGGTTGAAATTTCTTCAAATGTTTTGAAGCATCCGGTAAAAAATTGTCGTTTTTTATTCGGCTCGTAACTTCAGGTTCATGTCGTGACACCATCACTTTGTTTATTTTTAGTTTTTTACGATGATTTTCAATCCAAAAATTATGATCTTGGGCCACTCATTTGTTCGTCGACTTGCAAGTGATCTGCAAAAAGGTTTCGACGAACGGGCAAACAAGAAATTTAATGTTAAAGATGTTGATATAAGGCTTTTTGGTGTTGGCGGGCGAACCGTTAAAAAAATTCGTCAGTTTGATTTTAAAACCGTGTCCAGATTTGCTCCTGACATCGTGATATTGGAGATTGGCACGAATGACCTTTCGTCTTTAGCACCAGAGGTTGTTGGCTCCAACGTAGATGAATTCAGTGGTCAAGGATTTGATTGCGAAGTTTTCAGTGCGTGTGGTTTGTTTATGTTTGGTCATCCCTCGAGCAGCGGAGAATGTTCAATTTAATAAGAAAGCAAAAGTCTACAATGACTATGTTCAAGTGGTTTTAGGAGATATTTCAAACATTTTCCTTTGGTCTCACAAAGGTTGTTTAAGCACTAATATTTCTAGTGTTGTATGCGGAAGTTGAATGTTTGCTAGCAGGGGCGGCAAATATGTCAATTCCTTGGTTATGTGAGTTAATGCACTGTTTGCAGGTGCGGCAGTGTTATTTATTGAGTAAACATTTATTATAGATTTGTTTAATATTTATTTTAAACTAGACGCTCTACTAGCGTGAACTTGGGCTTCTTAATAAAGCTGTTTTGATAGATTTTAAATGTAAAACCTAATAGCTTGTATCATCATACAGAAGTAGTTTTAGCCTACATGTATTACTTGCAGAATTTAAGTCACTCGTTGCGTGACTCAGTAGAGCATACATACGTAATTAGCTTCAACACTCACACTCCTAGCTGACAGCTGCATGGCGAAGCACATTTCGATTACCTTGCAAGAAACGATTTCACAAACTCAATAAAATTACGATCGAGTTCTTACTAAGCCACAGACATCTGTTAGAAATACACTTTCAGACAGAATTGCAAGGCCAAAAAGTATTCTCTAGGATATTTGCATATTTACTAAGCAGTATTAATGAACGACTCGACTGGCTCGAGCAAGGGAGCACGGCAAAATCCTTTTTGAATGCTGCTGGTGATTTGATTTATCGTTACGTACGTCTGCCATCTTGAATTTCGTTGATAAGCTGCTGACCACAACTTCTGTATACTCAAAAATTGGAACGATACCGAGAAGATTAGCATGCGCATGCGCTATGGTGAACTTGCAGATTTGGCGTAGAAACACGACGACGACGACCAAAAAGAATAACCGTCTGTAATCTTAGACTTGGGCCTTCCACAGGAAGCCCAAGTAATTAAGCAGTATTTGGTATTAGTAGTTCAATATGTGCTGGGGTGGGGCTGCCCCTTGCACCAAGGGGCGGTGGCGTTTTGGCCCTCACCTTCGCTGGGTAACACCTATTTTAGCAATTTTAATCTTTGTTATATTTGTTTTATAATTTGTTTTTACAAAATAAAAAAAATTGTTGTGTTTCCTGCGCGAACAAGCTCAGCACATATTATACTACTTGATGTTATTTGGATAGAGTTTTGCGTCAAAAACGCGCATTTTTGATTTCTATGAAAAATAAATTGAACTAGTGCCCAGAAATCGGACCTGTAAGTCAGTTTACTTGAAGTTAAAATTTGAAGAGTTATCTAGTTGTCACTAAAAACTGGTCATGAGATCGATGTTACGAAAATTCAGAAAGTTTGAATTTTTAAAAGCAGTATCGATTTTTACGGGCGGTTTCGGGCGCCGTGGGAGTCAAAGGGTTAAGTACGTTTTACCTTAGCTTGAAAGTACGTTGAAATTGCAGGAAATACCATTTAAGAGGACCTATAGATTTCAAAATGTTCTGGGCGGGCACGCCCGAATACGACATGACTTTTGAACCTGATAATTTCTTCCATGATAAGTCTTTGTTATCCCAATTCATGGGTGGATATTTGAACTTGACAATTCGTGGCATTGCTAAACTAACTCAGCGAGCTGGCATGATGGTTGCCAAACATTTTTTATTTTACATACTCACAATATACCCACTGACCGTACATAACCAAGTTACATTAGAACAAAGGTCTTACCTCTCCTGTAGTCTACAGGGTACCCAGAAACTATTGCCTCTGCTAGATGGCCAAATACGGTCCCTTCTACAAGATTGCGTGATTTCGATATATCTTTCTGTTAGAAAACAGTTAATAGTTACACTTATTTAAGTTCTAAGCTACATATGAAGAAATAGAAAACGAGTCAGCGTGCTCTATCGAGTTATAGAAGCACGCGGGAATCGGGAAGAAGACGAGAGAAGTGTTAGGAGAAGCACGAGTGCTTCTTGCACTTCTCGAGTCTTCTTTCAATTCCCAAGTGCTTCTATAACTCGATAGAGCACAGCTGCCTCGTTTTCTATTTCTTCTGTAAAATACAAGTATGCTTTCAAAGCTTGTTTTCAATTTTGTTCGTTGCAAAAATGTTTGAATATCTGCGCGCGCGTGCTGTGTGCTCTCGTAGAGCACGCGGAATACGCATTCTTTGGCCAATCAGAGCGCGCGTTATATCATAGTTATTTTATAAAAAACATTGATATGTAGTTAAGAAACAAAAAGCATACCAACAACTAGGTAACATGATTTGTGTTCGTTGTACTTACGACTGACATGTTCTTCTCATGAAACATGTTGTAGGTTGTGTACACTGTGCCACTCAATGTCCTACGCATTGTAGCCATAGGCTTCTTTTAAACAAAGAATAATAACATTATAGTGAGAGCATCAGTTTCTGCACATAATAAAAAGTGATGACTGAAGATAGGACAAGAGACCTAACTCACGCTTACTCCGACGTAAAGTACTCTTTTTTATAGTGTTATAGATTTCCTTTAAACACCAACGCAGCCCATACTGGTGTACTTTCCATTTCTATTTCAAGCTATATGTAAGTTGGAGGGGAATTATAAAGAGTATCCCTGGTGTAATAAGCAGTCTACAGAATACATGTGCACACTATTCTCTCTCTTTTAGCTGCTGAATATTTTGTTTTCCATGTGTGTGATGTACATTTAATCAGCAATATTGTCGAAAAGGTAATATCGACAATTACAATGATTAACTGTATTTGAAAACACTTGAAATGCAAATTATGATTACCGTTATTATTATTATACTAAGGATGCCATTCTCTTCATACATTTTTGTATATACCAGCCCTGCTCCGCCACATGCCAACACTCACTCCCTGCAACTCCCCCTCCCCCGCTGCATACCCCCTATCTGTTTATTATTATTATTATTATTATTCATCTACATTCCACATTACCTGACTAGCTGGTAGGCTGTCTGTTTCATCAGGAAACATGTTGGTGGAAATGTTATTTTGCAAGCAAAAGTCTTTGACACAGTCTATGAGTTGATCTCCAACTAGTTTCCCTTGTTGCTCAGAAATGCCATCAATACGTAGGAGCCTTTCTTTGCTGTCTGGCCTATGATCATGCAGTAAATGAGGTACAAATATATTTAACAGCAAATAATAATAATAATAATAATAATAATAATAATAATAATAATATTAATAAATAAATAAAATTCATAGAGTGCTTTAACTATGTTTGTAATATATAGTTTCAACAGGGCTGTATTTAAAATAGTTTGCTAATTAACAAATCGCAAGTGGTTTTCCATTGTCTGTACTCTTATTGACAATGGCTGAGAGCCAATCAGATTGCGAGATTACGCTAGGTTATTGTAAAAATTACTGTAGATGCCCCTGTATAAATATTAATGATATTACATGATTACCTGTAAAGCACTAGTGATATATTCTCACTTTGGAAATCCGCACACAAAGCCAAGGGTGTGGTTATTAAGATATGGGAACAATCGGCCCGAGGCTTTGAGAGCGGTAGTCTCAAGATCAATGGTATACGGTATGGGTATCATCGCTGCGGGGAGGAGGGTGGGGAGTTTTCGTTCTTTCCTCCCGTCTTTTGGAAAAAGAGCTAAACTAGAATTAAGAGTGATTGTCTGAGAAAACCAGGCAAAGTTGAAAGATGGGGGTCGGCCGATTAACCTTAAACTTATAGCATTTAATGTCTATCCGAAATGATTAAGAATGGCGGTATTTAGAGATTTCTCCGGTCTTTCGTTCCATAGTTAGACCACCCCCCCTTGTTTTGGCCTTTGCCGGCCTTGACGTCACACTAAATATATGGCAAGTTTGACGCTCGATAAAATACATTTCGCTCCATTTTTAGGTACTCATATTAATTCTTTATGTTGTTTGCCATCTAAGTTACATTCTTCAAGGCCAATATCCTGAATTTAAATAAATACGAATTTTTCATCGAATTTTCCAATTACCTTGCACGCGCCAAAATATCGTATGCTAATTTTGAGGCAATTTCGAAATGGCTTTTCTCAGAGGTGCGGCGGTTTATTTAAATCATTTGTTGATATATTGCAAGCCTGACAAATTCTGTGTCAAAATCAGCAAACTCCAATTTGAGCCGTTAAAATCCGTTTGCGTGAGACACGCTCAAAGTTGCTATAATCTGGTATTTTTCCCGCCAAAATTGATGAGGTTTTTTTTATTCAACTGAATAACATTTCCCACCTCTCATAATATGTTGCGTAACGATAGCCTAAACAATTCTACACATTATAACACTTCAGGACTACGATCTTATCTATTATTCATTTCGTCGAAACTCAAATCAAACTACGATACGATGTCGAAAAATCAACTGAATTTTCCCGCGAAATTAGTCCTACACTGTACTAATACTAGGTGAACTAGGTCTTGTTTTCGTTACTTACAAATATTTGAATTACAAATATTTGAACCTCCGTCGGCAATATCCAAAATCTACCAGTCTTCTAATATGGAAAACTCAAATGTTTGACTCTCTTATTTGAAACTATCGGCAAGTTTCTATACGAAATCAACCAATGTTTTGTCACGCAAGGGGGATGTGTTGTTAATTAAATAATAAATAATGTAACACTTTTTCATCGCGGTAGTTAAAATAGGATATCACAAAACAGTTAGTATAATGGAGATATCAATTTTACCATCTGTATCTAGAGGATATTACATGGTGGGCTGGCGCGAAGATATGAATATTGACTTTGAGTGTTGAGTGTTGCCGGCTATATTATTTTCTTTTTTGTCGGCATGACAGCGCTTAGAACAGTCCTGTATAGGCGCTATATAAGCAATTATTATAATTATTATTATTATTGAAAACAATATTTTACGGATGAGTGCATGCAAGATAAAATTTCTGTATTTAAACCACCGTGGTTGTTCTTTTTATTATATATAATATATATATATTAATCCTCCTAAAATAAGTCTCCGTAATAATATTTATATCAAAAAAAAATACCCAAATACAAGCCCATGGGGGCATTTTAAGGATTGACACGAAAATAAGTCATATGGTAGTCAAGCTAAATGTTTTCTTAAAATAAAATCTAAATATCGGACTACATATACTGTATGTATAAATAATATTAACATACAATTCGAATACATAGTTTTAGCACTACAAAAAGTATTGACAGAAGCACTATCTTTAATTAGGGCAGCTATTACAATTATTGTTTCCAATGATATTGTCGAGTTTCTCAGTTGTGGCGTACATGACGCTTAAAATATTCTAAACTTGTTTTTTTCCTTATCTTTCTTGATTTGGACCATAGCAAAAAGGACCTGAGAGAATGTTTTCATATTGTACAGTGTTATTATAAATCATATCTAGGAATTTCAAAATCTCTGTTTGTAAGTGTATAAATATATTTTTAAGGTTAAATATTTCATTCCATTTCATTTTAGTAGCTTAGCTTAGCTTATCTTCATGGACAAGTTGACATATGCCGGCTATGGCTGACTACAATCGTATTTTGGGGTGAAACTGGTAAATGCCAAGATGCTGAAGTGCGTAATGCCGGCAACCAGGACGTTCAACCAGCATCTAGTAGTACGTCGTTGAAAACCATGAAAAATTCGTTGATCGATGGTGACTGTGAAGAGATGAGTGGAGGACACCACAACAGATCAGCCAGCTCTTCTCGACGACATTGTTACGGAGGTTCCCTAGCTCAGGGGCGGATTTAGGGTGGGGCGAAGGAGGCGCACACGAGCGCACACCCTTACTTTTGGAAATTTAAATACCTTTGTTGCCAAAAAATATATTTACATACAATTTGGTTGAAACCAATGTCCAACCTCCTCCTTGCCAAATCTCTGGATAAGCCCCTGTCCCTGGCAGCTCGATGCAGCAGATGGCTTCACCAAAACATCCGATTGTAGTCGGCCAAAGACTCAACTAGTCATCTAGTCCATGAAGATAAGCTGGGTTGTTGAAGTGGGCGGAATTTTCAGCCCTTCAACAACACAAATTGAAAAACATGTTTTCCTTTTTTGTTTTTTTGTTGTGTGCTAGTTACCTGTATTTTGTGATTTTTTTCTTTTCTTTTTTTTTTTTTTCTTTTGTGCAGTTGACGTTTTGAGGACTAGTCACTGGGTGACAGTTAGTGAAAAATAACAAAGGACTAGTTAAAAATATATAAGGTCCATGATAGCACTAAAAACTGTGCCTTCGGCCTTGAAAACGGACGTATGCTCAAGACCATGGAGACAGTATTTCCCTATCAGGACCTTCCATCCGCTAAGTAACCTCTATTTATTTTGAATTACTAACAACACGCTCCCTTGCGTGACAAAACATTGGTTGATTTCGTATAGAAACTTACCGATAGTTTCAAATAAGAGAGTCAAACATTTGAGTTTTCCATATTCGAAGACTGGTAGATTTTGGATATTGCCGACGGAGGTTCAAATATTTGTAAGTAACGAAAACAACACCTAGTACAGTGTAGGACTAATATTTCCGCAGGAAAATGCAGTTGATTTTTCGACATCGTATCGTAGTTTGATTTGAGTTTCGATGAAATGAATAATAGATAAGATCGTAGTCCTGAAGTGTTATAATGTGTAGAATTGAATTAGGCTATCGTTACGCAACATATTATGAGAGTTGGGAAATGTTATTCAGTTGAATAAAAAAAAAAACCTCATCAATTTTGGCGGGAAAAATACCAGATTATAGCAACTTTGAGCGTGTCTCACGCAAACGGCTTTTTAACGGCTCAAATTGGAGTTTGCTGATTTTGACACAGAATATGTCAGGCTTGCAATATATCAACAAATGATTTAAATAAACCGCCGCACCTCTGAGAAAAGCCATTTCGAAATTGCCTCAAAATTAGCATACGATATTTTGGCGCGTGCAAGGTAAATGCAAAATTCGATGAAAAATTCGTATTTATTTAAATTCAGGATATTGGCCTTGAAGAATGTAACTTAGATGGCAAACAACATAAAGAATTAATATGAGTACCTAAAAATGGAGCGAAATGTATTTTATCGAGCGTCAAACTTGCCATATATTTAGTGTGACGTCAAGGCCGGCAAAGGCCAAAACAAGGGGGGGTGGTCTAACTATGGAACGAAAGACCGGAGAAATCTCTAAATACCGCCATTCTTAATCATTTCGGATAGACATTAACCCATTGACTCCTACACCGGCCGAAACCGGCCGTAAACATCGATACTGCTTTGAAAAATTCTAACTTTCTGAATTTTCGTAACATCGATCTCATGGCCAGTTATTAGTGACAACTAGATAACTCTTCATATTTTAACCTCAAGTAAACTGACTTACAGGTCCGATTTCTGGGCATTAGTTCAATATGTTTGCCATAAAAATCAAAAATGCGTGTTTTTGACGCAATTTTACACCTCGAAAATGAACGACATTTGACTTGGATTTTCTTCCAAAATACATCCTTGCGAAACAAAACGCCACTTTCTCAGCAAACTTCCATCTCTCTTCTTGATATATTCGTGAGTTTTTCCCTCTCTCTTCCTTAACTCGCCGAACAATAGCCATTTCCTTAGGACCACTTCGCTAACACGTGTTTTCCTTCTGCACGCCCGAAAAGGATGCCGGGAACATCCGGGATATTTCGACAGAAATCCTCCCGCCATATTTTTTTTTAAGAATATATAGAGTGTCGAGCCACTCGGTCCTACAGGCAAAATATTGCACCGGTTGCATTCTTTTCAAGTTCAAAGTCGCCAAAAATGCCTTTGTAGGCCCTGGAATCCACCACAGAAAGACCAGAGAGACGATTTCACTTTGAGTCCGCCATTTTGGAAAATCTCAACGAGCTGCCGAAATGTGTTCGTGAATTCGTATCTTCCTCCTGAGTTCTTCCAGGAGAACGGTCTCTACCACACCAGTCAAGCTTAATGATGCTGCTGTCCTGGGAGCTTCTGTGGTGAATAATGGCTATAAACACTCTAAAAATGCAAAATTGGCCTTTTGATTACTACTAGCCCCTGCTCCCAAGAAGAAAGGCAGCACACGTGAAGACGCGAGCCCACAGGCATTCAGAACTTCAAGATTTCCATGGAAACCCACTATATATCGAATTTTGTGATGTCATGTAAAGCACTAGCTTACGAATGGGTTAAATGCTATTATTTTGTTAATCGGCCGACCCCCATCTTTCAACTTTGCCTGGTTTTCTCAGACAATCACTCTTAATCTATGAAAGTAGGTAGGAACGGTCACACTGATGTCATGTTGTGATGTATGTGTATGCACTAGTTACCTGTATTTTGTGATGTCATGTAAAGCACTAGTTACCTGTATTTTGTGATGTCATGTAAAGCACTAGTTACCTGTATTTTGTGATGTCATGTAAAGCACTAGTTACCTGTATTTTGTGATGTCATGTAAAGCACTAGTTACCTGTATTTTGTGATGTCATGTAAAGCACTAGTTACCTGTATTTTGTGATGTCATGTAAAGCACTAGTTACCTGTATTTTGTGATGTCATGTAAAGCACTAGTTACCTGTATTTTGTGATGTCATGTAAAGCACTAGTTACCTGTATTTTGTGATGTCATGTAAAGCACACTAGTCATGTACCTAGTTACCTGTATTGTGATGTCATGTAAAGCACTAGTTACCTGTATTTTGTGATGTCATGTAAAGCACTAGTTACCTGTATTTTGTGATGTCATGTAAAGCACTAGTTACCTGTATTTTGTGATGTCATGTAAAGCACTAGTTACCTGTATTTTGTGATGTCATGTAAAGCACTAGTTACCTGTATTTTGTGATGTCATGTAAAGCACTAGTTACCTGTATTTTGTGATGTCATGTAAAGCACTAGTTACCTGTATTTTGTGATGTCATGTAAAGCACACTAGTTACCTGTACTAGTTTTTGTGATGTCATGTAAAGCACTAGTTACCTGTATTTTGTGATGTCATGTAAAGCACTAGTTACCTGTATTTTGTGATGTCATGTAAAGCACTAGTTACCTGTATTTTGTGATGTCATGTAAAGCACTAGTTACCTGTATTTTGTGATGTCATGTAAAGCACTAGTTACCTGTATTTTGTGATGTCATGTAAAGCACTAGTTACCTGTATTTTGTGATGTCATGTAAAGCACTAGTTACCTGTATTTTGTGATGTCATGTAAAGCACTAGTTACCTGTATTTTGTGATGTCATGTAAAGCACTAGTTACCTGTATTTTGTGATGTCATGTAAAGCACTAGTTACCTGTATTTTGTGATGTCATGTAAAGCACTAGTTACCTGTATTTTGTGATGTCATGTAAAGCACTAGTTACCTGTATTTTGTGATGTCATGTAAAGCACTAGTTACCTGTATTTTGTGATGTCATGTAAAGCACTAGTTACCTGTATTTTGTGATGTCATGTAAAGCACTAGTTACCTGTATTTTGTGATGTCATGTAAAGCACTAGTTACCTGTATTTTGTGATGTCATGTAAAGCACTAGTTACCTGTATTTGTGATGTCATGTAAAGCACTAGTTACCTGTATTTTGTGATGTCATGTAAAGCACTAGTTACCTGTATTTTGTAGTCATGTAAAGCACTAGTTATGTATGGAGCACAGTCAAGTTCATGTGATAGTTCAGCACGCTTTTTAAGAAGACAAGTGTACAGTGCACCCTAGAAACAAATAATTGAGCTATTAGATTATCATCTTAGTATGCAATGGTTGCAATGACTGGGGCTGCAGTTTATTTCACTGTATTTAGTGTATATCCTTGTGAAAAAAAGTACCTGTATTTTGTTCAATCAATCAATCAATCAATCATTTTGTTTTATTTAACACTAGTTACGGAGTCTGTGATGTCATACAATATGATTTTGTCTCCCAGACTAGCCGTATATATAGATATAAATAATAGTTTACAATAAGTTAAAAATTTTTGATGTATTTACATACTATGTACCTGTATTATTATTAATAATAAATTACATGTATTATCAAAGTACTAGTTACTGTATATATGAATGAAATATAATAGTTACCTGTATTTTTATAAAAATAA